>OZ023313.1:28795673-29138374 GCA_964007375.1 Ophion obscuratus
AAAGAGTTGGAAGAGAGAACATTTCGATGAAACAGAGCAGGCCGAGAGCCGCAAGGTTCGTGACCGGATATGATCGAACTGCACTGGGTCAGCACGCTACGCGTTCCCATGCCCACACATACCGATACTCTGCAAAAAACCTAACACGTGTGTGTCTCTTCTGTATGCGCCCGGTTTTCTGTCTCCAATCTACTCCCGCACGATCGACAGTTAATTAATAAAAGCTCCAGTGCGGCTCGCGGCAGTGCTCACTCGTGTCGCAATATAACGAGGAAGCGTCCACCTATGTACGAGAGTTAACGCGATGAAACGCAGAGGTACCTACGAGATCGAGTGATTGGAAGACTGAAAATTGAAAAATCGTTTGCGCGGAGTTGATGACGTAAATTGAGGGAGCGAGAATGTGGAAAGAAATTCGTTCTTTTGGCTATTCCATATGTATTTGCATTCATAATCACTTCGATCTGTCTGGCCCGTTGAACGAGACAAACTACACAAATCGTATTCGATCCGTTTGCCTTCCATTTTCGATTCTACATCATTCGTGCTAGTGCCCAAATTTTTTCACGCTCTTCAGACCTGTACGTGTAATAGCTGTGGTCGAATGGGAATAAAATCTATTTGAGATGCGGTATGCCCTACGTGGTTTTTGAAAAATTATAACAAACGGCGGAATTACTTTTTTTTAATTCATTTCCCGCTAATGACTGGGTTTTTAACGTTTACTGCTTGTGTTAAGGTGGGACACCACTGTGACGGGTAAAAATAATCGTTTGCTTTTTGAATTTTCTCGCAGGATACATATTCAAGAATACGAGAAAACCAAATTTCAAGTTGAAATATGGAAAATGAACAAAGTTGCAGACGATTAAGTGAGAGCTGTACTAAAACTTTCAATCGCGTTTTCTTCGAAACGACTTTTTTTCGACCTGGCTGAAATCATAACTCTAGCTATAATTGTCCGAATATTAATTTAAAAAAAAAAACATTTTCCTAGTTGTAGGAGCAATCGTTATACGTAGCCGTTATTTGATTGAAATTTAGTATTTTTGAAGGCCCCGAATATACGTAAAAATTTCGCAAATATTACACTTTTTTCAAACATTGCAATTAAAAAAAAATTGTCTCTACGTCTCTGGACAACGAGACCAACATTTATATAAATTATAAAACTGTTTAATCTTTATTTTCCATACCAACCATTGTCAAGTTATCGACGGGCCGTTGTAGCACATTTTTATACAGAGGATCTACTCTACCTCGTCAACGTTGTTAATTTTTCATTTTTTTTAAATAGAAATTTACTCGAAATAATGTCAATTTTCGCTCAAGAACATGCCTTTCTTTTAAATCCCAAATGAATAATCTGACAGACACTAAAAATTCGGAATGAGCGACCTTTTTTCGGCCCGTCACGGTGGTGATCTCCGTTGAATGGACAAGCGGATTTGCTTTCTTTTGCAGAGGGCGAGTAGGATCAAAGATCGAACAAAATTATGATTACTGAACAGACACTGTGGGTCAACGTACATCACTGGTTTTATCGAATCTATTTATTTCCATTTATTGTCGATAACAGAATTATTGATTCAATTTGGATGCAGTTAAATCCATGTAATACAGTTATTTGCCACGTTGCTCGCGATGACTCAACAAGTAACGTAATTTCAAGATTGATAAATATTACTCAACCGTAGTGAATTTTTATGATTTGAATTTGATTGAAATTAAATTAATGAGAGTCAGGGTAATTCATGCTCGGCGAGGTATCTATAGATAGAAGTACGTATCGAGCAAAAAACTTACTGTTCTTGGATGATAAACTTTTCGCCGTCAGCCTGTATACATTGTCCTTTGGACGATATGTTCGTGCCGTTTACGACCACCATCCCTTGGACTCCGGATTGAAACCAATTGCCGCTCCACTGGGAGGGAAATTTGCAGCCTGAAACACGAAACATCGATGACAATAATGAAAATGAAGTTTTTTTCAATAACTCAACGCAAATTGGCTTGAAATGATGAAGAATAAAATTCAAGTTTTTTGCAGAGATTTTTCTAATTATCGGGTTACATCTACCTAGGTGGGACGAAAAATTGAATTTTCCAAAAAATATTCTTATTCGTTAGTATCACCTTTTAGCTATATTTCCTGAAAATTTCATTGAAATATTCCTAAAATTGAATGAGCTACAGCTTCTTACAGTCGGCCGGGCGACCGGACCAGCACCATACTTCAGACTTTGAACACGTTTTTTTTCGAAACACTGTTTTCAAAGTCGGTGGACACGCTATCTCGAGAACCATTCAATCGATTGTTTTCAAACTTACAGGAGATACGAAGAGAAACGATTGAAGGTCGTTGACGATCTCACTTTTATAAAATCGATCTTTATTTTTTAATAGGTACGTAAACATTACGAGTTTTTTCATAGATTTTGTATGCTCAAATATCAATTGATCGCCACGGTATTAAAAAAAAAAATGTTAAATCGTCAATCGTCAACGACTCGTATTTTTTATTAACTTGAATAACCCGTTTGATTTTGAGATTTCAGATGAACCGTTTACGTCGGAGACTGTCCACCACCACACGTTGCGAATTCAATTTCATCATCTGCCGGTGGCTATGTTTTTTTCTGTACTTTTCAGTGGTTTTTTTAAAGCCTCTCAATATATGTACCTTTGTCTTGAAACAATGCGTTTCTTTTTCACCAACCGTTTTGCAAAAAAAAAAAAGAAAATCGTAATTTGGTTATTTTTTCGGGCCTCTAGGTAGATGCAGCCGCTTAATATTTACGTAATGCGTAATTCGTGCACCCACAATTCCGATTTATTTACCGATATTGAATTCATTTGTCAACTTCTCGAGGTATTGTGTCAGAAGTCGATTAAATCATTCATACGTAATTCGTTTAGTACTCAAAAAGCTTTTAAGGTTATTTCATACGAAATTGAGGGTAAGGTTCCGAAAGCCGTCAACCTTCGATCGAGCTGAAAATTGGCACAGACCTCCCTTTTAATGCTTTAAGACTATTATACTACGTCCCAAAAGGTATTTTTGGCGACAAGCAATAGTTTTTGGATTTGGGCTTGTTTGGGTTTGTTTGAATATTTTTGTTTGGACAAAACGGAGAGCGCGATAACATATATCGCGATCACACAGAACGGAGACGGAAGCAGATGTAGAAATAGTAGGCGCGATTTATAAAAAAATTAATTGAATATTTCGAAAACTATTGCGAGTCGCTAAAAATCCCTCTAGGGATTGTCTTAAAATATTAAAAGGACGGTTTATGCAACATTCCCGCTCGTTCAGAGGGGGGGGTTTTGGGGACCTCACCCTTAAAAATAAACTTAAAAATTCCACCTATCAAAAACTATTGCGATTCGCCAAAAATCCCTTTAGAGATTGTCTTAAAATATTAAAAGAAAGGTTTATGCAAAATTTCAGCTCAATCGGAGGTTGGGGTTTTTCGGAACCTTATCCCGAAATTGAATTAACAGTGGAGCTCGAAATTGCATCACCTTTGATTTTTTTTTCTATTTGTCACCTCAACATCAGTGGTTGCTTGACAATTTTTTTCACACACTCCACGCTTCGTTCGTGAGACAAGTAAAATTGAGTTTGTCACGGTTTATCATATAGCTGAGGTAGGTATCCTGAATGTCGAGAAATTATAAAGAGGCAGCGAGCAACTTTAAACTTCATTTTATTCGTTCCGGTGAGTTATGTATTCAGTGTTATAACGTGGCACGCAAGCGTACGAAGGAATACCGTTTCTATTTTACGTAGTACGCTGGCGGTGTATATGTGTTTTAACGTCCGAGATAGAATGCAGCATCAGACATAGGAACATAGTCGTTCTTGGTCCCTGTGGAGAAGGAGAGCTTCGCGGAGCCCTTTTATCCCACCGGAAACTCGTAGCGAAAGCATCAACAGGAGTGCGACGACGTAAATATTCCGTAGGATAACATCTTTCTGAGGAATTACTCAAGGATTCCATGAATATTTCGAACGTTTCTCCCAGACGAGATTCAACAAAATATGCTTGTAAAAATGGAGAAAATATTCTTAGCGTGCGACGGAAAACCGATTATGAGCGCAAAATACTGGGCTATACATGAAATACACGTTTGAAAACGAGAGAGAGAGAGAGGGGGAGAGAGAGAGAGAGAGAGAGAAAGAGAGAGAGAGAGATAAGAGATTTGCATCGATCGTTGGAGTCAAGATTCTACCCATTGTTTTCAAAGAGTTTCGAGTACGGAGGACATGCTGCGAGTGGGACTTGTTTACCAAAAGTATTTTTCAGTATTCATTGAGGAATGTGTTCCATACGCCTAAATACCACTGATGTTACGTATAGTAAGTACCACAAATCAGATTATTATCAATAACTACTATTCAAGAGCAATAGTAATTATAGATTTTTAGTGTTTTTTTAAAGGGCTACATTTACTTTAAAAAGGAAATAAATTACGCTTGTTTTTTGCTGTTTCTAAAAGTGCCAAGTGTTATGAATATCTCATATAAGTTTCATATCGATATCTTTGAAATTGGCGAAGATGTAGAATTCTAAGTAAAGCACATTCGAGCGTTCGGTTTTCACTACAGAGCTCGGCCCGCGTGGAAGGCCTGCTTTCACAGCGTTTAGCATTCCAGCTGTCCTTTCGATCTACATTTAGGAATTGACGACTAGAGGTGTACCTGGAATTCTATCGAAATTTACAGTTGGAAGTGAAGCTGAATATCATTCGCTCAAAAATAGCCGAGCCATGCTTCAATCTTTAAGGGGGATACCTTTAGTCCGGAAAATAATTTGCTGATTTTCATGATCTTTGTTTTAAGGAAAGATTTGTTCGTCGTTTTTGAGACTTAGGGTATGTTTTATTACTATTTTCGGCTGTTACATAGCATCTTTTATTAGTTTTTATAAGGCATAAAAAATGGCGGTGGTTTAGCACGGTCTTCTAAAGTGAATGTTCAAAACTGGCGTGCCGTATAGCTAAAAAACTAATCGACCGATTTTTATTAAATTTGTTATAAATATTTCTAACCCTAAAAGATGGTGATAAACATGAGCCTAAATTTTTTTTTTTAAATTAAAGAAGAAATCGAATTTTTTCATTTCAAAATGTAGCCATGTGTTGGAAAATTCAATCTGTTTGTTTCAAAGCATACCGTTTTATCGATTTTCAACATTTCCCACCTTTTCTTGGTTCATATTCTGCGTATGAGTCTTAATGAAAGAAAAACCCGTTGGTTTTTTTGTCAGATCAATTCCGTTGACACTACGTGTCACGCCGCTTGACAACATCCGCCGCTGCCCGTTCAAAAGACCGTGCAATACCTCCGCCATTTTTGACGATTAGTAAGTGGAAGAATACCATGTAATAGCCAAAAGTAGCGATAAAACATACTCTAAGTCTCAAAATTGGAGAATAAATCTATGCTTTAAGGACATGGCTTACATGTTCGGTCGGTAAAAATCCTACTGTCAAGTTCTCAGGCGGACCACATTTCGGGCAAACGAAGAGAAAGGAGTTGTTCGTCGTTCAACAGAGTGCCCGTGAAAAATCATCCGAATGGCCCAAGCGTGGTGCAGTACTGCACCAACCCTATCTGACGGTTGTCCGACCGTTGGCGTTACAACTCGGCCAACCGCTGAACCAACGTTGGAGTGATAACCACGGTCCCACGGTTGGCTGAGGCTGGGAAATAGTATCGGGTCAGTGTTGGTCGTGATACCGGCCCGATGGTTGGCCAATTTTCGGTATGACAATTGAACCAGTACTGGCTCATAGTCGGCAACGTTACTATTACAAGTTTTCCAATGATATTCGGACATTTGTCAACCAGCACTGGTTCAGTGCTGGTGCTAATACTGGCCCAACCGCTCGCTGAAATGAAACCCAATGGTGTTGCAAAAATCAAGAAAATAATTTTTGTATATATATTAATGCTTTTATTTATATGTGTAACACTAATTCATACATATGTAATGTTAACTTTTTTAAGATGAGTATCACAAAATAGCTCACAGCATAGAATTATAATAATAATATCACGTTTTTTGTTAGATTACAATAAAGATAGATTTGTATTGCGCGATATTAGCATATAGGATCACGTTCGGTTGGGTCGACATTGTTGTTTTCTCCGTCGATGTTGCTAGTGACGCCGGACATGCGGAAAGCACGGCCACCCTCGCGATCTCCAGCCCCAGCTAACCAGCGACTTAAATGGGTGATGATGGACTGATGAGGGTTCGGTTTTTCGTTACCGAACTTATCCTGAAGAACATCTGTACGAGAAATAATACTTAATTATATAATTATACATATTATATATATATATATATATATATATAATTTGTTTAAAGAATCAAATTTCAAATATTCCGAATCTTTATGATGCACACATATTAAGGAATGTTTAAAGTGTACTCCTGATTTTTTTAAATAAAAAAACAACTCGATCCACTGGGTAAACGAAGGGTTAAAACTAAATCCACATGCATTGCAAAACATCGTCAAACTCATGTTACGCAGAGTTGGGCGTAATTCTATTTATAAATACGAATACGAATTTATTCACATCGTGATTTTCATGTGAATGTAAATACAAATTTATTTATACTTCACTTATTGTAAATACGAATACAAATACAATTGTATTCACAAATATTCTGAACATACAAATAAATTCACAGAAAAAATTGTGAATATTCCCAAAAAATGTGAATATTTACAAAAAATCCTGTGAATTACAAAAAAAGCACATAAAAATCTGTGAATGCAAATGTATTTACTAAAAATTGTAAATACAAAAAAAATCACAAAATAAGTTTTGTTTTTTTTTCGTATTTAAGACAAATTAAAATCAAATTCACAATGATTAGATTAAAATTTACACCAAAAGTGAGTTCGTACGTATTTTGAGAGAAAACATTGCGTCGAGGCGAAGAAATTTTTGCACAAAACTTTTTGTGCAAAAATTTCTTTGCCTCAACACAATGTTTTCTCTCAAAATACGTAAGAACTCACGTGTGTTCTAAATTTTAATATAATTATCGTGAATTCGATTTTTATTTTCTTCAACTTGAGGAAATTCACAACTCATTTTGTGAATTTTTTCATATTTATAATGTAGTATTTGAAACTGACAACTTTTTTTACAAATATTTCTTTGCCTCGACGTAATGTTGTCTCTCAAAATACATAAGAACTCACTTTTGATGTAAATGTTAATCTAATCATTGTGTATTTGATTTTAATTTGTCTTAAATACGAAAAAATTCACAACTTATTTTGTGAATTTTTTCTATGTACAATTTTTTGTGAATACATTTGCATTCATAGATTTTACTATGAATTTTTTTTAATTCACAGGAATTTTGTAAATATTCACATTTTTTGTGAATATTCACAATTTTTTCTTTGAATTTATTGGTATGTTCAGCATATTTGTGAATACAGAATTGTATATGTATTCGTATTTACAATAAGTGAAGTATGAATAAATTTGTATTTATATCGATATGAAAATCACGATGTGAATAAATTCGTATTCGTATTTATAAATAGAATTACGCCCAACTCTGATGTTACGTCACATAGAATAATATGATTTGTACCGCGAATGCACGTGAATGTAGCCGTTGCTGCGAACGACAGTTTTCCCGGCTGATTTTTCGTTTTCCGTCCACATCCGCTGTATAGTATCTGCACATTTTTGGAAATTAAAGCCGGCATTGTACGGTTCAACGCCGCTTTCAAATCGCCACTACCGCCAATCCATGAAGTGATCAATCGTTTCTAGAATATGAAATAAAGTATTAACAACAATTATGAGAATTTAATAAGACATTATTATTTTCAGAAAATATAAACGTACCAGGCCATTGCGCTTTCCGTCACAGTCCGCTATGATGCGATCGAATCGTAAGAACTCGTCAAGAGTTTTCACTGGCAAGATCGTGTTGAGTTCCGTTCTGGTCGAATCTGCAGATTCATCATCGATTTGGGGTTGCGATGTTTGGATGAACGCGAGCATATTTTTCAGCTCGTTTGTTTTTTTGTTAAAGTCATATAAGATGGACTTTTTTTGGGCATCCAGTTTTAATGATAATCTTTTTTCCATGTCAAGTAGTTTAGTATCCAAGTAATCCCTCCATGAACCTGTGAAACAGAATACAAATATTGTATACAGTGATGGCATTGGAGACAAGAGGAAATAATTGTAAATAGAATTGATATTTCATGTAAATATAATTGTAAATAGAATTGATATTTCACATAAATATAACTGTAAATAGAAGTGAAATTTTACATAGCAAATAATTGTAAATGGAATTGAAATCAACTTGACAAATAATTGTTAATAGAATTGGAATTGTACAGGGCAAATACTAGTAAAGAAATCATACCTGTATCATTAATCAACTGCGGAGCGGGTTCGCGATCCTCGCCATTTTCTGCCAGAATGGTCATGGTTGATAAATTCCCATCTGGAAAAATAGATGTTACGTCAGTGTAATTGGACAAAACACACTTCACATTTTTACAATATCCAAATGGAAGTGTAAATACCAAAAATATTTGCTCCCAGCGTAATATCTCCAATTCGTGGAAAAATATTATTGTCGGATAGCGATGCTGTCAAATCTGCGACGGACAGCATCTGTATTTGAGGTCCACCTGATTCGCTATCAGCATCGGTACTCGCAGCAGCTTCGAGCGAATTGAGAGCTCGCTTTAGTCGCCGTGTCCCTTGATCAAGATCTCCTAGTTTTGTTTCAATTAAAATTAAAGATTCAGCATCAAGAACATTTTTCAAATAAGGCGTTATGTTCGTTGCGTGAGTGCGAGAAAAGTAGTTTGAACACAAATTCTGGTTTGCATTTGCAAGGTTTGCATTCAATAGAAAGACAATAATATAGTAAAGGTGGGTCTTAACGAATACTTACGTGCTTCGTTGATTATATTTTTGAACGGATATTTTTTCCAATTTGATGCCGGTGATTTTTCTTGCTCCACCCACTTTCGAATTTTTTTGTTCGCAACGTGTGCAGGATACCAACACTCCTGATTTCCCTGATCCAGAATAAGCCAGGATTTTGGTATCAATTCGATTACCGGAACGTCGTTGATGGTTTCGTTGAACTCGACGATCAAAAACCTCGTCGATTCGCGAAGAGTTTCCATGCTGAAAATAAATTTGAGGTTACTTTCTACGATCTCCGATGATACGGTACGTTCTTCGTCGATTATCAACGGTAATTATATTTCTTTCAAGAATTTATATCTAATATATAATAAAATAGTAAAAACTTACTTTATTGTACCGAAGAAGCAGCCCAAAGAAATGAACGACGAGCGACGAACGAACACGATGCCGGTATACTGGTCAATGCTTGCCGCGCGTGCACTACGTTTTAGGTTAGAGTAACCCTCGCGCATCGAAATCGTGAGATTGGGCGCACATTGGTAAATACGCAGTGCCGGTCAAATGCCAATCGTAGTGTGAACGTCAAAAGTTATATTTAAAAGTTTAATATTTACAATTAAGATAAGCAATAATTTAGAACAACACTCAAAACAATACAATTGAAACGGTGATTTATTCTTTTTTTGCAGCGACAAGATTAAATGTTTCCAATGTGCACGTGCAGTAAGGTTATGGCATAACATTTACTTTTCACATTGAGGAGTATACATTTCAATTCAACTGATTCTAAAGGTAAGGTGACTATTTCATTAGAAATTTCTAGAATTTGAAAAAAGCCGAACTTATTTGACAGGTCAGGTTCTGAAAAAATATCTTTAACACTTTTCACTAACGATCCAGTCAGAAAAAGTTCTTCGACACGAGAATTTCTTTGATTTTTCTTTGGATTTGTTGTCGATATATTGCTCACAAACATGATATTTCCATTTTTTAATTGAACAACATTATTTGGCGGCATATATGAAATTATTATACCCTTCACGTATACTTCTGTGATATTGTTATTTTTTATCACGATGTTTTGAATAACATTTCGTTTTTGCACTTTTTCTTCAGGGCGCGAATCTTGTTCTGACAGTCTATTAACGACTTGTGCCAATGGATTTTTTGGAGTGCGCACAAGATGTTTCAACTTTCCAAGGTAATTTTCTGCCCAGAATGTTGAAATTTCTGTCAATGGCAATTGGAAATGCTTCACGTCATCCGCTATATGAATAAGATTATGAATATTCATAATCTGCGAATCAGATCCATATAGCGAAGGTGCAAGCTTGAAAAACTTTCGCAACAAATCATTAGCGTAGTCTGCGGCTGTCACAGCATGTTTTGGATGACAGAGGATTCGACATGCCATCGATAGGAGCAAAAAATGCTTGTACTGGTTCGGAGACAGCACATGCGAAAAAATCACAGCGCCGCAGTATAGGAGGATAAACCGATACTGAGTCGCTTTCCATCTGGCTATTTCTTCTGTATCGTAGACTTTCCGCTGGAATTCTACTGGGATCATTTTCTCTAGCGAAGCCATCAATTCCTTGAAGAGACGCTCCTGTGATTTTTTCATCCGAAAAGGGCTACTGCGAGAGATCCACTTCTCGAGAAGCCATTTCATTACTCCCAAAAATAAAAGATGCATTGAATCGAGTGGGACAGATTTGATTATATCAAATTTGGGCAATTCAAGAAGTGGTGTGTGTTGTCCAGGCGAATGATGATTTCTGTCTTTTTTCAGGTTGAATGACCTCTTCGTTCTCTTTGGACAATCAAGTTCTGGATACACTCGCTTTCCGTTAATGGTGATACCCTCAACAGTGCAACGTTCGCATGCACTGAAACCTCCATGACTTTTAACACATTTGAGGTATGATCGAGCTGGTGAATCACAAATTAGTGCACTAATTCGAAATAGATATTTTTGTCCAGAAATAACTACACCATTTGTAATTAGTGTTTTCGCTTCTGAAATAAAATCTTTCAAGAATTCAGACACTGTGTGTGGTTTTGAATTACCCAAATAAATTGCAATTACAAATGGGTTGCATTCGAAATCACTGCTGTGAATCTTCATGCGGATGGGCCAGAACTGTTTGTTGGAGCTGCGGTACACCTGGACACCATCAACATTTATGAATGCTTCGATTTTCGTATCAGTGAATACATCTGGGGAAATTCTCTTTTTCAATTGATTTTCTATGCCAATATAGGCATAACTCCCTAGTGTTTCTTTTTTTGTCAGCATTGGTCGCACATTCCCGAACTTTTGAGTGCCCAAAAGCGTCTGCGCAGTTTTCGGCAAATTTACGTATCCTTTGGAACGGAGGAGTTTCAAGAGATCTGTGAGAACCGTATGTTGCAGCGTTTTTGCATGTTTAAGTGCAAATGCAACAAGCTTTTCTTTCATCGTCAAAGGTGATTCGGTAGACTCCACGCATTCGGCGTCTTCTGACAGGTCATCGAGTTTCTCATCGCATACATCAGTAAATATTTCGGCGATTTGATCGTCGAATGATTCGTTAACTTGTTCATCCAACTCTCCATCAAGTAGCTCATCAATTTGTTCAGCGGATACTCCGTCGACTGTTTTATCATTCAGAGCGTCCGAGCACTTTTCCGGTTTTTCGTTGTTTTTTTTTTAAGTTGTCCAGCATCGCTTGTTCTGCATTTTCGTATTTCGTTAATTTATTTAATGTTCGAAGTTTTTTCACCCTGTCGTACGGTTTCGACATATCAATCAATATTCACCTTCAATGTTCTCAACAAAGCACATTTACACTACCCAGAACACTGTTATTAGACAGCCGTTATCGCGATGAACAATATATGTGCCACTGAAAAGTTTCGAGTATGATTCACATTTATCATTGAAAAACGACACTGGCACAGAGTGGGCTATTCGTCGCATGCCAATGCTCGCATTGAGTACTTATATATATATATGTGCTCCTATAACAATTACTACACGTCGACACCAACGATCGTTTGCCTTTCTAAAACCGATACTGGCCGACGATTGTCAATTTGTCATGTGCCGATGCTTAATCTGAGCATGCGTCAAGTGCCGGCGTGTAAGATCGGCCTAAGATTGGTGCAAACGTCCATCGCCGACGGTCGTTTACCATTCTGAAACCAGCATTGGCCGAGAATTGTTTCTGTGTCGCATGCCAACGCTTGGGCCAAGTATATATTGAACATTGGTGAATAGATTGGCCCGAGTCTGGGACCAATATCGGGTGACGACGGTTGGTTACCCAGTACTGCACCATAGGTCGGCCATATTGTTAGCGTTGGAAATTTTTTCACGGGTGGTAGGTGATTGTTTTGGTTTTTCCAAAAAATCAACCGTTTAGGAGAACACTGGGAATCAGTAAATCAGCTATCTCTCTCGCACTGATGGCCGCTCGGTCGGTGTGACACATGGCCTTAAAATTAAATCATGAAAGTAAGCAATTTTTTCCTCGCCTAAACGTATCTGTTCCCTTAAGGAGAGATATACACCTAGATGGTCGAGGTCGAGGATTTAGAAGCTATGAACATTCCGTCGACCGTAGAAGACAAGTTGTAAGTTGACAAATTTCATGATTTATTTATTCCCAAATTTTCAAACGCGTTTTTCTCAAAACCACGTTTTTCAAATCGGTACTCAAAAGTTCTCGAAAACCAATGAACCGATTGCCTTGAGGTTTTTCGTGGTTATTCTATACATCATTATCTAGTACTGTTCATAGGATTTTTTTTCCGTTATTCAGTTTTTGTTTTATAGGCAAAATAATAACTAATATATGGCCCAAAAATCACTATTTATGTTCAAACGTCCGCCATTTTGTCATAAATCGATATTTTCAAAATCGGCTATGACAAGTACTAGATTATAGTATATAATTTAATAATCTTTTTGGTATTTTTTTTCAGATGATTTTTGATGAAACGCCAGTGTATCTGGCGTTTCATCTGCGTATGCATATATCTGCGTATATCAAAAAAATCTGCGTATACGCAGATTTTTTTACGACGCTCCAAGGACCATACAATATCCTTGTACATTTTTGATATTTTTAAATAAAGAAAATTAAACATATTTTTGAATGTATATACTTTTAGATAATTAAAACCCCAATCCGAAATTTCAAATAGTTTTCCTTGAAAAAATTCACAAAAATGACCTTTTTTCCGGCTCTTAGGTGTATATCTCCCCTTAAATACGTTTTTCTAAAAATATTGTTTTCAAAGCCGGTGGACATCATATCTCCAGAATCACTCGATGGATTGTGGCACATCCTGCGACGTAGTCGCTGAACTTTCCCTATAGTCCCGCTTATCGACGCGAGTCTGATGAATACATGGTTCTGGAACCGATTTCTCTGAAAAGTCGCAAAACAAAAATATACGTAACTGCAAGCGAGATGACTCGAAGATCACCCGTCAACAGGCTCTAACGTTTTTTTTTTTATTTTAACCGTATGGGAACCAATGATAGACCGAGGGCTCCGGAAAACTCCACTCGGCGCGGCAATAAATTCGAGAGCGCGACTAAAATCGAGTGCACGTGCAAGGCCCGCGACGTGTTTAGTCGCTACGTTATCGCGAGGCGACTCGGCCCCAGACCTCACATAAACAAATCCAACTCCGCGTGCTTTCCCACGAAAAACTCACAGAGGAAAGACTTCTATCCCATGTAGGGTGATCGGTAGTGGCCAATAATTGGCCGATGCTCGACGCCAAGCTTGCCAACATTGGCACTTGAGCTTGGCCCGATCATCGACCGAGCCTTGGATGATAAGAGCGGCCCGATATTCGCAATCAATATCGGCCCTAAAATGGCTTATGAGAATCGGCCGAGCATCGCGTAGGAGTTCATTCGAGAATCGGCCAACAATAAGCCCCCTCAAGATTGCCATCATTGGCACTCGAGCTTGGCCCGATTATCGACCGAGTCTTGGCGGATAATTGTGAACCAATATAGATCACCAAAATTGGTCCTGCATGTTATAGAATTTTCAAACCTAACCTATATATATAATTCCTTTCTCTCCCCCTTCTCTACCCCCACAACCCGTTAATATGTATGTTGCAATAAAGACAGACCATTAGTTCATTAGTTCAAGTTTAATTTGAATAAATAAATATATTTAAAATGAATAATTCCAATAATGGAATGCAATAGGAAAAATTTGGTATCACGAAAAATCTAGTTAATTCAAATAAAAAATAAATAAATAGACGCGGTTAGTTAATATTAATAGAATTTTTCTGTCAGTGTAGGATGGTTCATAAAAATCGGCAGAATATCGCGTATGAGCTCGTTCGAGAATCGGCCAACAATGAGTGCATTGATTTGGTAGTATATTTGTTGAGAATAATGTCCAATGGACTCGTAAAAAGTATTTATCTCGTCTCTCAATGACTTCAACGCGAAACAATGAATGGTCAATATACAAATTGCGGTTCGATCATGCGTTACTCGGCCGAACATTGGCCTCGTATCGGCAAAAACATGATTGGCCAGTCTATACTTCGCCAAACATCGACCTCGTATCGATAAGCCAATGATTAGAGAGCCTATATTTGGCCGAACATTGTCCTCGTATCGGCAAACCAATGATTGGCGAGTCTATACTTCGCCAAACATCGGCCTCATATCGATAAACCAATAATGAACAAGTCTATACTTGGCCGAACATTGGCCTCGTATTGGCAAACCAATGATTGGCCAGTCTATACTTCGCCAAATATCGGCCTCGTATCGACAAGCCAATGGTTAGCGAGTCTACGTTTGGCCGAACATCGGCCGCGTATCGGCAAACCAATGATTGGCGAGTCTATACTTCGCCAAACATCGGCCTCGTATCGACAAGCCAATGATTAGCGAGTCTATATTTGGCCGAAAATTGGCCTCGTATCAGCAAACCGATGTTGGCTAGTCAATACTCAGCCGAGCATTGGCGTACAATTGGTTAATCGATCATCGTCCCGCCAACATTGGTCCAAGTATTGGCCGTTACGGTTCGATTGGCGAAACCTACATGGGATGTCCCCCGCCCTGATTGGGTAAAGGAACATAAAAAAACCCACAGTCCCCTTCTTTCTCTACTCTGCCAAAAACGGAATCTGGAACAGCAAGGCCCAGAGGACGATTAAAACGTCAGTCGTAATCCAACATCAGTCCGGACCCAACATCTAATTTCAATCCAGCAGTCTATCGCTGAGTCTAACATAGTCTCCCGTCAACTACCATCGAATCAAGTTCCTCTATCGAGTCTCAATCTAAGTCTTCCGACAACATCCATCGAACTCAGAGCTCAATCTCCCGTGAATCAACTTCGAATAAAGTTCCTTTATCATGTCTTAATTCCAATCTACGTACGAAAAATCTTATTGCAAGTCTTTCTTTTGAATTCAGTAAATGTATAACTTCGACCCACTGTTCGCGTAAATAAGTCGAATCCGTTTCCCGCGCTCTAAGATCATACAGAGCTTCAGTTGGCTCTCGCTGTCCATATATATTTATATTTACGCCGACCGAAAATATTGTGCGCGTGTCACCGACCACTCCAACAGCGAGCGCATCTGGCCACAAATAAAGGCCTGTATTCATAAGAGCGTCTACCGATATTCTTACGAGCGAACACACACACAGCTACGCACACCAACAAATGTAAGCGAACTACATAATTCTGTTATTTTTTTCTATTATTCCTTTATTCTTCTGTTATTATTAATTCACATTCAAATCCGACTATCGATTTGTAATAAAACGTCGGTTAAATTTATATGAGCTTGTCGAATTATTCCTCAATACCGAAATATCGCGTCAATTCCTTAATTCTATTATTCCCACGCACTACCCCTTTTTACCCTCATCCCGTGCTATTACGCGTAGGCAACAAAGAGGGAAACGAAAATATTATGCTCGCGTCCCTTCCGGATGTGACAATTGTTTTTAAATTTACAAGAAAAACGTTGAAACATTTAGAGGTCGTTGACGATCTCACTTTTTTAAAATCAATCTTCATTTTTTAATAGTCACGTAAAAATGACGAACTCTTTCATAGATTTTTTACGCTTGAGTTTCAAGCCGTCGCATTCTTGTAGAAAAAAAAATTTTGAAAATTGGCGTTTGTCGACGACTCGTATTTATTGTTAACTTCAATAACTCGTTTGGTTTTTTATTGCAGGTGAACCGTTTCAGCTGGAAATTGTCCACCACCGAACGTCCCGAAGAAAACTGCATCATCTGCCGACGGCCGCAGGTTCTTGTTCTTCAACATTTTTAAAAGGGTGGGGGGACAAATGTCGAACGATCGATATGTAGATGGGCCAAAATGTCGAATTCGAAAATGACGAATGTTCGAATATAGATAGATCAATCTTACTAGAGTCTGTGAAGTCGAAAATAACAATTACGAATATGAACATCTCGGAGGTTGATATGTAGCGAAAAACAAAAATCAGATTTAATAAAATATCGAAAAACATAAAATCGATGGGCCTGTATGCATAACACCAAATAATTCGAGACGACAATTCTCCGAATTAAAAAAATGGCGATGGTTCACAATGCAGAAAATCATTAAAGCGAACGGCCGAAAATTCGAGTGGTTGAAATCGCGGAGGGTCAAAATGTAGAATGGCCCGAATGGCGAATCGAGCTATACGTCACTTGCGCCTCAGAGTGAAGCTGCGAGATGGCGCTGGCGGTCTGTATGCTAAAATATCGTAAGGCAGTCATCCCACGTGACGGGCCCCACCACGTTCGCCATTTTGGCCGTTCGACATTTCGGGCCATCGACATTTTGCGTTTCGATATATTGCTTTTCGCAATAGACGGTATTACGCATATTAGGCACTCGTTATTTTCTATTTCGGAGATATGGGTGTTCTACATTTTTCGATTCTGTATTTTAATGTTCCGAATTGCAGACAATCTGAATATTCGTTTTCGAATAAATTACCTCTCCAATAAATAATGGTTCGATTTATAGTAATTCGATTTTTTTATCAGTCGAAAAATAAAATTTCTAATGATTTAACCTTCGTTATTTTGAGAGTTCATAATTCTGTCGTTTCGAAATCTTTGTCGTTCTATATTTGGTCATTCGACTTTTTACCCCCACCTTTTAAAAATTTTTTTAGGCTCTTACTACCCGTGCTGAAATGTGACCGGGCATTCCCGACTCGACGTCTCGTTCAGGCCTGGCTTGCCTTGTCCGATTTATCTAACCGGGCCCTTTTGTGGAACAGACTAGGAATATCACAAAATCTTTTCTTGGGGAGAACATTGACATTTCCTGAACATTAAATCCCAACCTATTATTAAATAATACTTTTTGCGTCGTCAAAGATATTAATAATTAAATGTAATAATATGATTACATTTACTGTAATTGTATACTCTGTTTTATCATCATATTATTTTCTTTAAGAATAATCGACGCCTGACAATGCTATCGTAAAGAATAAATTATGATAATCAACGAAAATTATATGCTGATGGAGGATATAATTACAATAAATGTAATCACATTATCACGGTGAATTATCAATATCTATAGTACGACGCCGACGTTAATTTTGATATTGTTTTCGGGCCTCTAGGGAGGTGTAGCCCCTTAAATCAACAATGCTACAGACAAAATCGTTATGGGGCATTAGCTACGTTATAGAAGCACATTTTTCGACGTAAATTGTATCAAAATCGACTGAACAGGGTTGCACAATAAACGAATTTCCATACGTAGATACTTCTATCAGAGAATTTTGACGGCCTCGGGTATCTCATTTTTCTCTTCAATAACTACGAAAATGATATTAATAATTCACGTAGATAAGAGAAACTTTTTTTCCAAGGGTGAAAAAAAATTACTAAACTTATACCGTTAAATTAAGCCCACTCGTATCCTTAAGCCAGGAAGGGAGCATCGATGCCCTAATGTAGATAAGAGTATTACAAAGTTATTTTTTAAGTTCGAACGACTTTACGAAACAAATCCCTCGTTAGGCTTCGTACTCGTTCTCCCCTCGGAAACTTTCTTTCCCGTCTATTGCAAATATAATTACTAAATCATCACCAACCAACCACTTCCGTTAATGAGAGACCAAAGACCGGAAAGAAGAATAAGCCCTATGTTTTTTAAGAGGGTACACTCTCGAAACTTCAAAAAATTGTTTTTTTGCATATTCTTATAGTGTGAACTATGAAGAATATTTTTACGACCAATCGGACTCTGCAATTCTAAAAATTGATGGAGTTACACCTATTTTAGTTAAACAGTGTGCGTGTAACGAAAGCGGACATCAAAGCACAAGAACACTTAAAAGAGGCCCGAACTGCCCGCCGTTTGCATAGATTAGGTGTGCAACACGGTCTCTATGATGAGAAAGGAAACTTACATGGTGCCGGAATCGTTGACTAACGGTAAGACGACAATATTTCAGAAGATCGCGTAAAATATGTACCAACATTTTAAACGCGATTATCTCGAAACTACCTATCTTGAGACGGCTGCATTGATATCTTGAGTAACTTTCACACTATTTGTCTTGATTGTCTTGACTTGAATTTGCAGTGTGCGTTCAAACAGTAGTCATTTTCGGTTCACGACCCCTTTTTTGATTGGATGAACTATTTGTTAATAATAGGGGTGTGCGGATAGCAGAATTGGTCGGGTCGGGTCGGGTTGGGTAATTAGACTATGAGTCGGATCGAGTACTCGAGTTTTTCGAGTACTCACATCGGGTACTAGATAAGCCGTGTTACCGTAACAAAATTTTATATTTCGTTTCACAGTAGATGGCGCCACGAAATTGATTTAATAATTTAAGTATTTTTGTTATGTGTATATTTACAATTTTTTCCGGCAAACTTCTTTTAAGATACTCGCATTTCAGGAAATATCGAGATATTTGAATGTCGAAAACCTGAATAAAAGCAAGATTCTTCGTCAAATTTTCATTAATCCTTTCTAGTGCTAACTGGTGATTTCGGCGATTCATTCTTCTTAATTTAATTTTTTGTCATTTTTAATTTTTTTCCTAGAAAAACTTGTTCTTCAAACGCTTATATCTCTGAAACTAATAAAGATATTTGCAATTTTGAAACGTCAAATGGAAGCTACTTTCTTCTCGCTGCGAATAAACGCAGGGCGTTGAATCTTCGTCTGTTTTTGGATTTTTCTCCATTTAAAACCCACGTTAAAATATTCAAAACTTTAAGGCGTTTGGCGGAACAGAAGATATTTATTGTAATTTTTGTTCCTTTCGCACAGTTTTTAGTAATGCCAATACGCAACTTTCTCGTGCTATTACGATACGATCCGCCAAAATTGACCGTTTTTCACCCCGACTTAACAGACACACACACACACACATACAGTATTTTCATTTATTCGTTTTATCGCCTTCTTCGAGTTTTCGTTTTCTCCCATTATTTGATCGATACACCTAGATATAAAATAAATATAAATATAAATAATATATACGGATCTTCGATTCGTCTCTGAATATTCGACGTTTACGAGTAACCAACATTTGAGAGTACTCGATGATGAAATTCGAGTACCCGATAGTGGCGGGTAATGCAAAAACGTAACTCGTCGAGTTTCCCGATCCGACCCTAACATCGGGTACCTGAATGAATCGAGTACCCGCACACACGTAGTTAATAACAATGACTTTAGCATGCTGTTTTTCAAGAAAAATGAGGTTTTCTTTGGAGAAACTGTCATTGTTCGTATATCTTCCAAATTTCGCAAAGTGGACCGTGAATCCACATCCAGTTGGATATATTTGAAGAAACATTTTTTTGTTTCCGTTTCAGATTACATTTGAGCCTGGTAAAGATCCCGCCATTTCGAGCCTCGCCGCTGGAGGACTGCAACGCCAACCGTAGCACCACAAACACTGTGAACGATTTTCATCCGAAAAAATTACATTGTAACCACAAACATGCGTGCAACATGCTGGGAAAAAAATTAATTTATTCCAACCAATGTGTTACTAGAAAAAAAAATCATTATTATAACCCTTCAAATTGGGCTTCCAGAGAGGCATCCGTTAAGGGGAGATATACACCTAGGAGCCGGAAAA
Organism: Ophion obscuratus; assembly: GCA_964007375.1. Lineage (NCBI taxonomy): Eukaryota > Metazoa > Arthropoda > Insecta > Hymenoptera > Ichneumonidae > Ophion > Ophion obscuratus. The sequence continues at coordinate 28,815,766 of OZ023313.1, forward strand.
AGGTAATTTTTGTGAACTTTTTCAAGGAAAACTATTTGAAATTTCGGATTGGGGTTTTTATTATCTAAAAGTACATACATTCAAAAATATGTTCACTTTTCTTTATTTAAAAATATCAAAAATATACAAGGATATTGCATGATCCTTGGAGCGTCGTAAAAAAATCTGCGAATACGGCACCCACTGGCGTTTCTTCAAAAATCATTTGAAAATAAAAACCAAAAAGATTATTAAATTAGATACTATAATCTAGTACTTGTCATAGCCAATTATAAAAATATCGATTTATGACAAAATGGCGGACGTTTGAACATAAATAGTGATTTTTGGGCCAAAAATGAGTTATTATTTTGCCTATAAAACAAAAACTAAGTAACGGAAAAAAATCCTATGACAAGTATTAGATAATGGTGTATAGAATAACTACGGAAAACCTCAAGGTAATCGGTTCATTCGTTTTCGAGAAATTTTGGGTCCCGATTTGAAAAACGTGCCTTTGAGCAAAACGCGTTTGAAAAATTGGGAATGAATAAATCATTAAATTTGTCAACTTACATGGAATCATCGATACCAGGCCCATACTGTAGGTCTTTTACGGTCGACGGAATGTTCATAGCTTCTAAATCCTCGACCTCGACCATCTAAGTGTATATCTCCCCTTAATGCCGCCCTGTTCGAAAAATACTAGAATGTTAAAAAAAACGTATCTACGAGAGACCACCCTGTGGATATTTCCATATACGAAATTGCGGCCCACATATTTTTTAATGAAAATTCTAAAAGTTATTGAAAATGTTATATTTATATCCACCTTCTGTTCCTACCTTCGATCGCTCTAAGGGAAAAGTTGTATTGCGTTTACTTCCTGATTTCTCGGTATTTTCAGGCACTATATTTTTTCATAGTTCTGCAGAATGTTCCATAGTTCGTGGAAAACTTGTTATTGCTCGTACGACGTATATTGTTATACGTGTAAATCCACAGGAGGGAAGGACGTGACATTTTTTTTACGTACAGCTCGTAAAACCACTTCGTCTAACGAGAAGGAGCTTTCGTTCCTGAAGCAAAACATTTACCTGCCCATTTTATGGTCAAACACACACACACACACACACACACACACACACACACACCCACACGCACACACACACACACGCGCACACCCACACACGCACACACACACGCGCGCGCGCGCGCGCGCACACGCACACACACACACACACACACACACACACACACACACACACACACACACACACACACACATATATATATATATATATATATATATAGTGAAAGTGCGGAAGAGAAAAGGCGACAACGACCAGAAGACATATATGGCGACGAATGGAAGAAACGAACTAAATGAACGAAAAAAGAAATCACGAACGAAAGAGCGAGAGAAGAGAGAGAGAGAGAGAGAGAGAGAGAGAGAGAGAGAGAGAGAGAGAGAGAGAGAGAGAGAGAGAGAGAGAGAGAGAGAGAGAGAGAGAGAGAGAGAGACAGAGAGAGAGACAGAGAGAGAGAGAGACAGAGAGAGAGACAGAGAGAGAGAGAGAGACAGAGAGAGAGAGAGGAAGATAAAGGAGAGTGAGGGGGAAGTTTGTGCGAGAAAGCATATACGACATGTGAGTCGTAAAGATCAGAAGAGCCAAGGGAGGAGGAGAAGCACGGGCTTAGAAGTAAAAGCGGATTAACGAGGTCTCTCTGTTCGAATAAATCGAATTTAACGTCGGTTCTCCCAGTGAACAGCGAGAATACGTACGTCGTTCGCTCCAGGAGGCATATACGACCACGCGGTTGCCATACAATTTTTAGAACCAGTCGCGGATGGGAGAATAATGTCAAATTACGTACGCCCGTTGAAGAAAAAAAACGCATAAAAGTGATGAATCAACGGCCTATTGAGCGTCTCAAAGTTCCTTGCATAGCTTCCGGGCTTAATTTTTCGGTAGCGATCTTTTGGGGCAAAATCTCCTGAACATGACGTGTATACATTGGGCAATATAGTTGGTGTAAAGTTATTTTCTGATGTCCTTCCCGATCGATCGGTGGCCTGGAACCAAAGTAGGAAGATATGTAGCGCGATAGAAATTTGTTGACGCTTTATCAATTGTTTCCCCTCGAGTCCACCGGCTCCTCAGTAAGATTGTTATGCCGTGCAGGCTTGCTTTTTAACGTAGTTCGTGGATTATCGGGTCTCAGACGTACCTCCTCGAACTTGATGTTTATTGAATAAATCCGCTTAAGGAGTTTGGGGACAGTTGACGATATGTTACCATTTCATTCAAAATTATGCAGTAAATTCTTTATCCTGTAATGAATGCACTTTGCAAATTTTGAAACGATCGTCTACACCGTTTTTATAATATTTAGAATTGAAGGAATTGAGCATAGGCAACTCTCTTTTTAACATAGGGAGATGCCTATGCTCATTGCTGAATGGCAGTTTTACGCACGAAATAGTGTGAAAAAATGTTTGAAATGATATGAAAAACTGTCAAATAAATCACAAGGGAAGATTAAGAGGTCGATCTCTCCGATTTTGATTAAATGTGGCATGCTTATAGAATGGGTAGAAATAGGCGACACGTATTTTTTTATATCTGTGGATCCCGATTTTTAAGGCGTGAAACGCACCCTCAAAAATAGGGGTGTTTTTCGTTTTTCGTCGATAACGTTTTTGTTCCCATCTTCAAGGTATAGTACATGAAAAAATAAACATTGTTGCAATTTGAATTTTTCTTCATATCTCGTACCGTTAAAACTAAGAGAAGCTTTGCTTTCTTGCTTTGATTTACGAAAACGTGATGCTGAACGTCATCGCCTGCTTCAAGACGCCTATGGTGAAAAAGCTCTATCTGAGACAACGTGCAAAGATTGGTTTAGACGATTGAAAAGTGGCGATTTTGACCTCAAATACAAAGAACGTCTAGGACAGCCAAAAAAATGTTAAGATGAAGAATTGGAGGCCTTTTTCGATGAAGATCAATGTCAGACTCTTAAAGAATTGTCTGATATGTTAAACGCTACCAAAGTGGCTGTTAGCAAACGTTTAATTAATCTCGAATTGATAAACAAAGTGGGGAATTGGTTAGCACATAAAAAACAGCGGGTATTAAGTTTAAAACCCAATACAATGGATGCTAATAACCCGCGTTACTGCTTTTCGATTGAGTTTAAAAAAACTTCATATAGAATCTTTTTTAAATTACTATTCCATTGAACAAACGTTTGCATTTTTCACTAGATCAATTAGTGATCGAGTCGACTAATGGCTATTGAAAATGCACAATTTTCGTTCGGATTCTGTGATAAAGTTTCGACATGTCACGCCGAGCAGATAAATTGTGAGATAGATATGCTTTTTTCATCGAAAAGATCTCGGTCGCTGCGCATAGTAGGGAAGTAGGTCTTGCGCATTCACGAGGTGGTCGCAATTGGATCTCTACCCGCGTAGAAATTTCTTAGGTTTAGCCTGATCAGGATTAGGTCCCGATCGGCGTGTGATACGGGCAACACCTATTACGGACATCCTGATCCGGCAACGATCGGGCCGGAAGTATTTAGGCCCGAAATCAGGCAATACCAAAATGGCCCTACTAAGGCCGTCCCTGATCAGATCCTACTAAGGCTTTACCCGATAGGTCCCTACCAAGACTTACCCTGATGAGCCCTGCTAAGGCTTTCTTGATAAAGCCCTACTGAGGCTTCTCCTGATAAGGCCCTGTACACGATTTCTCAGGTGAGCCCTACTAAGGCTTTCCCTGATAACGCCATACATAGGCTTGCCCTATAACTGTCTCAGCAGTCGATAGATGCACATAACCTCTGATCTTCCACATGGAAACTTCAATTCGACAGCATCGTAGCTTCGGAGTTTCGATGTATTTCTGAATTCCATAAAAAAAAGGTGTTATGGACTGTCACGACGAAAAACGTTATGCAACTCGGATGCATGTTAGAGATTTCGGCAGCTTTGTAAGGCGGAGCGAGAGGGATTGTATATAAGGGATGTATATAAGGTTATGTTTGAAAAATCTATAGCATGTTATTCGATAAACTCTCTAATTACCACAATGATATTAACTAATTGATATACTTTATATGATACAACAAATAATTATAGGAATTCATTTGGTCTTTTATGCCATATCTGCGACCAAGATGTTACAAGCACTCGGTAGCATAGGGACAGTGTGCGTAGCTATAGGTAGGTAGGTGCTAGGTTCGATTCCATATAGGCGAAATATTTTCTTGGAAAGAAATCGTTTCAGAAGGCCAGGGAATGACGAATTATGAATTAAAATAATTGTAGTAGAACTCTAAATTAAGCGTTCCATTTCATTTTGGATTTTTGAAATATTTTCTGCGCATAGTACGTATATACTTGGATTTACAGTGTATATTGTAAGGAAATAAAGATTTATTCGAATCGAATATTTGTTTATTTGATTTGAATATATTTAATATTAAAAAAAAAAATAGCTGAAACATATAAGATCGTAGTAGACGTGAGACAAGGAAAAAACCTATTTGATAAAAAGATCCTACTTAAACTAAATATGTTGTTTTGGCAGTGCAGGAAGTCCGATAGCGGTCTGACCAAGAACCCCGATAAGAGCCTCATCAGGCAACCGGTTCAGGCCCATACATGTGACACAACGTTACAGTTTCTAGGAGGGCGGTTTCAGGCTGCCTTATAAGTGCCCTACCAGGGCAGTCAGGCAACCTGAACGCGCCCTGAATCGAGCCCTATCAAAATGTCTACGCGGTTATTTCTCCCTGCCTCATTATTTCTACCGTACACATAATCTGTGAGCGTTCGCCTTCGAGCAGACGCGAAGTAACTTGATCAAATGCATTTATCATGAGGTGGTGACAAGAACGATTGGCTATTCGGGCTAAATATGATGGAAGGTTCTGGCCTTTATATTTCCTAAGTGCGTTCTCACCTCGGGCGGATCTCGTTCATTCGTTCGAAATAATACGCGAGTAAGACTGTGTGTCAATTAGGCCAATTTATAATTCTTATAATCCTGGATTTGATGCATCATTTTGCTTCATTACGGGGAAACCGAAATGGGCATCAGGGTGAATTTGATAGATTGGAGTTCCGAGACTCCATACTGAAATGAAAAATATCATAACGACGAAACACTTGAATCTATCCGCATGTGCAACGTGAAATTTTATCTGATCCATTTCAGCGGTCCGTCGTGATGATATTTGTAATTTATTTTCACGATACCGCGCTCGCGCATTGCATCATTCCGTTATTTGATGTCACAAAGGGATCCTCTGTTTTCCATTACCATGGATGGAAACGCGCAGGCATATAACCTGTGCTATTACCGAAGAGTATATCGTTCAAGCGAAAACGTCAAGGCTTTGGCATCCCACAGCATGCACAGCCCGAGCAGAGAGGCATAAATGAATTTAAAAAAAGGCGTATCGAATTAATCTTCCCGTATACAAAGAGGAATAATGATGATGAAATCAAACCGGAAAACAAGGCAACGTTGCTGATAAAGGTGAAGCCTAAAAGCAAAAACGTGCTTTATCAGCTTTTTCTTTAATTCGCCCCTTTTCAACTCGCTAGAATGAAATGAAGATCAATTTTTCTTAACCACCCAATGTTTTTGGCAGTCCAAGACTACTAAAAATCGATCAAACCTTTTTTTAGGATCCTCATGTGCAAATCAAACTTCACTCGAATTAAAAAATTTCCAAAAACCATCACCGATAGTCATCAAAATAAAGAAATAAAAAAGATATTTCGTCGCACCCCAACGATGAAAAATTGAATATCGTGGAAACGCAGGGCTCTTTTGTGCATACGCATGAGAGCTGAAAATTGTTCACACGATATCAGAGTGACAGATATGTTACCGGCAATGTGAATACCTAGTTATCCTATACAATACCGGGTTCGCCAAGCCGATGTATAAAATGATCTATCGTTATCCATTACATACTGTACCTAAGTAATGTATGCAATATCTAGGAATTATATAGAATGCCATTAGAAGATCGAGTAAAGTATAAAATGATGGACAAATAAAACATCTTTTGTTAGCTCAAAATCATCAATTCAATAAATCGTTTCAATACAGTGATATTTATTTGTTCTTACATGTTGAACTATTGTGAAATTTTCCTTGGGTTTGTTGGGGTCTTCAATAGTTCAACATGCCTTATATGCTGAACTATTGTGACATTATGTTTGGGTTTGTTGGAGTCTTGGATAGTTCAACATGCCTTATATGTTGAACTATTGTGCCATTTTGTTTGGGCCTGTTTCAGTTTGTTGGAGCCGTCAATACTTCAACATGTCTTATATGTTGAACTATTGTGACATTTTGTTCAGGTTTATTGAGGTCTTCAATAGTTCAACATGTCATATATGTTGAACTATTGTGACATTATGTTTGGGTCTGTTTCGATTTGTTTGGGCCTTCAATACTTCAACATGTCTTATATGTTGAACTATTGTGACATTTTGTTTATGTTTGTTGGGGTCTTTAATAGTTCAATACGTTATATATGTTGAACTATTGTGACCTTTTGTTTATGTTTGTTGGGGTCTTCAATAGTTCAACATTTCATATATGTTGAACTATTGTGGCATTATGTTTGGGTCTGCTTCAGTTTTTTGGGGCCTTCAATACTTCAACATGTCTTATATTTTGAACTATTGTGACATTTCGCTTGGGTTTGTTCGGGTTTGTTGGGGTCGTCAATAATTCACCATGTCTTATATGTTGAACTATTGTGACATTTTGTTTGGGTTTGTTGGGGTCTTCAATAGTTCAACATGTCCATATGTTGAACTATTGTGACATTTTGTTTGCCTTGTCTCGCCAACCGCATCTATTGAACAATTTACCGGCTGTACATTGTGTTGGTATTGTATGGAATGCCTAGGTAAAGTGTGAAATAAACGGTATTTTATGCATTGCCTGAATGTTTTGGGCATTCCATATCATGCCTAGGTATTCTATAGAATACCGGATTGTACAGATTGCCGATAACAGATATACTAATGGAGAACGCGTAGTCTTGCCGGGATTTTTCGACAAGCGAGATCAACGAATCCACCGAGAAGATGGACAATGTCAGGAAGAGGCATAAGTGTTCTTGAAACGGCGAAGAAAGGGTTTCGTATATAGCACGGTATGTACGTCCTATATGGAAGCAATTGCAAGTTCTCCCTTTTCTACCCACATTTCGAGGCAGCCCATCCCACTTTTCGCGCTTCCGCGCCCTCGCCTGAACTCATCCCTCGCTATACCACTTTGGCCACTAGCAGCAGAAGTAGCATTTCCCGGGCGATACCATCCGCTCCGTCGGAAATTAAATACACAAGCGCGAGAGACGCCGTATATTCTCGAGTCCATGTACAACCGCGCTATCCGGTATCCAATATATTTATATATCATAGATACACGGAGTGTTCCGGGTCGACTGAATCAATTTTTCCCACTCTATATCGTCTATTGGATCCAGCGATTTATCGCTAGATCTTCTTCACACAGTCAACCCTTTCCCATCGAGCTTCCAAATTCTCACAGAGTGTATCGATTTTTCTTCAAATTTTCCGTCACGTGACAGATCACTGTGGGAGCTTGTGATCTCATATTGGCGGCGCGCCAAGAGCTTGAGGAATATCAAAATTTTTCAACATCATTAATAATATTTTGCAAAGAGCATTCTCATATTATTACGCAACATTATTGGAAGACATAGACATTGTATTTTTCGGAATATTATATATTCAGAATATACGGATAAATTCTGCAGGTGTCTGAAAAAATTACATTTACGTTGGATTTTATGAATGCATATAATTATATTAGCATTGGATCTTATGAATGAATATAATTCGGAATTATTTTTAAACATCGGAAAAAACAAACTGAGGGAAGTTAAGAATACAGTGAAACTTCAGTTATACGTTTTTCAAGGGGTACATCAAATATGACGTATGAGTGAGAGTAACGTAGAAGTGAAATACAGTATGTATCTGAATCTCTTTGCTATTCGAGAAGGTGATTGGTGCATAATTCCCGATGTTTTTCAATAGCAGTACCTCTATTATGTTGATATCTGGTTTTCCAATTGAAAATTTGATTGGTAATAATTGAGTAATGAGCCAACTCAAGTTTACGAATTTCCGTTTTGAACTTTTATTTGAGGGGTCTTCTCACTGTAGACGCTAAAGAAAAGGTCATTTTCGTGCATTTTTTCATAGGTTTATATTATAGATATTGATATAAAAGTCATTACACTTAATAAATACACTTTCGAAATACATATTTAAAGAAAAATTGTTTGTTCAAGTCACTATTTATAGACGAAAATAGTAGTTCAAGAAATGTCCTAAAAAAACTATGGGTCTGCGCTGTTGATAAAATCTCGGAGATGGATCATCCGAAACAAAAAAAATCAAACGGTTTTAAATTCAGTATGTTAATGGCTATAGCGCATATCATACGATTTTTTTATATATTCAAAAATAACAAAATGGCGGACATTTTTCGAAAAAAAAAATAGGACATATAGAAATTTTATAAAATCCTTTATATGCGCTATAGCTATAGTTGTAAAGATTATGTGGTTAAAATTTCATAAGGATCGGTTCAGTAATTTCGAAGATTTTATCAACAATCCGTCGAAAAACGTTGTTTCGAGAAAAACGAGTTCAAAGTTTGTTTGGGCTACTTAAATACGCAACAAATATTTTTAAATGTATTTCGAAAGTGTATTTATTAACTGTAACAACTTTTATATCCATATCTATAATATAAACCTATCAAAAACATTGATGAAAATAGCCTTTTTTAGCGTCTAAAGTGAGAAGACCCCTTAATGCAAGTTTGTAAAACTTTGACGTTTCAGACGAGTAAATAATAGGCAGGTTCGTATTCATAAGAGATATGTAATCACAGTACATGCATACATCGTCGAGGTCAGAAACATCAAAACATCAAAACATCAAACAAACATCGAAACGCAGTCACATGGCGTTTTTTTCCAGCGAGAGAATATCACATGTGATTAACGTATAACTGAGAAAAAACGAACCTCGAAACCGACGTTGGGGACTAAAATTAATAACGTATAAGCTCGAAAAATGTATAAGTGAAAAACGTAGAAATGAAACTTTATTACCATCTTTATGAACGGAATTTGCCGGGGCTAGAGAAATTTGACGTATAAATGCAAAAAGTATGAACGAGGTTTCACTGTGCAGCATATGCTGTTGAAAAAAAATGATAGATTGGTTTTGTCGAAAATTAATGAACATGGTACTGTTTAGTTCAGCTGCCAAAAAAAATTATCTGAGAATTATGGAACCAAATAAAATATCGTCAATCAAGCTTCAACCGAAAAAAAACACGAAGAATAATGTATAGAGTTTGAAACGGCGGAGTTTGGATGTTGATCGATTCAGCATGGAACAACCCATATTTGTATGGATATATAGAATACAAGAAATGTCTTGGCGTGCTCTTTACTGCCGCCCCCGGCGTGCAAAGATACCGGAGCCAAGATAACCACACCCAACCACACGTCGAGATAAAGTTAAGGCGGTTACATCTACGTTTCCTTCGCTTTCGGGCTTTCCTTTTTTTCTCTCGTTTTTCCTTCGCCGTACTTTTTTTCCCTTTCATCGAAGTGTTTCCCGTAGTCGTTTTTTTTTTTTCGTTTGCGTCATCTCTGTTCCCCCTATCCTTCCCGTTTCGCAGTTGCGAAGAGTAAACTTTCGTTTTCGCGCGCATTCTCCCACGAGAACACGCACGCCGCTCATTCACCGCGAAAGGCAACCAGCGGAGTCTTCCAGACTTCTTTACAACTTATGGAATCATACAAGAAGAAAAAACAAGTACAGAGGCACGATAAACACAACGGTGTTCGTACGAAAACCTTTTTTATTTTTCAACATTTTCCTTCGAGAAGAATGCTGGAGCTTCGAGGATTCAGTGGAAAAATCCGTGCTATGTCAGACAGTCAAATTATATATTTTTTTTAAATCATTGTAACATTTCATATAATTTAGCGAGAGCATATTGCAACTTTAAAAAAAGTTGTATCTCTTTGGTGCCGTTGCTGAAGAAGCGCAAAAATGCACACATGAGAACGAAGCAAGGATAGAATGACGAGAACGTACTTTTTCTGGTAGGTGATTATAGGTGCCATGTGCGGTCTGATCGTTCAGTAAGACGAAGGGGTGAGAAGTGTGGGACCAGGAATTGGACCAAGAATACGAGAAGTTGAACGAATTCCAAGAAGAATGGAAAGATATATATTCTATAACTTCTTGTGTTTCCGTAGACATAATTGGAAATCCATGTAATCCACCCGGTCCCTTGTTATTCAATATTCTCCCCCAGCGCAGTCCCAGCACGGAGCCTTCGAAAAATCGACCTTCACGCAAACTACTTAAGACCATGACGCCCAAACAACGCGATATGTATTGATACCTATATACTGGGTGTCCTGTTTTCTCGATAGGTCAGATAATGTCCTACTATATGCTGAAATTTCAGATTAGTAAAAGTCCCACGATTTTCGAGATTTAGGGCTGTATGTTATTTTTTTGGAAAAAAATCTTCTTTTGGTTTTTTGCACGCCATTTCTACAAATCACATGAATCGACAATAATTAAGCCACTTTTTAAAGTATTTGGCACGACATGCGTAGTAGATTTTTTTTTACACCGCAGCCTATCAGTCAGATTTTCGAATTGGTTTGTAGGGAAATTCTGCATAAAATATTTGTTCATAAAGTTTCCTGAGCATTGAAGGTTAAAAAGAAGACTTTTCTAGATGAAAGAAACAACCAAGAATATTTATTTCAACACCGGGTGAAAGAGAGTTATAATTTGTAGAAATGGCATGCGAAAAACTAAGAGCAGATGATTTTTATCTCGGAATCCGTGGGACTTTTACTAAACTGAAATTCCAGCATATAGTGGGACATGATCTAACCTATGGACAGTTGCAGGATTATCCTTTCATAACAGAACACCCTGTGTATATGTCAATAATACCAAACACGTGCTACGACTACAGGAAAAGGGCAATCCTAAAGAAAATAGGTTTTCGATATGATGAAAGGTCAAAGCAGATGAGGTGGTCGAGCTGAAAGTAACCCGAAATAAAAATAGTGATCAATATTTGTATCAATGTCTAACAAGGAAACGTTGCGAGGTCGATGTCTCCGATTTCGATGAAATTTGGCATGCTTGTAGAATGGGTAAAAATAGGCGACACGTATTTTTTTATATTTGCGGAACCCGATTTTTAAAGGTTGAAAAGCACCCCCGAAAATTGAGGTGTTTTTCGTTTTTCGTCGATAACGTTTTAACGGTACGAGATATGAAAAAACTTCAAATTGCAACAGTGTTTATTTTTTGGTGTACTATACATTGGAGATGAGAACGATGCAGATAGCAACAAATTTCATATTGTTTATTGCAAAAATGCAATTTTTTCAACCGTATCTCCGAGAATTTTCAATCGATTCGGATGTAAATTTGGATACATGTAGAGAATGGAAAAGTGCGGATACGAATTTTTTTTTCTTCCGATATCTCACAATTAAGGGGTTTAAACTGCCCGTCGATTTTTTTGCCGAGAGCATCGTATAATCGGCTAGCCTTTTAGCATTTCGGTCTAAATTCACGTCAATATATGTTCGTGTTATGACGCAATTGCATATTTGTAACATTCCAGCTCCTCCCCCCAACGGTCCCCCTCTCGAAAAGCAAACGTTCAAAGTTCTTATGGTGTGGCATGGACGAAAATTTGTAGAAATAAAAATGGGTTACAAAGAAAGTACAATCAGTCAAAATAGTCGATACACATTTTCTCGTTTTGGCGGAACGACACTCTTAAGGGGTCAACGCACCCTTAAAAACTTCGTTCTTTCTATAGCTCGTGAACGGGCCGAAATAAAAATAAAGTTCGAAAGGAAAAAATGTTGTATTCTTCGACTACTCGACCTTTATGATGATAATGATGAGTACAGCAATAAATGGCGTGTTGTTTAATGCAATAATTCGTGAATTACTTGTGAAAAAAAACTTCAGTTTTCCACTAATATGAGCAGAGGCAAGGATCGCAATCACGGACTGACTTCGTGCTTCGGGAAGTAACTGGATTACAATTGTATATTTACGAAGAAATTCTCCCCCGCCACGTACTGCCTTTGAAGATTACAACACAATTGGAAAAGTGTTCTCACCGTTTACGCATTTAGGAAACGTTTGAACTCTATGTTTTTTTATGGATTATACTTATTACAATAATGATAGTCATGATAAAAGTATTTGAAACAAAGAGATTTCTTACACCACGCACAATTGATAATAGCTGCTTCGCCGCATATATCGCACGTCGGTACATTTTGTGAAAAGCAAAATTCTACCGGATTTTCGAAGTTTGGTAGTCTCTCTTCTTCGTACCCGCTTTTGTACCACGCATATTTGAATAGGTTTGTAAACCGTGGAGATGAAAACTGGTTGTGTGTAAGAGATTGTAATTTAACAATATTGTCTCTCAAATGCAGATTGACGTCGTAGATGTATAATATTACTGCGTCAGAAAAGTGTTTGACGAAGTTTTTGCATACACGGAAGTTATAAACATCAAGAGGCTGTATCATTCCAGTCGTACCTGCAGGAATTACTAATTATCATATGGACTAATTGTCTACAGAACTAATGAAACAGGTGCAATATATTTACCTGCTGGAATGGTTAAAACTTTGATATCTTTCCCTTGCATATCCATTTCTTTAAATGCAGTTGGACATTGACCGCTCCAAGAATCCAGAAGTATTACCGATTTTGGACCCGTATTGGGAATATATACTTTTTGGAAGCGCCGCTTGAATTGATTAGTCGTCAATTTTCCAGATTTCGAAGCCAATAGAAATATATTTTCTATTGGCGAATCAACTTAGGTGCCAAAAGCTTGCCGCTCGCAGAAACCAAAGGCAGTATATTATAACTATGTGTTGTCGATGTTTTCGATTGCACGACTGTTTCAACGGATTTCTGCCCTTCTTTCGCCAATGTGCGGCCTGTATGTAGCTCTAAATTAAATTCACGCTGATCCGAATTGAATGTGTTTTCAGCCCCAACGTTGGCTATTTTGACTTTCACCATTTCTATAAATTCGATAGCTTTGTTTTGAAGTGTATCAGCGTTTAATAATTGTTGTTTTGTTACATATTTATTAATCTTCCGTGGCACAATTCCATGTTGGTTTTTGAATGTCCTTAGCCAAGAAGCGGATGCTTGGAAATTTACGACGTTTTTCACAAGTAAATCACGAGTTATTGCAATAAACAACACGCCATTTATTGCTGTACTCATCATTATCATCATGAACGTCTAGTAGTCGAAGAATACAACCTTTTTTTCCTTCGAACTTTATTTTTATTTTGAAAATGAGAAAATGTGTATCGACTATTTTGTCTGATTGTACTTTCTTTGTAACCCATTTTCATTTCTACAAATTTTCGTCCATGCTGCACGGTAAGAACTTTGAACGTTTGCCTTTCGAGAGGGGGACCGTTGGGGGGGGGGGGGCTGGAATGTTACAATTATGCAATTGCGTCATAACACGAACATATATTGATGCGAATTTAGACCAAAATGCCAAAAGGCTATCTGATTATACGATGCTCTCGGCAAAAAAATCGACGGGCAGTTTCAACCTCTTAATTGTGAGATATCAGAAAAAGAAAATATCCGTATCCGCACTTTTCCATTCTCTACATGTATGCAAATTTACATCCCAATCGATTAAAAATTCTCGGAGATACGGTTGAAAAAATTGCATTTCTGCAATAAACAATATGAAATTTGTTGCTATCTGCTATCTCATCTCCAATGTATAGTACACCAAAAAATAAACATTGTTGCAATTTGAAGTTTTTTCATATCTCGTACTGTTAAAACGTTATCGACGAAAAACGAAAAACACCCCAATTTTCAATGGCGCTTTTCAACCCTTAAAAATCGGGTTCCGCCGATATAAAAAAATACGTATCTCCTATTTTTACCCATTCTACAAGCATCCCAAATTTCATCGAAATCGGAGACATCGACCTGGCAACGTTTCCTTGTAAGCGTAAGTAGGGGAAGTAGGGGCAAGATTATGGTGCTAAGGACTTGTTCAAATAAACAATACATATGTGGGTCAGTTAACTTTAAATATTATTTATACCGATCAACATTTATCTTCTTTTAATTTTGGAAGCAAAAAAATCAGTCTTTCTGATTGTTACCATACAATATGTATTTTTAATTAAACTTTTTTTTCTGTTATTTTTCCCGGGCTAACCGTATGCGGGGCAAGATGAAACAGCGCTGGGAGAATCATAGGGCACGTATTATTGGCATCTTTCGGATATAGAGGTGGTTTCATTCTCAATACCAGCAATTTGATAAGCCAATCGTCTAAGTTCTGCAGTATTTAAAGTAGTACGAGCACGCAATCTTGATTTCTATAGATTTTGTTCAAATTTTAATTAGACATTGTTCATACCATTATGCATGTTTGAATAAAATTTCAGAACAGTCGACTATTTAGATTCGGAGATAATGGGTTTTGAAATTGCAACTTTGAACACTGCAGGGTCTGCAGTGAAATTGAGACAGAATAATTTTCCGTAAAAAATATTTGTCTCCTATAATAAGAAGACATATGGCAACACCGCATCGTTCCACGTATCCAATGACGTGAGTTTGCGCGGCATAGTTGAAATAATACTGCAACAGAAATTTTTATTTGGAAGTTATTTTCAATCGAACAAAGGTTTTAATTAGTTATGAACGAGCCAACACTTTTATTGGTTAATGAAGATAACATAAACAATATAAAATATTAATATTTATAATGCAAATATTTTTTTATGAGAATATTTTTAACTTTAGGAACACGATAATTATTTTTTTCTCGAAATATTGAACAATGCGTTCTGCGGTGTTGCTATATGTCTTCTTATTATAGAGGACCTATCTTTTTTACGGAAAATTATTCTGTCTAAATTTCAATGCAGACCCTGCAGTGTTAAAAGTTGCAATTTAAAAAGCCATTATCTCCCATTCTAAATAGTAACTGTTCTGAAATTTCACTCCAACATGCATGATGTTATGAACAATGTCTGGTTAAAATTTGAACAAATTCTATAGAAATCGAGATTGCGCGCTCGTACTACCTTAAGCCGAATAATCTTGCTTCCATATAATTTCAGTCATTTGTAAGTCCCTCTTATTCCCCTGGTAGAAACACCGGTTGAAAAGGAACCAAAGGCTTCACTAGTTTCATTTCACCCTTTCTGACATAAACAGTGGTAGGTTGTAAAATGTTGCGGCTTTGCGGTAGCTGGTATTCGTCTTACCCCATTAAACGGTTAAGGAATTAACAAAAAAATCACGCAATAACCTTGAAAATTTCTGACAAACCGTTCTTATTATATTAATAATTAGTACTTTCATTGTGTTTACCTAGCTGTCTCTAATCAACATCAGCAACTCAAATGAACTGAAACGATGGTAAATTTGACCAAAAATTAGATCGTTTTCTCAAAAAATCGATATTGTTTTCTCACTCGAGATGCGTGCTTCCGCCACAGTTGATACTTCCATACTCGTTCACCACCCAGCCGCTCCTCCAAATTTACCGGGAGCACTATTCTCGCACACACTGTTGAGTAGCTAGGCTCATGTTTCATCTTACTCCGCGTATTCGCCTTGCCCCAAGTTCCCCTACACATATCGACAAAGGTGCTTTTGAAGACGTTCGACTTCAAGAACCGTTTTCATACAAGTTTATCGTGCCCATAGTTAGCATTGTGTTATCCCTCATATTATTAACATCACTATTCGATCAAAGTGAGCATATTTATATAAAGGCCATTTCAAAGACAGTCCTTTCAAAATCAACATTTCAGTTCGAAAAATCTAAGGTCGATCCTCCAAGTAGCCAGCTGTGGTGATAGCCATTATTACCTAAATATAACATGTTTAAGGGGTTAGGCCACAGTAACGGGTCTAAAATCATGTTCGAATTTAACACATTTTTTTTTCGCATGAAAAAGTGATTCACTCATAAAATTAATTACACATCTATTTAGTATGAATATCAAGCTGCTAGAAAAAATATATATATATTTTTTTTGGCAATGTACAAAATGGCTCACTACTCGAAACTTCTCTAAACAGCTTTTTTCCCATTGGCGTGACAAATGACTTCAACAATTTTCACCCGATTTACTTCAAATTCAAAAGTTATATTCCTAATTACATTTCGCAGAGACGTACGTACGGAATTCCTGATTAATCGAAAACTTTTCACTTTATGAGCAGTTTATGAGCAGTTATAAAGAAATTTTTCACTGAAAATTTATTTCTTAAGTTCAAATACCTACAACTTTTGAATAAAACAATATTTTTTAAATTCCGCACGTACTTCTCCAGGTATTGTAATGTAGATTGACGAGAATTTTTGTTTTTTGGTCTAGGTAAAAAATTGTGGATGCTAAATGTCACGCCGCGGAGCGCCTAAAAAAAGATCACAAACGAGAATATTAGTAGTCGGCCATTTTGTACATCGAAAAAAAAATATATATTTTCCAACAGATTGATATTTATACTAAATAGATGTGTAATTAATTTCATGAGTGAATTACTTTTTCATACAAAAAAAAATTGTTAAATTCGCACATGATTTTGTACCCGTTACTGTGGCCTAACCCCTTAAAGAGAATATAAGTACTTAAAAATACTCGATAATTCGACAATTGTGATTGCTTAAAAAAAACGCAAAAGTTAAAAAAAAACATGCATTGGCGCTACTTCAACTCCATTTTATTTCGATCATCAAGGTTTCTCTGGAATGACGCGAGAAGGCGAGCGGCCGATATAGAAACGACGAGCCAATGTAGCACTGGCATGTGTACGCAGATATACCGCTTATATGGTTCGTGAAGAACTGAAATGTCATTCGTTATAAAGTTCTGACAGTGCAGAACGATGCTGAGAGTCAACGGTGGGGGTCGAGGGGCGAGAGAAGAGCCGAGAGCACCATGAGAGGATTGCCGAGAAGCTAGTTCGAGAAAAGCAAGTAGCGAGAAGTCTTGCTCGAATTTCCCTCTTGTATCCACAGGGCCTCATCAGTTGAGTTTATAATACCCCATTTCCACCTGTCACCGTGCCCTTTCCTCGAGTCAACTCTCACATTTTCATCTCGGGTATCTCGTATTCTGCTTTGCACTTTCTCTCTGTGTCTTTTCCACTATATACGAGACTCTCTTTCTCGCTCTCGCTCTCATCATGTACATACATGCACGGTAATTGTACACATATGCCAATGCGAACCAGCTGAGAGACGAGAATACCTTACAGCAGGATTACATACCCCTCCTGAATATATTTAGTACTTGTGCGAGACGTTATAAATACGTAGCACGACTTCGCGAGGATACCGGAGACACGTTGAAGAGCATTTGAACGAAATATGGAAATAATTGATGTATATGAAATTTTTTCATAAATATGTACAGTACCGGTCAAAAGTGTTCAATCACTTAGGATAATTGATAAATTATATTAGTTTGATATAATTCATTTTATTTTTTAATCTACGAACATACTCTATAGGTCTATAAAATGAATGATCTTATTTTTATACAAATTTGCCGTTATCCAAAGTGATCGAAAACTTTTGACCAATACATTAGGGTGTCCCATTAAAAAAAGCATTAAAATAAATCGAAAAGATGAGGTCGTAGAAAAAAATGTTTCCTCCGAAAGTTTTATGGTTTGGTGGAGAACATCTGATGGTAATACAACTTACCGAGTGAGGGTATGGTTTTGTTCGTGTATATGCGCTATTTTAAAAAAATCTTAAAGTACCATTTAAGGGGCTATACCAGTGTGTACGCTGAAAATTTGGGTGATTTTCGGGAATTTTTTGGAAGAAAAGTACTGACTTAAATGTTTCGGAAAATTAAGTATATATTTGGCTATATTTGACCTATATTACATAATTTTTTCATAGAAGGATATTGAGATCCAAGCGACATATGCGCTGCCTTCGGAGGCGCCAAAAAAAAGTTCCTGCACTGCTGACATGATTCCGGCCGATTGAGTAGCTGAAACCGAAAAGGGAAAAAATGTCGTTAAACTGGAAGGTATTTCCTGTACAAGGACGTAGGATTTTCGAAAAATATCAAAATCTAACAAAATGGCGTAGTTATGAAAAAAATCTGTTTTCTTGTCCATAAAATGGTCGTTTTTTTCAATGCCAAATCGTCAATTTTCATCCAATCAAAAATATCCTACGTCATTGTAGAGTAAACATATTCAAGAGTACTCAGTTCTAACTTCAAGTCAATCGGATAATTGCTCTTTGAGTTACAATATGAGCAAATTTAACAAATCTCATTTCACATTCTTGAAAGTAAACTGTCGAAAAAGGCAAAAAAATCGATTTTTTGAAAGTGTCACATAGCCCCTTAACAGCCATAATTGATCATATTGCTCGACACAGAGTCGAATACGCCTTTCGAAATTCGCCGCTGTGACGTAGCATGGGGTACTTCCAAAAACTTTAAACCATCATAACTTTCTTGATTTTTGAAAATCAGCTATTTTTTTAACAATAAAGTCTATGCCTTTCCATTTCAAAAATCGAAAGTTACCGCGATATCTCATAGACGTGTTGACAAAAAAGTTATTGTTTTTCACCATCGGATATCCCCCTCAAAACCATGAAACTTTTGTAGCAAACTCTTTTTTGTACCCCCGTTCGATTTGATTTGAATTCTTGCGATTTACTTTAATGGTTTTTTTTTAATTGGACACCTTGTGTATATTGATGAGTATTTTGCACGAGCTGTCCTTACTGTCTATACGCCCACGAGCTTAAGGGGTATCCCTTTCTGGAAACTTCGAAAAACCGTTTTTATTTGCATATTGTGACCCTCCAAGAATATTTTAAGACTAACCGGACCCTGAAATTATAGGAATTAACGAAGTGTCACCTATTTTAGTGGAAAAGTGTGCGCCGGGTTAAGGATGATTCGCGTGTAAAGAAAGCGGACATCAAAGTACAAGAACACTCAAAAGAGGCCCGAACTGCCCGCAGATTGCATAGATTAGGTGTGCAACACGATCTGGATGATGAGGGAGAACACTTGTATGGTGCCGGAATCGCTGACTAGCGGTGAGACGACAATATTCCATAAGATCGTGTGAAGAATGTACCAAAACTTTGAGGGCGATGATCCCGAAGCTGTATATCTTGACACGGCGGGATTGATATCTTGAGTAACTTTCACACGATTGACTTGAATTTGCACAATTAGAGTTCAAACACTAGTCATTTTCGGTTCGCGATCGCATTTTTTAATTGGATGAACCATTTGTTAATAACAAGGATTCAGCATGCTCTTTTTCGAGAGAAAAATGAGCTTTCCTTTAGAGAAGCTGTCATTTTTTGTATCTTTCGAAATTTCGAAAAGTGGATCGTGAACCCTTAGCCAGTTGGATATATTTGAAGAAAATATTTGTTGTTTTCGTTTGAGATGGCATTTGAGCCTGGTAGAGATCCCGCCGTTTCGGGCCTCATCGCTGGAGGGGACTGCAACGCCAACTGCAGCAGTACGAATACGTTGAACGATTTTCTTGCGAAAAAATTACATTGTAACCACAAACACGTGTACAGCAAGCTGATTAAAAATTAATTCGTTCCAACCAATGTGTTACTAAAAAAAAATGCATCATTCTGACCCTCCAAATTGGGCTTCCAGAGAGGGATACTCCGTTAAAGTCAAACTTTATGTCTTCACCGACTTGTGGTTATGTGTGGAACGCATTGTGGAACGCATAATACGATAAATGGCCGTTTCGTACCTGTTTGCAAACGTTCACACTTTTGACGAAATTCTCAAAAACGTTTTGGCATAATAGCTTACTACCTTCAGTGTGGCAGGTTGCGCCATCTTGTTGAAAGAATATGTCTTCCAAGTCCATGCCGTTTATGTCATTTATCCGATTTTGCGCTCCACACACAACCTCCATATTTGTACCTTATATTAAGGGAGGACGCCACTCCAACTGCCGATTTTCGACCGTTTTCTTTGTAATTTTTTTTTTTTTAAGGAAGGAATAAAATACATGTTCACAAGAACTTTTAGGTTTTATTAGGTATATATTGAAGTATGTAAAAAAAAATTATTTGTTAAAAGAATATAAAATGGCGGCGCATGAGTCGCTATTGCAGTACTGGTTTTAGCCAACCCTCTCCGCGGCATGCAGTAGAACTGTCGTAAATTTAATCCCGGAACTGAGAGTGAAATATTTTCGATAATTATATTAGTTTTAGCAGTCCAGTGCAAGGGGAAATTGAAAAATAATTTAAAAAAATACAGACGAGTTTGAAAAAAGTTCTGTTTTTTAACATCATTTTCATATTTAAAGTAATATATTTTTTTACCATTTTCAAGTAGTCCAAAAAAAAGCGCTCATAGTTGACTGTTAAAGGGAGATATACACCTAGGAGCCGGAAAAATGGTCATTTTCGTGAACTTTTTCAAGAAAAACGATTTGAAATTTCGGATTGGGGTTTCAATTATCTAAAAGTAAATACATTAAAAATATGTTTAATTTCCTTTATTTTAAAATATCAGAAATATACAAGGATATTTTCTTGTATGATCCTTGGAGCGTCGTAAATTTTTTTGCGTATACCGTACCCACTGGCGTTTCTTCAAAAATCATCTGAAAAAAAAACCAAAAAGATTATTAAATTAGATACCATAATCTAGTACTTGTCATAGCCGATTTTGAAAATATCGATTTATGACAAAATGGCGGACGTTTGAACATAAATAGTGATTTTTGTGCCAAAAATTATTTATGATTTTGCCAGTGAAACAAAAACTAAGTAACAGGAAAAAAAAATCCTATGACAAGTACTAGATAATGGTGTATAGAATAACCACAAAAAACCTCAAGGCAATCGGTTCATTGGTTTTCGAGAAATTTTGGGTACCGATGTGAAAAACGTGGTTTTGAGAAAAACGCGTTTGAAAATTTGGGAATGAATAAATCATGACATTTGTCAACTTACATGGAATCATCGATACCAGGCCCATAGTGTAGGTCTTCTACGGTCGACGGAATGTTCATAGCTTCTAAATCCTCGACCTCGACCATCTAGGTATATATCTCCCCTTGAAGCAACCTAAGAAGCTACAGTCAAAATTGCAAGTCGATTTGACCAAAATTGTTAGAGTTCTGCTGCGTGCCGATTTCGAAAACATGGCTTTGAGAAAACAATTTTTTTCATTTTCGTGCAATTTTTTTATTTAAAACATTCTAAGTAAGTGCAATGTATGCGTAATAACATAACTTTTTTCCAAATCCCAAATAAATAATCCTGTAGACAAAATAATCAGCAAAAACGACCCTTTTTCGGCCTGTCACAGTGATGTCCTCCCTTAAAATAAAAATATTCGTACTTTTCAAATAAAATAAGACGTTTTATTAATAAATTTAAATGTCAGGTTATTTTGAGTCACCGTTTATTACGCATTACTACGATTAAAACAAATATATATATCGTACTGATTGTTTCTCGTACGTGGAATGTATGCGTATACGAAATACGAAAGAGATATATACCGCAATAAAAACTTGTACCTACATACGAGCATGTATTCCATGTATGAGCACATCGTACGTAAGGATTATCCGCAATTTTTCGCACAAGATTTACGAGTACACGTACGTGCGATACTATGCGTAAATTGTGGTCCCTCGAGTACACGTCGATTCTATAATAGATTGGAATAAAAAAAGAACGCTTCCGCGAGCAAAAGCGTCGAGGACAAACAATGTGAAACGTGCAAATATTGCTCGATGTGCTTGCGTTGATAGAAGGGACCCTGGCATATACGTGCATGGTTTGTATATGTATACACACACGTGTATAAAACTGATCTATAGAAGCAGAACGAAAACGCGACTGTGTATATGTATTTACTTCTGTATAAAACATTTCCGTGCTACTTGGCCGGAAAAACGCGTTCTTCACGTTCATTCCTCATATAGAAAAGAAAAGGCAGATGACGAAAGGGCACGAATGAAATTCGTGCTCTGGCGAAGTTTGTTGGGATTTCGATTTTAGGACCTTCGGAAAGTATCGGTTGCGTCACGAGAAGAGTATAAGCAGGATTTATATCCTATTCGCGAGAGACGGTGAATGAAGCGTCGTCAATCTGATGTGTGTATGTTTGTGTGCATGTGTGTAGTATATACGGGGTGTTAGGAAGGTCGATGAAAAACCTTAAGGGGGTGATAAGTAACCTAGTTTACCTTAGTCCAAAGTCTAAGGATTTCGAGTTATCATGGTAAGTATGATTTTTGAAAAACGTCCCAAAAATAGGCACTAACTCGTTCGTAATGTTCAAATAGACAATAATTGGTAACTAAAAACTTATTTACGTCTTAGCTTAATGTATATTCATTCGACGAACACCAGTGCAATTATGTGTATCCACACAACTAACTGAATGGGACGTGTTGACTAATTAAGAACTTGTCAAAAAATAAAAATACCTCTCACAGTACAGTCGTGCTGTTGTTGGAATCGGATAAAATTAGAAGAAGGTTAGTTTTTTGACAGGTGATTTGGTGCCACGGGTGCTGAATCCAAGTTTGCCTAAAAATCGGTGTGTAGGGTTGTTTTTTAGGGGATGAAATGAGATGGGAGTGGATTAATGCCAAACTACAACCCCCAGGAGGTCGGCGCCGGGAGAAAAAATGTTGAGAAAAGTTCGGGCTTTATTTTTGTATGCAGCGCCGAAGTCGTGGAAGTTCATTTTGGGGGTGAGAAAGTAGCTTGAAATTTTGAAAAATCAGTTTTCATATATCAAGAGACGCAGCAGCGTCTTGACGCCAAGTAATAAAAAAAAAATTTTACGCCACTGATCGATGCCACCGATCTCGACGCCACTGACCGACTGACGACACGCCGCGACTCTTTATACAGTAAGTTGGGCTCTAGCAGACGACGTTTTAACTTTGTTCCGATATTATGCGAAAACGCGGCAACAAATCGAAAATCTAATGACAGTTTACCAATGTAATGTGATTTTTTCCTATCGATTTTGTTCGGGCTGTTTTTCGATTTGTCCACTCAATCTCGGGATCTCATAATTTACGGCCGAATTTTCGGGTGACTTTTTACCCCAAAAATTTTTCAACACTCGTCCATTGTCTTTCATTGAACGAAATAAAGTCGTTGGCTCATATCGTAAACGTAACACATACGCCGTTCTGTGAATTGATTAACACTTTAGCGCAACAGGCACAGCAACGCCACCGCTCTCTCGAACGGCACGACTCGAACTACACCCTGCTTGCAATATATATATATATATGTATTCTAATACAGTCGCTTTGACAGCTCGAGTAACCAAACACGGTTAGTCGAGCGTGGATGTGAAAAAAAAAACAAACGGCTCTTATTAGAGCCAAAAATTTATTCAACAAAGGTTCACGTCGTTCAAATTTAGGTGTGGATTATTTATTTGATCCTAACATGCGTATATTAGCCGTGGCGCTCGCGCGGAAACCGTCGGAGAAACAGCGAGGACGATACGCAAATAGATACAGAGTAAGTTAAAAACAAGAATGTGCTCATTTCTTTCACTTGCTTATATAAAATCATTAAAAAATTTGCAGACAGACGTGCATGTGTAGCTTTTGTGTGCCCTGAGAGCATAACCTAGCTTCTATATGTCATTACCAATTTGTGTGTTCATAACCTCGTTCCATTAACATTTTATGAACATATCTTCAAAATTTTCTGAACAGAATCTTGTCATAGACGATGAAGTTTTTTTTTTGTAGAAAATGCATTCGGCTCTGTAGAATTTATATTGACGCAGAGCTTGACAATTATTTTGCCTGAAATATTATTCATCGCTGAAAAATCTCTCATGACAAATAAAGGCTTTGTGCAACACGATATATAAACCTAGATCCCCTACGGCGTCCAATAGAACATGTAAAATAGAACGCTATTACACGACCATTCCAAGTTCTTGCGAATTTTGTTCATACGAACCCGTGATCAAACATACAGGTATCGAATAGGCAGCCTAATTAACATACATGCGATGCAATCGACACCTGTATATTTGATCACGGGTTCATACGAATAAAATTGGTGCGAACCTGTGATTGTCGCGTAATCGTGTTCTAGGACAACACCTAATGTTTGGCTCGATCTCACAGACTCAAGCCTGACAGCGCTTTCATATGCCTCGCCATTCTTTTCATACTGTGGTGATCACCATATTTCATTGTTGCGGCTGCACAATCTATGTCTACATGGAACGATGATAGTCCGCCATCTCCGAGAAATCTTCGAGTGCCACACGTGCATCGAAGACTTTCCTTGGTTATGTCGTTCAACGCCTTGAAGTTTATCGCCCCAAGTGCGCTCAATGTGTCAAATACTATGGAAAGCCAAACTTCAGATACTCCATGTCACTCGATACCTCGAATCGAGCAACATTTGGGCATGAAACCCTTTTCCGGTATGGAGAGCGACAACGAAACCTTATGACATTTTTCCAGCTTGACATAACATAAAAATGATTAAAACATGAATTTTAGCATTTTTCATAAAATGAAAAGGCCTTAGAACTATTGTGCCATCTGGCCAAGGAAGGCCAGATTGTGAATGATTGTGCGCTTTTTAATGTTAACATGAAAGTGTGATTGAAGCTGCATATTTCATGTGTTACGTGATTATCGGCTATTATGTAAATTTAAAATAAGATGATTGTCAACAAAACCTTTTTTTTTGTCAGACCGGCTTTAGTTTTAATTTACTGTAAAACAACCTAAGATTTCTTGAATAAAAATCCTGAAACTGAGTATAAATGTGTGATAATAATTTCTCTAATTTCTATTGTGCCAAATTAAATATGGTTAATGAAACTGAATTGATTACATTTATCAAACATTTGAAACGTAGGGACCCTCAAACTTTTATTAATAGTCACATATAGGTGACTGGGTAAAAAAAAATATTTTACATTTTTTAGTACATTAAATAAAAGCTTGTCTAAAAGAAAAGTTTTTTTTATGTACAAATTTTCCGTACCAATCTGACTGTGTTAAATGAAAAAAAAGAAAAACCGCGTTTCGAAAATATATGGTTCTGCACTTTAAGGTATTTCTTTCCCGAACCCGAATATTTAACAAATAACTGATTTTCGTCTCTTATTTTTACACGGTGTTTACATTCCTTTATTCAACCGAATTCATTTTGAACGATAAATGTCAATTGTCTAAAAGAAAGAAAAAAAAGATGAGTTCTCTTTGAAAATGAGCTTTATTGAAAGTATGGCCCGGCCACGGTGACCATTGGCATTGAGACATGTGTGCCATTAAGCCTTCATGCGACGTTGGCTCGCTCCACCTCTCCGTTTCGTCGCCGGGAGAAAAACTGACGTCTTCATTTACATAAAAGTCAATATTTAATAAATGCCGTAGATGGATCATTTAATTTTTGGGTCACAATTTTGGTAATATACTGAATGATTTGACATTTTTTCATAACATCCTTAACATTTTTTACACTATTCCGTGTGTAAAACTGCCGATCGGCATGAGTCTAGGCATCTTCTTATGTAAAAACTGTTTGTTGAATTCAAATTTAAAATTAAATTATGAAATTAAAAATTCAATTCAAAATTATTAAAATCAAATATTAAAATTTGAAGGGTGCATTCAGAATATGTAACGAATCCACTATATAAATTTGAACAAATGGTAACATTTGATCATTTGACCCGAAGCTTCTTAACGATATAAGGAAAGACGTGTATTCTTGAGCAGCCTCCAGCAGGGTAAATGTGACGCGTTATCCAAGTGCATCCGGTTTTTGTTTACAATGAACAAATCGATTTGCATTCCACTCGCTGAACACGCAAATAAAATAACGCAAAGAAGTTGGATTTTCGTAAAATATTTTTATTGATCTCTAGTTTTTTTAATTAAAAGTTTTCTCCTGCTGCAACAAACAAAGCGCAATTCATGAAACATGGAGACGGTATATCAAAAAGTAAAACATTAAGACGTACAGACTTGGGCGTAATTCTATTTATAAATACGAATATGAATTTATTCACATCGTGATTTTCATGTGAATATAAATACAAATGTATTCATACTTCACTTTTTGTATTCACATGCATGCATACAAATACAATTGTATTCACAAATATTCTGAACATACAAATAGATTCACAGAAAAAATTGTGA
This sequence comes from Ophion obscuratus, assembly GCA_964007375.1. Taxonomy (NCBI): domain Eukaryota; kingdom Metazoa; phylum Arthropoda; class Insecta; order Hymenoptera; family Ichneumonidae; genus Ophion; species Ophion obscuratus. The sequence continues at coordinate 28,842,134 of OZ023313.1, forward strand.
ATATTCACAAAAAAGTGAATATTTACAAAAAATCCTGTGAATTAAAAGAAATACACATCAAAATCTGTGAATGCAAATGTATTCATAAAAAATTGTAAATACAAAAAAATTCACAAAATAAGTTGTGAATTTTTTCATATTTAAGACAAATTAAAATCAAATTCACAATAATTAGATTAAAATTTACACCATTAGTGAGTTCGTACGCATTTTGAGAGAAAACATTGCCTCGAGGCAAAGAAATTGCACAAAACTTTTTGTGCGAAAATTCCTTTGCCTCAACACAATGGTTTCTCTCAAAATACATAAGAACTCACTTGTGGCGTAAATTTTAATATAATTGTCGTGAATTCGATTTTAATTTTCTTCAACTTGAGGAAATTCACAACTCATTTTGTGAATTTTTTCATATTTATGATGTAATATTTGGAACTCACTTTTTTTGCAAAAATTTCTTCGCCTCGACGCAATGTTTTCTCTCAAAATACGTAAGAACTCACGTTTGGTGTAACGTGAGTTCTTACGTATTAATCGAATACGTTTTAATCTAATCATTGTGAATTTGATTTTAATTTGTCTTAAATACGAAAAAATTCTCAACTTATTTTGTGAATTTTTTTGTATTTACAATTTTTTGTGAATACATTTGCATTCATAGATATTGATTTGAATTTTTTTTAATTCACAGGATTTCTTGTAAATATTCACATTTTTTGTGAATACAGTAGAACCTCGATTATCCGAACCAATTGGGACCGAGACTAGTTCGGATAATCAAAAGTTCGGATAATCGAAACGTGGGTTATTTGTGACGAGATCATAAACAACAACCTTTTACATAAAAACAGTACAGTACATGTCAAATTTTAATATATATACATGTACTGCTTTTATGTACATGCATATATCAGGTGTTAAAATATATATATATATATATATATATATATATATATATATATATATATATATATATTAAACAGCTGAAAAAAGTCGAATGCCTTTTTTAATATATTTTTTATAAAATCGTCCATTTTTAATTGACGAACGGCCGTAACGCGTTTTTGAGCGGCTAAGTCTCGCAGCCGTTTGAGAAGGAGAAGTTGCATTGGGTTGCTCATTGTTGCTCACGGCAGTGGCAGCGAGCAACAATGTATCTTTCGCGCCAACGTTCGGATAATTGAGCGTTCGGATAAACTAAGTTATCGTTCGAATAATTGAGGGTTCGTATAATCGAGGTTCGTATAATCGAGGTTCTACTGTATATATTAAACACCTGAAAAAAGTCGAATGCCTCTTTTAATATTTTTTTAATAAAATCGTCCATTTTTAATTGACGAACGGCCGTAACGCGTTTTTGAGCGGCTAAGTCTCGCAGCCGTTTGAGAACAAGTTGCGTTGGGTTGCTCATTGTTGCTCACGGCAGTGGCAGCGAGCGACAATGTATCTTGCGCGCCAACATTCGGATAATTGAGCGTTCGGATAAACTAAGCCATCGTTCGGATAATTGAGGGTTTGGATAATCGAGGTTCTACTGTATTCCCAATTTTTTTCTGTGAATTTATTTGTACATGTTCAGAATATTTGTAAATACAATTGTATTTGTATGCATGCATGTGAATACAAATAAGCGAACTATGAATAAATATTTCACTAATAGGCGTTTGTAAATCACCCTGCAAATACGTCGATTTAATAGTGGAAGGGACTGAAGACTTAAAAAAATATATTTATAGCATTTGGTAATATACAAGTTTTCAGAAACGACGTGTCCTGTTTTTTTAACTATCTGTTTAAATCTTACCCTTTTAGAATCTTTGAAAAAGTGAAAAAAAATAATACCAAGTAATGAAAAGATATTTGAATTCACTCCTCTTTGAACTGGCGCAGAACGAAAAAAAGATTTTTCCCCTTTCAAAAAGATATGAAATCCCCTTTAAAAACTTTTAAAAAGTAAAAAAAGAACGCCAAGTAACAAAATACCCCCGAAAACATTATTGCTTGTTTGATCATATACAAAATTCTGATTTATCTTGAAATATTTTTTAATTTTTTTTAACGAATGCTTTTATTATATTTTTTCAATTAAAATGTACAAAAAAAGTGAAATAACTTTTTATAAAGTAGCCAAGCAAGTTTACTAAAAACGTAAACAAAATTGTTAAACCTTAGAACTAATGTTTTCCTAAATATTTCATTTTTATTTTAAAAATCACATTACTATTATAACAAAAAATTGGTATTACTATTATATAAAAATACAACGTATTTACCACATAAGTACACTGGAAATGCTGTGCAACGACTTGGCGTGCATGGTTAAGAAAAATATCTCGGCGAAGGATTTCGTCTTTCCGACTACTTAACTCTCAGGTTGGAAAAACATAGACTGCTGCAATTTGTTATGTAACTGGAAATCAAATTTCGTGATCCCGCAAAGTATGGATCAAATCAGTGATGTTCCCCTAGACGACACGATACGTTAAATCTTTTTTTTTATGCATAATTTAATACGATATATAAAAGTATATTCTTTCTTCTCTATCAGACAACTTTATACATTACATGAAATATATTTCGTATATACTTTTATGTATTGATCCGTCTGTTTGTGTATTGTATCCGTCTCTAAGCCACAGCATCGGCAATTTTAAAATTCGAATTACGGTGCCGTCGTCTTGCTGGTGAAAAACGAAATATCTGAGTATCTCTCCTGATATTCATTGCTCTATATTCGATGGTTTTTCCGAGTACAGTCGAATATTCGTCAATAGTGGATATAACGGAGCTCTGACACGGTCACGTGAATTGTGTGGACCGATATATACACCGATAACACTATATATCAATGTTATCTTGTCCGAATCACACTAGCGCAAGGTGCAGGAAATCACATTGTTAATAATACTGGCAGTTGATGCGTTGTTACAGGTTATATATATATTGTGTATCTTCCCGAGCTATTTCTCTTAACCATGCACGCCAAGTCGTTGCACAGCATTTCCAGTGTACTTATGTGGTAAATACGTTGTATTTTTAGATAATAGTAATACCAATTTTTTGTTATAATAGTAATGTGATTTTTAAAATAAAAATGAAATATTTAGGAAAACATTAGTTCTAAGGTTTAACAATTTTGTTTACGTTTTTAGTAAATTTGCTTGGCTACTTTATAAAAAGTTATTTCACTTTTTTTGTACATTTTAATTGAAAAAATGTAATAAAAGCATTCGTTAAAAAAAATTAAAAAATATTTCAAGATAAATCAGAATTTTGTATATGATCAAACAAGCAATAATGTTTTCGGGGGTATTTTGTTACTTGGCGTTCTTTTTTTACTTTTTAAAAGTTTTTAAAGGGGTAACTCTTACGATAACTCTTTAGGAAAAATTCATACAATTTTTGTTCAAATGGCCCCTTGAAAAGATGCGTGGATCGAGTATTTGATCATCCCTCTCGAATAATATCTTCACCCCCAAAGAAATTGTTGAAGTATACAAAAAATTCTTTATTAAATAACTCAAAAACAATCGATTTTTCGGGGATGGTTTAAATGTACGAAATGTAGAGAATAATTTTCTCTATATTTTCGTTCCTACGGACCACCCTTGAACTTTGCTTTTTCGAAGCCCTCTCAGGGGTTGAAAATTCAAAAGAAAATTCCGGAAAAACTATTGACCGAAAATAATGAGATACGAATTTGGCGCTGTGGACAAAAATGTAGCTGAGGGTTCATGCTACAAATTGTTCCACGGCGGCGAATTCGTGCGGTCAATAGTTTTCCCAGAATTTCATTTTGACTTTTGAACCCGCGGAAGGGGTTGGAAAATCAAAATTCAAGGGTGGTCCATAGAAACGAAATTATAGAGAAAATTATTGTCTTATTTCTTTTTGGTATTTTAATCATATTTTTTGGGGTGAAGATATTATCGAAGAGTGATGATCAAATACTTGATCGATGCGTCTTTTCAAGAGCTACAACGTTCCCTTTTGAACAAAAAGTGTACGAATTTTTTCTAAAGAGTTATTGAATTAAAACTAATTTTTCAAAATTTCACCGCACTCTTTTACTCCCAAAATGAACTTCCACGACTTCGGCGCTGTGGACAAAACTAAAGCCCGCACTTTTCTGCACATTTTGTCCCACGGCGGCGACCTCGTTGGGGTTGTAGTTTGGCATTAATCCACCCCCATCCGCGTCCATCCCCTAAAAAACAACCCTACACCCCGATTTTAAGGCAAACTTGGATTTAGCACCCGCGACACCTACAAAATCACCCGTCAAAAAAACTAGCTTTCTTCTATTTCTGTACTCGACTATTCGACTGTACTGTTATGATAATGCTGTTTTTTAAAAATAGCATTAACATAAGAGATAAACGAGTTAGTGCCTAATTTTGGGAAATTTTCCAAAAATCACACTTGCCGTGATGACCTCGAAATCCTTAGACTTTGGACTAAGGTCACCCAGGTTAGATATATTTCTAACGAGGTAATCACCCTCTTAAGGCTTTGCATCGACCTTCCTAACACACTCATAATACAGGGTGTACTGTAATAAATGGATAATCTTGCAACTGTCGATAGACCAGATCATGTCCTGCCACAGTCGAACCTCGATATAACGACCCTCGATATAACGAAAATTTGTCCATTCCCTTTCGATATACACCCGAAACCTTGATACACCGACATAATCATACATTTTATCCTCTAATCGCTAATTGCTTGTAAAAATGTCCGAATTCAAACCTTTCTTTAAAAAATATCCCCATATTTATAATACTAATATATTTTTTTAGAGAACATTTTAATGAACATGACTTCGGTATAACGAAACTTCAATATAACGAAATCTCGATATAACGAACTTGCCTTGAGATTTGTTATATAGAGGTTTGACTGCATATGCTGGAATTTCAGTTTAGTAAAAGTCCCACAGTTTCCGAGGTTTTGGGCTTTATGTTATTTGAAAAAAAATCATCTGCTTTTTGTTTGCCGCATGATAACTTTGTTGAACGGTGCGCAAATTGTCTCCGTCTCTTTGATATATATTAATCATGTATCTTCGTGTCTTTCAGTAAGCTATCCCTCTTAGATACCACGCACTGGTGCGCAGCGCAGGTAGCCATTTCACACAATAGCGGACCCGAAGAACGAGGAGGGGTCCAGAGGTCCAGGGGGTGAAACCCTCATGGCGGGATTGGGGAGACGGAGCTCCAACAATGCAGAAAAAACTAGATTTTAAATAAATGAAAATAACACACACCCACACCCACCCACACACACACGCACACACGCACGCACACACGCGCGCGCGCGCACACACACACACACACACACACACACACACACACACACACACACACACACATGCACTCTGGAAGTGGGAGGTAGGGGGATTTGTCCAAAAAGCTGTCCTGAGCACGATGCCGAAGGAAAAACAGCGCTGCCACTCCCCTCTCCATCCCCTGCCCTCGTTGAAAATTTCTCAAAATGTATCATTTCAAAGACGAGACTGGAAATCGCCGAAAATGGTGTTTGTGTGGGTTTGTTTGGATGTGTGTGTGTGTGTTGGTGGTTTTGTTGTTGTTGTCATTGGTATTTCGGTTTCTGGAAATGTATGACAGGTCCTCGAACCGAAGTAAGTACATGTACTTATGGTTTCGCTACAAAGAGTGCATGTGCGTGTGGGTGGGTGTGTGTTATTTTTATTAATTTAAAATCTAGTGTTTTCTGCATTGGTGCGGCTTCGCCCCCGCCACCCCCACAAGGGGCTCTGCCCCTTGACCACGCCAGGGAGGCTTCACCCCCCTGGACTCCACTCTAGACCCCTCCCCGGTCTTCGGATCCGCTATTCTGCGACGAATTTTTTCAAACTTCAAAACCCCATAACATTTTATGGGGGGGGGGGGGGGTGACCGCCGCGATTTCTCTTCACCATCCATTTCAGGGGATCATTTTCTATAAATCCCCCCACCTCCCATCCCCCTCCGAGGTGGAGGTTATTTTGTAAACACTTACCCATTCTTTTTACACCACAGGCTATCAAACCCAAATGTTCGAATTAGTTTGTATACAAATTCTGTATAAGTTTTTTTTCATAAAGTTTCCTTACCATTTAAGTTTAAAAAGAAGACTTTCCTAGATAAAACAAATAACAAAGAGTATTTTTCTATTAACCGAGTGAAAAAAGATATCATTTGTAAAAAGAGAATGCGGAATCCCAAAAGCAGATGATTCTTTTTAAAAAAATAACCCCAAGCCCTAAATAAAAAAAATAAAAAAAATATAAGTAACAACAAAACGAAAATCGTGGGACTGTTAATAAACTGAAATTCCAGCATATAGTAGGGCATGATCTGACTTATCGACAGTTGCAGGATTATTCATTCATTACAGGGCACCCTGTATAATAGTGAAAATCGCGTTTTGAAAAGAATGTAAGCATATCTATACTTCGCGCCAATGAGGCATCTAATGACGAAGCATGTTCATTGCCTTGCGAGTGCAGAGCATGATAGTATTGGATTATAAAATATAACCCTTTTTTATGTGAAATAAAACTTTACGAGAGGCGTTACGGAAATGAAACGTTCTTGTTCGAAACCTCACTATTCCAGGTTATATCAGAAATAAAAATGTCCATAGTAACCGAGTTTCAGAATCATCATCACTGGTACATCACATAGGCAACAATGACCCTGGACATCCAGATCTTCTGTCCGCCATGCAAATCGGACGGACGATCTAACGTCCAGTTACTGGAAAACAAATAGTTATCCTGCACGCAAGATTTTTTTTTTTTTGCATTTCTTTACCACGTATCGGTGAACCTAATACATATTAACCCTACGTTGATACACTGGGTCATTTTGACCCGAAAGAATTTTCAATATAACGGTCACTTTCCCAAACGTGAAAGTTTTCAATGATTTACTGAAAAAGTTAAACTTTATACTTTCCAAATTTCAATTATACAGACATATTAAGAAAGGTTTAAAATGTATCCCAATTTTTTTTCACCAAAAACTGACTAAAGTTTTGTCAGAGGCGCGTGTATGAAGAATCCGGGTCAAATTGACCCAGTGTATTGAAAAATCGTGGCCAAATACAAGTGTGTCGACGAAGGGTTGAGAACGTAGGTAATGTGGTCTAGAAATGTGAAAAAATCGTCTTTTTTTCTTTATTTTTTTTATTCTACAAACCTTTCTGACTACGTCTGGGCAGTATTACGATTTCCGTGCCCTCTAATTCTGACCACGCAGTTTTCATATTTAATCCAAAATAAGACTTTTCCCAAGAGTGGTAAAGATCGATATTCGACCCTTGAGGGGGTGATACGGGGGTTTTAAAGTTTATGCGAGACAACATATTTTTCGGTCAAATTTGCTTGAAACTTGGTATAAATACACGCTAACACAAATAATTGAAAATGTGTTTTAGCAATGTCCAAAATTTAACCTTTAGGGGGGTTAAACGGCAGTGTTGAGGTTTGTTTTTGAAAAAAACATATTTTTGACCAGATTTACTTGAAACTTACCAAATTTATTTTCTATATAACACTATACCATGTTTTTCTCGATGTTTGGTGTGTGTAGACAGTCTAGTAGCACTTTTAACTCCTTAACTATGCATGCCACACATATGGACAAAGAAAATCGTGCCACTTTTGTGTCATGACACATATGTGAGCTTTGACAAAATATTTTTCAACTATAGATTTAAACTATAAATTTTGAGATCCATACAAACCCAAATTAAATATGTTTCTCATCCCAACGTTAACATTCCCATTTAACCCCCTTAAAGGCTACATTTTAGAAATCGCTGAAATACGCGTTTAATTATTTATATTTTAGTGTATTTATGCCAAGTTTCAAGTAAATCTGATTAAAAAAAATATGTTGTCGGAAAACCTAACCAAAGTCCTTACACCCAAGGAATCCCTACCACCCAGGCTTTACGGTCTGCCAAAAATACACAAAAACAACATCCCACTAAGGCCCATTGTTAGCAACATAGGCAGTCCTACATATCATTTGGCAAGTTTTCTCTGCAAACCTTTGCAGGAACTCGTAGGCCTCAACAACTCCCATATCCGAAACTCCCGTGATTTTGTGAACAAGATCCAGACTATCAAGGTACAACCAGAAGACATTTTAGTGAGTTTCGATGTTGTATCCCTGTTTACAAACGTCCCAACCAATGAAACCCTAAGCATAGTTAAAAATTCCAAAAAAGTTGTCCCTAACCTACTGCCCCTCATAGAACATTGCCTAAACTCTACATATTTCCGATTTCAATCCCAGTTTTATGAACAAACTTCTGGCGCAGCTATGGGTTCCCCTATTTCCCCTATCATCGCCAACATCTTTATGGAGAACTTCGAGAACAGAATTCTGCAAGAAGCTTCCCTCAAGCCCTCCACCTGGTTCCGATATGTCGATGACACCTTCGTCATTTGGAGTCACGGCAAAGAAAACCTCAATCATTTCTTAACCTTCCTCAACTCCCAGCACCACAATATTCAATTCACCATGGAGATAGAAGAGGAAAATCAAATCCCTTTTCTGGATGTACTGGTTCAACGGAAAAGCGATGGTACTTTGGGCCATAAAGTTTACCGGAAGCCAACGCACACGGATAGATACTTCCATGCTATGTCCCATCATCACCCTTCCCAAAAACAGTCGGTCATAAGCTCTCTGGTCTACAGAGCCCTAGCGATCTCCGAACCAGACTCCTTGGAGGTTGAACTAGAACACCTACGAAAAGCTTTAGGAGACAATGGCTACAAGCCAGGCAACATCGAAAGAACGACCAAAAATCTAAAAAGAAAAATAGCTGATCCGAAAACGGTTACAGCACCTGATGGGGAGAATGAAGGACAAATAGCCGCAACAACTTCCCTTCCATACCTTGAGGGCATAACCGATCGCATAGGGAGGGTCCTTGGAAAACATAACGTGCGAGTCATCTTCAAACCTCAGAAGAAACTAGCACAAGTGATTCCGAGTGCAAAAGACCAAAGACCACCATTAAGTGCACCAGGAGTATACAAGATACCCTGCTCATGCGGTAAAGTGTACATTAGACTGATTAAAAAAAAAAAAATATTTTTTTTTCCTTCGGGATTCTCGTGCTATTGTTGGGCAGTAATAAAAGAAAATTTCTCTAAAAAGATGGGCGCGGTCACTCAATTTTTAGAGGTGGCTATCTCGACTTTTTTGTATTTGAATTTTTTTTAACGAACATATTGCATTTAAGCATAGTCACGGCTTCGGGTTCCGGATAAAAATCACATCCAGCAGCTATTTCGTAACAAAAATAAACTCTAACAATTTGAAAAGATTGCAATATTCACAATTTGAATCCAGGTAGATCAATAATGGCGTCTATACTACTCTCTTTATTCATGTAGATTTATTTATACGCATTAACATTTCGCACTTTTTACGAACAATTAAATTATAAGCTTTTATTCATAAATCGTATATTTACATTTTCAAAATGCTACACTTATATTATCTTCAAACTCATTTATATTTCTTCCCAGCCACTGTACATAAAATCGCGCATACCACTGCGCAATTCACTGCGCATCCGTGGTGCCGTTTTGTATTAGCGCAGCGCATTTGTAAGTGGTGTTGTTTTTTTTTCAATGTGGCTCAAGTAAAGACAATTTTAAACAATGGCTCGGAAAAACGAAGACAACATAATTTGGCTAATCGGCAAGGAAATTCCGAAAATAAGTACCCGTCATTTACCGTCAAATCGGAAAGTTTTCAGTTTGTTCTTTTACAAACATAAGAGAGAAAAACTGACCATACGTCGAAGTGCACACGAAACAATGAAAGAAGTTTTCGAACAATGGAAATGTACTGAAATTCCAACGCGTAGATTGAATAACGCAATCGTGAAATTAATAAAACTCCATCTAGTCTGGAAAAAACTTTTAAAAAATCGGGTTAAAAAGAATTTGCCCTCACAAATATTGAAGGAGCGTAAATTTAAGAGAGATTTGGACAAACTGTTCAACGTTGCACATTTTGGTTCTGCCCAAAATGTTAACGAACTTGAGCGGTTATTTTTGCTATCACACGTTTCGATTATTTCTCCATTGTGACGGCAATTTCTTTTGAACCCGATTTTTTAAAAGATTTTTCCAGACTAGATGGAGTTTTATTCATTTCAAGATTGCGTTATTCAATCGACGTGTTGGAATTTCAGCAGATTTCCATTGTTCGAAAACTTCATTCATCGTTTCGTGTGCACTTCGACGTATGGTCAGTTTTTCTCTGTTATGTTTGTAAAAGAACAAACTCAAAACTTTCCGATTTGACGGTAAATGACGGGTACTTATTTTCGGAATTTCCTTGCCGATTAGCCAAATTGTCTTGTCTTCATTTTTCCGAGCCATTGTTTAAAATTGTCTTTAATTGAGTCACATTGAAAAAAAACAACACCACGATGCGCGATGTTATGCACAGTGGCTGGGAAGAAATATAAATGAGTTTGAAGATAATATAAGTGTAGCATTTTGAAAATGTAAATACATGATTTATGAATAAAAGCTTATAATTCAATTTTTCGTAAAAAGTGCGAAATGTTAGAGTTTATTTTTGTTACGAAATAGCTGCTGGGTGTGATTTTTATCCGTAACCCGAAGCCGTGACTATGCTTAAATGCAATACGTTCGTTAAAAAAAAATTCAAATACAAAAAAGTCGAGATAGCCACCTCTAAAAATTGAGTGACCGCGCCCATCTTTTTAGAGAAATTTTCTTTTATTAGTGCCCAACAATAGCACGAGAATCCCGAAGGAAAAAAAATAATTTTTTTTTTTTTAATCAGTCTAGTGTACATAGGAGAAACCGGGAGGAAGATCAGTACACGGATCAAAGAACACCAACGGTGTATCAAATATGGCCATATTACACAATCAGCGCTGGCCGAACATTGGATGGAGACTGGTCATGCCATCCAGTTCGACAACGCCCAAAGTCTGGCCCCATCAAACAGCTATTTTTCCAGGAAACACCGAGAAGGCTTGGAAATCCGAAAACATCCGGACAATCTGAACAGAGATGGAAGATATCACGTCAATCCTATTTGGCACGCCGTCCTCCCGGTTTTTTAATTGACCAGCTGATCAATTAAAACATCTGATTGGCTAGTGCAGCGATCCGGAACGATGACTGCAACTATATAAGGAATACCTGAGACACGAGAGCTTCAGTATCGGAGCTCTCAGCCCTGATGATGCAGACTGTAACGTTTGCGAAACGTCGGCACAACGCTGATGCTCAACACGGCCTCCATCCGGAAGCCACATACTCTTCTCAAATATGTTGTCTCTTTCAAACGTTAAAACCCCTGTTTTACCCCCTTAAGGGTCGAATTTAGATTTCGACCACTCCTGAAAAGTCTTATTTTGGTTCAAATATGAAGGCTGGGTGTGTTGAGTGCGAAAACCAAATTTGGATGACGAAGTTCCGAGAGGGGCTCCGAGCGCAGTCTCAACAATTTGCGGGTGATGGGAGAGAGGAGGGCTGGATTGACAGCCAACTCAAGTGTTTTAGTCCCGAAAAGAACACCTGGCAGGGTGGAGGGGAGCAAGTTCCGGGCCCAACGCTACGTTGGTTTTTTTTGGGCTTTTAGCCCTTAAAAGGGCTGTTGGGTGGGCAAGCGGTGGTCCGGTTATTCAGTTGCCAGGGTTGTCGTAGGGGGTGCAAGCGGGGGGGGGATGGGCAGGAGTTATTGGGAGCGGGTGTGCGGAGGAAGAGGGGCTAGGACCTTTCGGGTAGGGGCCGACGGGGAGGGGGGTGGAGCAAGAGGTCGTTGGGCAACCGGTTGTAGGGCGTGAGTCAACTCGTCGATTATGCGGTCAAACACCTGGCTAAACTCGGCCTGACTCCCAACCGGGGGCGGTGAGAGGGATGCGGGGGGTGAGGGGGGACATGAAAGTGGAGGGGAAGCGGGTGGCGGGAGCGGGGGGACCTTGAATGGCACGGCGTTCGTGAGTTCGGGAGGGGTGTTTTCAAAGTCCCACTTGAGGGTGCGCAGGGTAATCCGCGGGTCCTCGCCGTGCTTGGTAACGTGCGTCGTACCACTCACAGTGGTGATGGCACGGCGAAGACGCCACCTGCGGAATGCGTTGTCGACCGGCCGAGGCATTCAAGGAATAAAAAAAAAAAATTTAATAAAAATAAAAAAAAAGAAACAAAAAATGAATAAATGGAAAATAAAAAAACAAAAATAAAAAAATAAAAAATAATAATAATTTAAGGTTCAAATAGTTCGTTCGGTGAGGGGCTGGGGAAAAAGAAACGAAAACAAAATATTTATAAATAGGTTCGATTTATTTTTTCTACGAACACGCACGAAAACAAAAAATAGTAAAACGGAAGCGCCAATACCCACGCAAACGCAAAAAAAAAAAAAAAAGAGAGAGAGAAAAAAGGAAGAAAAAAATACGGGCTTGGTTTCGCGAATGGATGAGAGGAGAGGGTACTCGGCGAGAGTCGCTTCTCCAGCGAGTAGGGCCGAGGGGTCAGGAGGGTCTAAGGCCACTTCTTCAGTGGGGACTTAGCTAGGGAGAGTTCTTGCCACTTCTTCAGTGGGTGAAGAACTGAGGCCGAGCAGTCTCGCGCTCCGCCTTATATACCCGGCCCGGAGCGGCGGCTCGCCGCCGAAAGTCCAGGCACGGGTAGTAGAGCACGAGACCCCGGTACCTATGCTCTGTATTCGGACGGCGCGGTGTAGTGTGGAAAGGACCCGAACCGCGGCGCTGGTGTAGTGTGGCAAGGACCCGAACCGCGGCGCTGGTATCGCGGGAGTTTTAAATGTCGTGTTTGCAGTGTACTCAACGCATATGTGTGACATTCGGAAGGCAAGTACGTTAAAAATAAATGTTCGTGGTAAATTAGCTCTGAACAATCACAGGCGTTTTGGTATAATTAAAAAAAAAAAATGTAGAAATTAGGCGTGTCAATTATGCTTTTTTTCTTTCTTTTTCAGGTATCGCAGCGCGGATGATTCGACCATCGGTTAACTGGGTAAGTCGTAGCATTTGAATTAGTTATAAAATAAAGTTTTGTTCTTATAGGTATAATACGCATACAATATTAATGATAATTTCTTCTGACTTTTTTCTTACAGGTTGGCGTCAGGAAACCATCGGAAACGGTAATAATAAAATTAATGTTTTAAATAATTATGTTCCCTTTTCAGGCACGCGTCGGTAGATCGACGGAGGAACTTCGAGAAGCTTAGGACAGGGAGCGCCAGCGTTCCTCGTTTCAATTTTTATAATATGTGTAATAAGGATAATTGAATAAAGTTAATGTTCTTTCTTTTTCTTGTTTTGAATTCCGAAGATGAATGGACGAATACGACGTCAAAATAAAATGTGCGCCAAAGTGGCGTACAACAGGTGGTCAGAATTAGGGGCCACAGATATCGTAATATCCCCTACGTCTGTAAAAACCGATTAAGGGGTCTTCTCACTTTAGCCGCTGAAAAGGCTATTTTCATGAATTTTTTAAATGGGTTTATATTATAGATATTGATGTAAAAGTTGTTACGCTTAATAAACACGTTTTCGAAATACACTAAATTTTATTTATTTATTTAAGTCACTATTTATAGACGAAAATGCCAGTTAACAAAATGTTCTTAAAAAGTTGTAGGTCTGCGCTGTTGATGAAATCTCGGAGATGGATGATGCGAAACAAAAACATCAAACGGTTTTAGATTCAGTATGTTAATGGCTGTAGCGCATATCATACGATTTTTGATAGATGCAAAAATAACAAAATGGTGGACATTTTTCGAAAACACAAAAAAAACATGTTGTTCACCGTTTTTTGGCAAAAAAGTAGATATCAAAATTTATAAAAATCCTTGATATGCGCTATAGCTATAGTTGTAAAAAATATGTGGTTAAATTTTCATGAGGATCGGTTCAGTAGTTTCGAAGATGTTATCAACAAGCTGTCGAAAAACGTTGTTTCGAGAAAAATGCGTTTAAAGTTTGTTTGGGTTACCTAAACACATAAAAAAATGTTTTTTTAATGTATTTCGAAAGTGTATTTATTAAGTGTAACAACTTTTATATCAATATCTATAATATGAACCTATCAACAAAATTCATGAAAGTAGCTTTTTTTAGCGTCTAAAGTACTCCTGAATGATACTCATGAAATTAGCCGAGTTTCAGGAATTGAAAAGAGTACGTTCGGGGCGCATAACCAGTTGGCCGATTGAGCTCAGATTTGGCATACACTTTCCGTATACTGTTTTTCAACGTTGGTACCAGAATTGGGTCGAAGTTAAAAAAAATATATAATTCGTAAAACGACCAGGAAAATAGAAATAAATGATAATCAAAGTTCAACATCCCGCCATTTAGTACATTTTTTTCCGAATATGGTACCAAACATCACAACACTCGTACAGATGAAGAATATGTTTGCGTTTTTTTTCTGATTCATCCGGGTGAGGGTCAAAAGGTCGTATGACCAAGTATAGAACGACAAAGATTTCGAAACGACAGAATTAGGAACTCTCAGAATAACGATGGTTAAATTATTCGAAATTTCATCCTTTGACCGATGACGAAATCGAATAACTATTACACCAAAGGATTATTTATTCGAGAGCTCATTTATTCGAGAACATATATTCAGATAGTCTGCACTTTGAGTCATACAAATACAGATTCGAACAATCTACACAGTCATATCTCCGAAATAGAAAAAAGTATCTAATATTCGTAATACCCTTTCTAGGAAGATGCCATATATCGAGACTCCAAACTTCGAATGTGTAGATCTTAGAAAGGCAAATGATCGATGGTCCGAAATGGCGGATACCTAAATGGCGGACATGGCATGGCTGGCTGACCCGACTGACTACTAACGCCATCTGTCATTTTCATTCTGAAGCGTAAGTAGTGTTGCTCGATCTCAAGTTTTCGCTATCCAGACCGTTTAGCATTTTGGCCCATTGCTATGTTAACTGATCGACTTTTTGGTCCTTCGCTTTAATGAATTCGAAATTGTAAACTGTCGTAGTATTTACAAATCGACGATTTGACGTTTCGAATTGTTTGGTGTATATATACAGGCGAATCAATATTTTATCTCTCATTATTTTGTTAAATCTGATATTTGTTTTCGCTATAAATCAACTTCGAGATTTTTGTATTCACAATTTCGATGAACTATTTTACAGACTATCATAAGTTGATCTATCTATATTGGAATGTTCGTCGTTACTGAATTCGAAATTTCGGTCCTTCTGAATATTGATTGTCCGAATTTCCGATCTCCACCCATACTCATATTGTTTTATTTTTTAAATTACAATATTTCATCTACATGTTCTTGAAGTATCAATAACCATGTGTATTTGTTTCGTTCTTCTTTAAGACATTCCTCCCCAAAAATTAAAACCCAAACCGAACTCAGCGCTCCAAATATATATATATATATATATATATATATATATATATATATATATATATATCCACTGGCTCAAATTTTATCACACGAATCTTCGATAAGACGGAATTATATCAGGCTCCGACATATTTCGACCCATAAGGGTAAGATTCATACGTCTATAAATCGGGAATAGCTTGTAAATTATCCAGTTGCAATTTCAGAACCCAGTAGACTAGCATTACTTCACTACTATTCATTTCAAGTTATTTAAGGACATTCGCTTCGACCAGCTGCGAATAATTTCCAGGATCATAGGATATAGGATTTCGGCGAGGCGACTCGTATATCAAAGCGACGACGATTTTGAATATTGGACTATAGATTTTTTCTTATTTTTAACATGAACAGCGCAAACTCCGTAAAGCTTACGTGTATCGATAAAACGGTAGAAGAGAGGTTTGAAATTGTAAAGTTCACGGAAAACCAGCTATGCTCTGACTACGTCCCATACTCCTAAATGTAAAACTGATTCAAAGATAAAGCTTATGGCAATGGGCTAGCAATAATAATAAGAAAAAAAAATCATCAGATTGAAACTTGCAAATTGCATGGCCGAAATTAGACAAAATGCTGCGAGCTATCTCCACGAGATTGCGAAAATAGTGAGCGCCAGTTTCTTACATAAAGGGCTTTGAGCTCTGCGTGTAATTTCGCAAAGGCAATTTGCAAGTTGGGACCAGCTGTTTTTTTGTTCTTTAAGCCAAGACCCACCAAATTAACATAAATTGAACTTACTCCTCGCGAATACTTTTTGTTTCTTTCCATCCGCGATCCGGCAAAGTTTAAGCTCCGCGGCGACAGTACAATGCTCGCAATTTCGAACATTATGAAAACACGAAGTACCCGTGGGTAAAACATACTGCGAAATTGTCAAAAGGATCTTGAAAATACGGGAAAACGAGAGGGGAAGAAGGTTGCGATTTGTGCGAGATACCCACGAAGCAGCTTGAACTTCTGTCGGAGTAGACAGTCAGTTGAAACGGAATTAAGAAAAAATATTGATCTTAAGGGGTTAGGCTACAGTAACGGGTATAAAATCATGTGTGAATTTAACATTTTTTTTCGGATGAAAAAGTGATTCACTCATAATATTAATTACACATCGATTTAGTACGAATATCAAGCTGTTAGACATTTTTTTTTCAATATAAAAAATGGCCGTCTACTAATATTTTCTTTTGTTATCTTTTTTTTCCGCGGCGTGACATTTAGCATCCACAATTTTTTGCCTTGAACAAAAACAAAAATTCTCGTCAATCTACATTAGAATACCTAGAGAAGTACGTACGGAATTTAAAAGTATTGTTTCGTTCAAAAGTTGTAGGTATTTGAATTTAACAAATGAATTTTCAGTGAAAAATTTCGTTATAACTGCTCATAAACTGCTCTAAAAATGACAAGTTTACGATTAATCAGAAATTCCGTACGTACTTCTCTGCGAAATGCAATTAGGAACATTACTTTTAAATTTGAAGTAAATCGAGTGAAAATTGTTGAAGTTATTTGTGACGCCAATTGGAAAAAAAGCTGTTTCCAGAAGTTTTGAGTAGTCGGCCATTTTGTACATCAAAAAAAAATTCTAACAGCGCGATATTCATACTAAATAGATATGTAATTAATTTTATGAGTGAATCACTTTTTCATACGAAAAAAATTGTTAAATTCGCACATGATTTTATACCCGTTACTGTGGCCTAAGGCCTTAGGGAGGTTGGAGCGATTCAGGTGAGTCAAGTGACGGTTCATGATTTTTTTAAATGAACCTCAACAAAATACATCCGAGGCAAATATTTATTCTGTGGATGATAATTTTTCATAAAATATATAGTCGAACCTCGATATAACGAAGATTTGTCCATTTCCTTGCGATAGACATCCTAAACTTTGATACAACGACATAATAATATACATTATGCCCTAATTGCTTCTAAAAATTGTTCTAATTGAAACCGTTCTTTCTTTAAAAAATATCCCTATTTTCATATTACTAATGTATATTTTTTTTAAAGAACGTTTTAAGGAACATGACCTCGATATACGAAACCTCAATATAACGAAAACTCGATATAACGAACTTCCCTAAAGATTCGTTATATCGAGGTTCGACTGTATTACTAAAGAGACAAATTATGCATTTTGATATTTTTACTACGTGAACGAGAACATTTTTTGGTTACTATCAGCTTCAAAAAGGTTAACAATATCGATGATCATTATTTAAAAAACTGTTTCAGTGAATATTTTATAAAACTCAGACTGAAATTTTGAGTCAATCATAATGATGCTTATTGATATTTATGTAACCTAATAATTTATTATTACTGTTAATTAATATTAAGTGTAGCCGATATACGACTACTTCGCGGATGTCGAGGTTGGCAGTAATGCTCTTCATTCGCCAGCCAAGATTCGTAGTCTTTTGTTGATAATAATATTGAACCATTAAACAAGGTTGGTTTGGAACCTTGATGAAATCTTGATGGTTCAATATTGAATATATAGGGATATATATGAGCAAGGTGGATTTTTCTTCTAATTGTTTACAAAGGTCTAGTTTGCTTTAATCCGTTGTTAAAAATGGTTTATCTCAGTGCTAGTAGACAAAAAAAAATACATCACCCGTACTGTAAACGTCTTGCCTATCAAACCGCACGTAAACTAATTTTACATTATTACAACTACAACAATTACAATTACAATACACTTTACAAGCAATTACAATAATACATTAGACTAATTTTTATCGCTGATGTTTTGGACTGGAACATTTTCAAAAAAATCGCAAAGACACGGTACAGTCTGGTCAATAACATAATTATTTTATTGTTAAATCTTCAATCGTGGATGACGCTCCGATCTCCTCAAAAGTAATTATGAGCGTATGGAGGATCGAGAACAAGGAAAAAGAAGTGCCAGCGAGAGCGAAAAAGGGATAAAAATGAAGGACTGGAAAAAGAGAAATTAGTTTGGTGTGCTCCGTATATTTCGTACGATTCATGTATAAGTATATTTATACGCGTACATTGCCAACGACAATACCTATGGGGAAACGTAATTTAGCTAAGTATGAAGACAGAGTTGTGGTGGTGCAAGAAAGTCCATATCTGCAAATACATGTATAGTTTCTCATCTATAGAATATATTCACATTTGCGTGTGTGTGTGTGTGTGCGTGTGTATGACACCGTCTAAGCAAAGTCTTACCATCTCCTGCAGGACGGGGAACCTCTCGTGGATATAGTCATCGCGCATGCAAGAACTTCCAAATCCCGTAGACACAAAGTGAATATTATAAATGTCGCTCGCGTACCAACTGGCACTGAACTTGCCTTAAGCGAATTAAACCGAGGGCGGGCGAGTGCGCGCGCACGCGCAAGCTCATGTACGCTGCAGTATACTTGTACATAACCAAAATAGGAGAGCCATAGTCGCCGAACCAAAAGCACTCGCAGTTTCTCTCTCTCTCACTTTCTTCCTCTCTCTTGCCCTCTCTATGGCCCTCTACCACCGTACAGATACGCCGTCGAACTTGTACGATATCCGGGCTGCATTTCTATTTATGAAAAAGTACAGGGTTCGCAGACACGTGTAGAGGAATATCCCAATATATCGTAATCACGAAATAAAATATAGGTATAGGGGGGAAGCACCATATATCGGATAGTTTCATAATATCGGATAGTGGACTACCTCGGGTTTTTCTATAGCAACATATGTTTTTGATGCGACACACTAATAACTAGTCGTAAGATGTCACTGAAAAACTTTTGGTTGCCCAGCAACAAAAATGGCACAACAGTGAACTCATGTTACTTCTCACCAGCGTGAAAAATCATTTGTTGTGTCAAAAAGTGTCGTTTTCATTAAGGTAAGTCTAAATGATTCACGTTTTTATTATTTTTAATGAACTGTATTATTTATTTGACTCCATGAATATAGCATTTATTTTACTTAATGAATATATAATGTCCGCAAAAATAGCAAAATGTACAAAAATATTACTGTTTATATTCGGTCATGTCAAATCTGAATATCGAATATTTAATCGAGCCTAATATTGGATATCCTTTTGTGCCGTAATGTCTAATCAAATATTAACTCATAAAGACTGATTGATCATAATTGCAAAGTTAGAACAATAAACATTTTGTTTCATTTTATATAAAAATAGTACCGTAATATCAGATATAAGGATAACGGAGTTTGAGCTCTTTTGTCGAACATCCAATTATATCCAACGTTTTGGAAATTTTTGGGAAGTGAAAAATTTGCCTAAAAAATCGTTGGATAATTTGAATAACAAATGAACTATGCAATATAAAAAAAATCCTACGTACTTCCATAGACAATGTATTTTTCAAGGTACATTCAACATTTCAAGTGATTTGGTTGAATATTGTCTGAATTATGTTTCCGGCCAATTTAAAAAATGCAGTTTTGAGATAAACGCTGCAAGGCTGCCATTTTTAAATTAATTGATTCAAAAAAATTATTGTATACAGTCACTAATATGTATGATAAACACCCTTTTTGTAATCTCGATTTATTTTGTAGTTTTTCTGAAGAAAAAAATCTCCAAAAGCCTATTTTTCGGCCCCTAGAGTGGCTTACCCCTTAATCCCTTAAACACGTTTTTATCAAAATGACTTTTTGATGATGGTGACCACGTCCCCTAAAAAACCACAACACCGGTCGAATTCAAATTTTAGAAACTTCTTTTATATGTCAAAAAACAGTGCTGAACGAGGGAATTTTCCTTTCGATGCATAGTTTCTTTTATCAATGAAAAAACGGCTTTTTTAAACCGAAAATCGATACTTTTACTTTGAACTGCGACCACTTTGTCAAAAATAAATATTTAATTCAATCCTTCGCCCAATTAGAAGTCAATTTCATGCAAAAACTAAATGCGTTTGAATTTTTTATTTCGGATGATTTGCTTTCGAGCAGCAGTAGTCAAAAGGAAGTTTTTCAAACCGCGATCTGCACAAACCAATGTATCTACCACATTTATGAATATTGTTTAATACAAAAATTGCAAAAGATACTTTGAGCTCTTCAATGTAAGAAAAAAAAATTTTAAATTGCGCACGTATTTCCAGAAAAAAATCACGAAAACTCCTATTTTTTCCAGCAACGAGCCAGGTATAACCCGTTAAAATACGATCTGAAAAAAGTCAATCTGCGAAAAAGGGAGATCATTTTATCAGATTAACCCTGGGCCGATTTGACCCATTGCGACTATAAAGGGTTCAGAATTCGTCGCACGTATACGATACCCACGTTCTGCGAGTATATATATATATACACATATATACATATGTACATACATATATATACACATATATACATATGTACATACATATATATATACACATATATACATATATACATATATACATATATATATATATATATATATATATATATATATATATATATATATGTTTGTGTGTGCATATATAGGTTTAATAGCTGCATAAAATTGAATTTTTTAATTAAGCCCCCGATCGATCGCACATAGGGATGACCCGATTTCCCATGGACACACATAGACACACACACACACACACACACGTACGTTTTTACAAAAAGTGATAATATCTTCCGTGAATTTTCAATGGACGAAAATTTCATAGACAGCAATTCACTCGCGACTATTTTGGGACCAGCTTTTGGGGAAATTGATATCGCCATACGTATTCTAGAAGAGACAAATTGTTTCGCCCATTCGACTCATCGTTCCAAATGAAAATATATTGATTATCTTCCGTATGTGTATACGTAATTGTGATACGGTGTAATACGAACCTTATTTCAAAAGTGAACCAAAAGTTTCGCGATGTGTTGTGCTGCAGCGACACATGAATCGATACTAGAAATAATCACGCTTGTAGAATACTCTTGTTTCAATGGAAGAAAAAGGAAAGCTGCCTAAATTAGGAATGTCCACTGTGCTTACAAAGAACTTCGCTTAAGTGTGTCCGCCGTCGATTTTGTTGGAACTCATATATGTCATAAAGTATTTAAAGCTATTAGACATTTTTTTACCTGCGATAAAACCGTTTTAAAGGAGGAAGCCACCCCTCAAAGAAAGGTGTGTCCGGGGGTGGTTTCGCAGTTTCACCCACAAGCAGTTCACCGATCTGAATTAAACAAAAATCAAAATTCTTCTAATGTAGAGCGATGAAAAATCCACTATAGAATAATTGAAAAAAAAAATAAACTAAGGGAGGAAACGCTTTTCTTCGTGAGGTCGTTTCCCCCCTTGAAAACGTTTTTTCGCAGATAACAAAAAATACGTATCGAATAGTTTTCAATGCTTTATTACTTATATGAGTTTCGACAAAATCAAAGACGGACACTTAAGGTAATCCTATCGCCAGGCTTCGATCCATAGGATTTTCATATTTTTTTCTTGAGCTTCACTAAATGTATTAATAATCGTCTCTGTGAAATCTCAGGGTCGGTTATTGACCTAATTACAGAGAAAAAAATTAAAATTGCATATTTTTATGACGGAATTCCGAGACGATATGCAAAAACCCAATTTCCTTAATTCTCCAAGATTCTTAAAAATAATCAGATTTACATACTTAGCATTTGTAGTAATCCAATGCTCTTAGAGAAAATTACGCTTATTGACCTAATTTTTATGTAATATCAAGTTTAATTTGAACCTCGGTATTGGATTTATTACCAATTGCTACGATAAAGAGACGTGACAGAAGGCAACAGTTGACTGTAGTTCTAACCTCATTTCACTCAATCGAATTTCCACACATATTTCATTTTTAACCGACATATTTCGCTGACACAAATCTTCCACGTTTTTACCAGTCGTTGCCCGAATACAATGCTTTAGATTTTCCGCACCTGACATTGTTTTGACAAATCGACATTGAAAAGCATGGAGGTTAAACTCGTCTGGTTGAGTAAAAAGAGACGGAGATAGAACCAATGTTGCCAAATATCAAACCTATAAATACTCCGCGAATCTTTGGAATAACTATTTTTTTCATTTTTCTAATTAAATGTGAACATTCATTCAACAGTTTCCACATGAAATTTTTTAATTATTACAAATTATTTTTTTTGCATATGTAAAAATATGAATAGTACAAGTCTCAAGTATGATCAGTGGTATGAGTAGTGTGAAGCGATAGGATTACGTTACTTGATGTTTCTTGTTAGAAAAGATAAACAGTGAGGAAGATTTTCCATAATTGCATAACGATATTGCAATCGAACGTCGATAATTACGAGAAACGAAAAGCGACAATTTGCAACCAAGGATAAGGACTTTTTTTCAAAACTTCTCCAGCAAAATAACATCTTATTAGGAACCAGCAATGTATTTGCAAGAAAAGTAAAAACGGTTTTAAAACAGTGCCGTTTGTTACTCTAATACTCGATGTTCTCGAAATGTTTGCATCTGTCAACTCCCCACTATAAAAAAAAACAACTGAAAACTGGACGAAGTCAGTCTTTTTTCCGATTTGTTTGCTGTCAGTTAAAAGGCAAATAAATTTTCCTCAATCCTGACAGCGCAGCCTCCGCTAAATCAAAATTTATGACGGGTCATTTAGCACGGGACTCGAATGTCTGTACAGCCGTACACCCACACTCGCGTGGCTTCTGGCGTTGCTGCAAGCGCACAGGGATTGCCAAATGTGAAGTAAGGTATAATTATGACATGACTGTGGTAAGGTAATAATTATGAGAGGACTGCGAATAAACGAAAATTACAGTAGAATCTTGATTATCCGAACCTCAATCATTCGAACCACGAATTAGTTTATCCGAACGCTCAATTATCCGAACATCGGCGCAAATATGCGCTGCCATCTTGACAGAATCGCACAGGCCAAGTTTTTGCCCGATTGCCCACTGGCTTCTGCCGGCAGTTTTAAGTTGTTTCATCCAGCGTGTACCGATAAATGTGAACCGTTGAAAATTGTTTACATCCTATTTATTTCGCGTAGTTCGTATGTGTCAGAGACTTCAAATCCAAGTCTTTCGATTCCTAACATAAGCGTAAACATAATGATCTTACGTTAGAGAAGAAACGTTTCAGGCCTGTCGAAGCCGAATTGAAAATCACAGAGTCATTAATAGAATTTTTGGACATCAAAATGATAAAAATCGTGAACAAAAATGATCAATTCGAAAAAAAATAGAAGGAAAAATCGGCCCACGATGAGACTAGTCTTAAAAATCATAGAATAGGTCACGATGTTTAAAATTTTTTTTTTTTTAATAAAAAAAAAGTAATCATCTTTACAAGAAATAGTTATCACTTTCGAAGCAAAAAAAAACGTTCACATTGATAATTGATCATTTTTTCATATTTTTTAACGAAAGTATGCTTCAAAATGAAAAAAGAATTACATAGAGCCATTTGTCGATATCTGAATTAGTTCAGGAGTTATCAGCGTTTAAACGTTTCCAAAACTTCTGAAATCGATTTTCTTTAGTAAACTATAACTCCTAAAAGAGAAGACATAAAAATCTAAAAATTGGTGTTGATATTCCTTTAATAGGGTACAATTTTATGAAAAAAAAAATCCGCAAAACCAAAAATCGACGAGGCCACGGGCTAGCTGAAATAGCGTAGAATATCTAAATATATATCTATATATATATACAAGGTGTCTTATTATGAATGGATAATCCTGCAACTGTCGATAGGTCGGATCATGTCCTACTATATGCTGGAATTTCAGTTTAGTAAAAGTCCCACGGTTTTCGAGATATTGGGCTTTATGTTATTTAATATAAGAAAATCGTCTGCTTTTGGTTTTTCGGATGCCATTTCTACAAATGATATGAATCGACAAAAACTAAGCAACTTTTTAAAGTAAACGGCACGATATGCGTAGTACTTTTGTTTACACCGCGGGCTATCAAAGTCAAATGTTTGAATTGGTTTGTATGAAAATTCTGCATAAGGTCTTTTTTCATGAAGTTTTTTTTAACATTTGAGGTTAAAAAGAAGACTTTTCTAGATTAAACAAATAACCAAGAGTACTTTTTAAGAAACCGGGTATAAAAAAGTTCTCATTTGTAGAAATGGCATGAGAAAAACCAAAAGTAGATGGTTTTTATCTCGAAAACCGTGGGACTTTTACTAAACAGAAATTCCAGCATATAGTAGAACATGACCTGACCTATCGATAGTTGCAGGATTATCCATCCATAACAGGACACCCTGTACGGCTGGATAATCTGTGTGTGTGTGTGTGTGTGTGTGTGTGTGTGTGTGTGTGTGTGTGTGTGTGTGTGTGTATATGGCTACTAGTTATTGGTTACAATCCCATTAAACGGTTGTAGAACATCCCGAGCAGAAATTTGTTCAGGGTGAAATCCGGACCGGATCAGGCTGCCACAATAGCAAATCCGGGCCGGGTCAGGCAAATTTAGTCCGACCCTGATCAGGGATGTAACGCTTTTGCATATTCAGGTCCGGATCAGGCATCTTATCAGACCCGTTCTTTCGTTACCGATATATGTGTGTGTGTGTGTGTGTGTGTGTGTGTGTGTGTGTGTGTGTGTGTGTGTGTGTGTGTGTGTGTGTGTGTGTGCGCGTGCGTGTGCGCGTGTGCGTGTGCGTGTGCGTGTGCGGGCGTGCGTGTGTGCGTGTGCGTGTGCGTGCGTGCGTGCGTGCGTGTGCGTGTGTGTGTGTGTGTGTGTGTGTGTGTGTGTGTGTGTGTGTGTGTGTGTGTGTGTGTGTGTGTGTGTGTGTGTGTGTGTGTGTGTGTGTGTGTGTGTGTGTGTGTGTGTGTGTGTGTGTAGTCACGTGTTTGCCCGACGCGAGAAAGAGTTAATTAGCGAAATTTATCATATGTATAGCCCTTTCCTCCCTCTGTTCCTTTCTCCCGCTTAATACACACGAGATTTTCCCTCGGCGTATATGCGTGCGTGTGTGTTAGAGAGAAAGAGAGAGAGAGAGAGAGAGAGAGAGAGAGAGAGAGAGAGAGAGAGAGAGAGAGAGAGAGGGAGAGAGAGGAGAAAAAGGGTCATTAGGGGTCAGTCAAGTTATCCCCGGATTGCGAGAGGGTTGCTGGAGTGTCCAGAAGAGCGACACTTGACGCCTGCCGAGAATCATGCTTGTTTATGTGTGTGTGTATCCGGCTCAGATCAGGCACTTTATCAGGCCCGGATCAGGCACGTTACCAGGCTCGGATTAGGCATTATATCTTGCTCGGATCAAGCAACTTATGTGGCTCGGATCAGGTGCCTCATCCAGCCTGAGACATGCGTGTCATCTAGCACAATCATTTGATTGATTTTTTGTTTAAAAATAGATCAACATTTATTAAATTATTATCGCAGTTACACGTTATCAAGTTTACTAACGTTATTAAAAATATGAAAACATTTTTTAAAGTTTAAGTTTTTGTTTATTTGATTGAGAAATTTATTTCTCTTTGATAGAACCTGCGTGGGGAGTACCATCATACTCTATCAAGATTGCATCTGAAATATTTTGAATACATAGAAAAATTAGTGAATATACATAGAAAAATCACATCTTTACATTAAGAGCATATATCAGTCGGACCTAGGAAGCGCCACCGCTCCCCCATCGAGTATATCTATATTTATCATAAGTATAGATATATTCGACCAGGGTAAAGTGAGCGATATAGGCTCCGACTGATATATCCTCTTGAGATAATTAAATAATTAATAATTATTTTAAAATGGTGTACCTCGTAGTGGCGTATATGTTTTCCGTTATCAAATAACTCAGTAATGCTGTATGTAAAAGTGAACTATTTTCGGGATATTATTATTTTTTTAAGATAGAGGAAGGCAACTTAAAAAAATAATAAAAATAAAACCGTTATATGGAATGAAGCTTTATTATTATTTGCAGTTTGAGGACGCAGTAACGAAGCATTATCAACAATAAATTATGAATAATCTGCAAACATTTTTGAAGTAGAGGTCCAAGACGGCAGGTCTAATAATTATTCTTATTTTATTGTTCATAATTTTTTTCACTGTGTCCTCAAACTACAAATAATAAACAAGTTTGATTCAATACAACAGTTTTTTTAAATTTATATTTAAAGTTCCCTATCCCTCACATTAGAAAAAAAAACAATAAAGATAGTTGTGTCTCGAAAATTGTTTACTTTTGCATGTAGGGTTGTTTGATAGGAGAAAATGTGTCCCACAACTTTTTAACAGGATCGTGACCAATAACCGGTAGTCCGGTATAGATACCGGGTGCGGCAACGACTATTAGCAGTAGAAATATGTTATCAGACGTAGGAGAAGACTTTTCCTACAAAAGTTGTCTAGTTCAAATGGGGCAATCGAGTGGTGACTACGAGGTTCATCCAGGTGGAGGCGCTCCGGAGATTTCAAGGTCACCTCAATTTTTTCAAAATACAACCTCTATTTTTTTCAGAAATTCGACATGTAACTTTTTTCTATTCGAATTTCAATTTCTGTTGCGTATTATCCCATCAGAAAAAAAATACGTTTGGATTACAGTAGAAACTCGATTATCCGAATTTTCGGTTATCCGAACGTTCGATTATCCGAACTGAATGATGGTCTTTTTTTCTCAGTTAAGGTATCGCCCTAAGGTATCCCTCGTTTTTCTCTAATAAAGCTGTTTCCTAACACTTCAAGATATTTTCAAAATGCATTATTGCCCATATGTAGCTTCATACATCAGAACGTATGTACATTGTATGTATATGCGAGAAACCGCCCTGGAATGGTTCAACCCTTAATAGTCACACAGGGTCCACGGGACCCAAACAATTATTTTCATGCCGTATAACTTTTTTCCCAATAAAACATACATTTTTTTTTATATGCGCAAGCGTTTCACCTTTTCCTTCTAAATCGCACCTCCGTTGGATGAAATAAATATAGTTCTTAAAAAGTTCACAGAAACCGCTATGTCCATTTCAAAGTACATTGTTTCCAGATTGTGAAACCATTTTTTTTACTGTTTTTTGTCAACAATTACAAGAGTTACAGCAATTTTTGTAAAAAAAGTCGTTCTTCACGTTTCTTTGCATATTTAAAATTTAATTTTTGATTTCTAACCAATATTTCTAACTTGTATTAAACAAGGTTCAAATTATACCTCACTATTTTTTTTATATCGCCCAATGCATTATTTCATTATTTATAACAATTTAAAAACGCCTGGGCCCCATGGACCAAGTATGACTATGACGTGATTCTAGTGTGACTACTAAGGGTTAAAACACAACCAGAAAATAGTCCCACACAGCTGCTGTTCTTTAAAGGAATTCAAGGCTTAACGGCCCGGAAACGGGCAACTACTATGAGACAGCTGAAAATTGATCATTATTTTAAGCCGCAATTGTTATTTAACTGCAAAAGTAGTGGTGGTATGAAAATTGAAAGTTTATTCGTTGTTAACGGAGACTTTGTCCTTGGAGTGCCATATATTTCAGGTGTTTACATTTTATTTTTTTTTAAAGGAAACGAATAAAGCTTTTTGAGTGCGGTTTTTTTCTTGGTTTTATTCATGATATACAGAACGTTAAAATTTTTTTTTTGAAAAAGAAAACCAAAATGGCGGCCGTTGCAGCTCCGCGAAAACAGGTCCTCAAATCGCGGGAGGTAAACGGCTGACATCACTGCCCCCTTTTTGTTGATTTGAAACACAAATTGAAAGCATATTATCAATCTATGACCCTTTGGTCATGGAATGACGGATGGGTTCTTCGTTTAGTACAAATTTCGGAAAATGGCGGCAATTTAAAAAAATCGAATTTTCGCGTTTTTTTTCGCATAAAAAGATAAATAATAAATGCAAAAATGCGTCTACCGAAAAAACGATTCGTCATTCCGTGAAGACATATTTTCTGAGTACGCTCTCCAAATTTCAGGTCGATATGTTAATTACAGCGGTCAGGAGAATGTCAGCCATTTTTAAAAACGTGTTTTCGAGAAAAACGCGTTTAAAGTTTTGTAATGTGTTTACACAAATGTGTTTATAATTACCGCTAATCGGCAATGCCTGGTCCATAGAGGCATCCCTCCTCTTCTTCTAGCTGCTCATGTTGAGCCGCTAACATCTTTTTGAAAATTTCAAGGACAAAGTCTCCCTTAATTGCTATCAAATAAAAAATTTCGGGTCGTTGAATTACTAAAGAGAATTTTCGATACTATTTATATTATATGAGTTGATTTTCCCAAAAATCCGGGATATATTTCCGATCATACGAATTTTCGATTATCCGAACGATGTCCGGTCCCAGTTAGTTTGGATAATCGAGATTCTACTGTATTCCTCATTTCGATTATCCGAACCAGTTTCACTCCCAATTGATTCGTATAATCGTGCTTCTACTGTATAGAGTATAGCGCCGATACGTGCGTTGCGTTGGTTGCCCACGCGGTCTGCATGTTAATGAATGGCATCCCGTTGATCCTATCGCGATACAGTCACCTACAACCATGTGTATTACACCCAAACGTGTGTGTACACGTACCGCGCGTAGTATATGACATACTGCTAGTACAGCGCCTGACGACTTTGAATTATAATCGCGAGGGCAAATTAATTGGATATCGTTGGTTGCGGCGTGTTGATGACACGATTCGCGGTGAGGCAGTACGAGCGTAACGGCCCTGCGCACAGAAGGCTCGTTGCGTGTGATCACAGTTTCTAAGTCTACGAGCAGCGACGCAGTTTCACCCCCTGTGATGTCCTCCCTCTCTCTCTCTCTCTCTCTGTTTCTCTCCCACATTGTGCCAGGGCTTATCGCCCCATCCCGACTCTTACCCCGTCGTGCATTTCTCTACCTGCGCTCACGTCACCAGCCCTGCTTTCATCCCCTTTGCGGCGTTTTGAAACTTCGCAAAAGTGCAGCCTCGGGGTTCTTTCGCTTTCCGCGCAGTTACATGCGTTCAATCACGAGCTTTTTTTCCATGCAGCCAACCCAACTTCGAAGACCGATTATACGGCGTGAATTCACCGTGGAACGCCAAGGCCGCGTAATCATATCTTCGTACTAATTGAGCCTGCCTAGTATGATCGTCGAAGCAGCACGGAAAGTATCCGCCTCACGTGTCAAGGGCATAACGGAGCTAGTCGACGAGCCCGAGGATCGAACTGGAGCGCTCGGAAAACGTCGAGAAAACGGACTCACGTCTGTTTGAAATCCGTGCAAAACACATACATATATTGGCATTATACAACGCGCGGCTTGACGCAACTGAGCCCCGCACGTACGAGGAGACAGGACGCTCAGTTTCCTTCCGGAAAAGCGTTGGCAAGGATATACTGAAACTTGGTGGAAAAGTGAGCGAAAAAGAGGAAAACGGGGATGACTGAAATGGGCGGGATATGGCGAAGGGGTTGATGGACGTGGCAGGGGGTGGGTGAGGGAGAGAGAGAGAGAGAGAGAGAGAGAGAGAGAGAGAGAGAGATCGTAATTTCAGGCGCAACGAAAAATAGGAAAAGAAATCGGTCTTAAACTTTATAATACCCGGTGGAACTCGTGGGGTGTGTGGGCTGAGAACGAGGATCGGAGGAAGGATGAAAAGTTTGGACTCCCTGAGGCCAGCGGAGGCGCGAGGAAACGTCCGCCTTGGTAGCTCACAAAAGCTCTTCCAGCTTTATCATGCCATGTAGAAACGCGCGAGTGCGATTCTACTTGGCGGTCCAAGACTTCAGTTTTACTCCGAACTCACTCGTCCGTTATGACGAACATTATTACATAATGCTGTATGTACACGTATATGTATATACATCACGAATACATACACACGTCTATACACGCATCATGTAATGGCCCCAGTCGGCCTCGGTGTACTCTACGTTCGCGTAACGAACGGACCTTCAACTCTCCTATTTTTTTTCCCCCTCGTCCCTGCTGTCTCCTTCTCGTTAAATATCCTGCCAGAGAGCCAAGTCCGTCAGGCCATTGCGTGTCTCTTGCAGTGCCCGAGAGATATGCTCCTTCGTCTTCGCGAATTCTTGCGAAACTGAGAAGACCGATGGAATAAAAACTTTTGGTCAATGTATTGTGACGAGAATAAATTAGACGTCCCCGCCCGGTGCGCGGAATCGAGATGTCCCTCCGGCTCGGGGCCGACACCGCGACCACGACGAGCTTCCATGGGGTCCCCTGGACGAGAAAATGGCCAATTGTAATCCCTCCCATCGTTTTTCTTTTTCTTTATATAATTTCGGCGGCCCCCCCCCCCCCCCCCGCGAGCAAGAGGGAGTGAGGACGAGGTTCGTTGGACGGTCGCGCCATCGGAAGCGACTGCAGCGAGGGCGTTCAGCTGAGGAGGAGAGGGGGACACCGGACAACGGACCTAACGTAGCGTCGCGCGGGTTGCGAAGGCGCCCGAATTCACCCGCGCAATAGGAGACAGCGAACGCGTATCTGCTCACCTCCCGCCCGTCTACGCACCCGGCGTAGGTCCACCGTCGCGTTAGATCGCGTCATGCAGCGAGTCGTCCGCGCACGATCTAGCTCGGGATCGTGGAGAATAATTCATATTCGCGCGCGCTAGTCCCGTGGCGCGACACCGGAACACGCGCGCCCGCCCTCTATACGGGAGATCACGTGGCCCGCGTGAGAGAGGGCCGGCCCGTTGGCGCGCGTGCCGGAGAGAGTAGCTTCCTGCGAGGTGTCGAGCCGGACGGACGTGGGCGATTGAACAAACGCGGTCCAGCAAAATCCCCGGGTGAGCCAAGCCGCGCTTTCTCGTGTCGACTCGGTGGCTGTCGACCGTATTATCGACCCTCGATCTCGGTGCCGTCGTGGCCGCGACTTTTTCGCGTTATATTTGAGGGAATTCCGGTGGGAGGGTCGCGCCCGTGTATCCCGCCGTAGGATTCGCGTCGTGGTCGCGCGCGGGAAGTCTCAACTGTCGCGTCGGGCAAGTCCCCGAAAACCGTTGTTATTGTTGTCGCGTATTTGGGTGAAAGTGCATCGAGTGAGTCGGATTCCCGTCGACGATCCTCCGAATCCGCGGCTGGACCTGAGGGGGCGCAGAGACGAAAATAATCGTTCGCGAAGGTGGAGAATCTCTGATCGGAGAGTTGGCCTCCCGCCATTCAGCGGGACGCGAGCTCGAACCCGTGTAGAGCCTCGACCGTTTGGCCCGGTATAGCGGGTGTCTCTGTCCTCCCGCCGGTTTGTCCCGGTTCTACCGCTGAGGACGGTTGTCGATACGGGAATCGAAAGAGTGAGTGTGGCGACCGGGAAAGATTTTGTCGCGTTAAAGAATAACTTCTAGCTCGGCCGGGTAACCGAATAGCGGGGGCTCGGTTTTATTTGAAATCGTTATGGCCGTTAGGCGAGAGTGGGGAGAGGCCGAGACGAGCTCGCGGTAAAGTGTAAGTGAGTGTAGGTCCCGGTCGCGTGTGCGAGTGTGAATATTCGTTCTAGTCTTTTGTCGCGTGTCCCGTCTCGGGAATCGTTTAATTGTCGGGTGAATTGTGTTAATAAAATCAAAATAGAGAATCGCAAGACTAAATTCGAACTCGAGTCGGGTTAAATCATTTTCTTTTCCCCAGTGTCAGTGTTTGTGTAACGCACCCCCCCCCCTCTACCATTTTCCCCAGGCTGCGGCAAAGCCGGGTATTCCCGTTCTCCCTCCCTCCATCCTGACGAGCCGATTTTCGGCTGGCGCCCTATACAAAAAATAAATCGTCGGGAAGGACGAGGACGGGATTTTGTGGCCTCGCGGATATCCTAAAATACTTCTCCCGTTTCCCCTCGAAAAATTGGTCACAAATTTGGCGCCCAACGTGGGGCTATTTCGTTATTTAAATAGTGGTCAAATTTCATTATATTCGACTCGAGTGTCGACGTCTTGCGATTCTTTCTTTTTTTTCTCGTAGGTCTTATTCGTGTAACCGTCCTTCTATTTCGTCCAGTATCGTGATTATTGTTGTCCGTGTCTCCTAGAGTAGAAAAACTGGAGGCAAGAAAAGGAGAGAGAGACTTTCGAAGTTTTTCTCGCCATTATCGTCGAGTTCGGTCGGTGGGTAGGCCGACTCGGACTACGACCTTGTCACGAAATCTTTATTTATCTATTTACATCGCCCTCGCCAGGTCCCGTGACGGAAGATCGAGAACGAAAGAAGGATCATTTCTACGGAAACCACGAATATTTAGTTGAGAGAAATTTTTCCCGAGTGCCTAACGGGTGTGCCGTTTGGAAATAGTCCCGAGCACCTAACGGGTGTGTAAATTGAAGGCGTCGACAGGAACAATGAACGATACGTGAGAATCCTTTATGCTTGGCTATTTAAATTGTTTCCACGCTTATTTAACGTTCTCTTGCTGCGTCTTTCTTTATTTATTTAATTGACTATTGTCTTTATTTATTTAATTGACTATTGTCTTTATTTATTTAATTGACTATTGTCTTTATTAATATTTACTTGACTATTTATTTGTCTTTATTTAGTTATTTCTTTTTTTTCTTTTCCACATATATTTTTTTTTTCCTCGTTCTTTCTTCCGTTCTCTTTCTGCTTTTTATTTATTTATTGTTTTTACAATTTTACCGATTGCTCAGATCTTTTATTACTTTTACAATTTTACTGTTTTATTAGATTTCCTATATTTTTACGATTTTACCGTTATATTGGATTTTCTATATTTTTGCAATTTTATCGTTTTATTAGATTTCCTATATTTTTACAATTTTATTGTTTTATTAGATTTTACATAATCCCACAATTTTACCGATTGATTAGATCTTTTATTATTTTACAATTTTACCGATTGATTAGATCTTTTATTATTTTACAATTTTACCGATTGATTAGATGTTTGCGTTAGATCGTTTTAACCATTGACAATTGCACATTATGGCTCTGTAATTGTTTCCGAGTATTTATTTTATCTCCTTCCTGCTGGTCATTTTCTTTTGCGATATTTTTGTCCTCCGGGTATACCGGAGTATAACCTCGCTTTGCTCTGGGGTAGCTTAGGACTTGCCCCACTCAGGGAACTATTTGCGTGGCCCTGATTGCTGGGGTCGGGGCCTTGCGTTGGCTTCCGCTCGTACACCGCGGGTGACGTATTGACCTAGTTTTTTTTCCTTAATTATTTTTTTTTATTTATTTGCTTATTTATTTATTTATTTATTTATTTATTTTTTTTTGGTTTTATGTTTCGCCTCCCCCCCCCCCCCGCTTTTCTCGCTTGCCTTGCTAACTTGGCTGTCGCCGATTGTTGCCTCGTTGCCGCTTTTCCCCCTTGACTTCGCTTTGGTCCCGTTGCCACTGTCCGAACATGGACGGACCTCACGAGGAGAACGCCTCCGGGCCAAGAGGACGCGTCTCGAGCGAGCGGCTACGCGTTGAATTGGAACGGCGAGGGTTGTCAGTGGAAGGGACGCGCGACGAATTATTTGAGCGCCTAGATTACTTTCTCCGTCGCCCATTTAGTCCGGAATTCGACGACACCGGATTTACACGCTTTCGAGATCAGGTACACGGGAGTGCCCTTCCCGTCCCGAGTTCGACGGAAGTAAACCTTCCCCCGACCACCGGGTTTGAGGTTCGGGTGAGTCGGTCCCTGGAGGACCCCGTGACTACGGTTCGATCGGGTCGAACCACGGGGGCCCTCCCGTCATCGGGAGAAATGGTGCCAGGTTGCCCCGTCTCAGTGGGCCGGGGTTATTCACTAGCCTATCCACTGACACAGCCTGGGTCAGTTTCTATTCCGATCGAGTTTGACCGGGGTCCTTCCGTCGGTGCGACCGGGCGGGTCGGTCCGGAGGAATCTAGCTCGGATTACAGGAGACCAGACCCAGGGCCGCTCCCAAGGGAGAGGGGCGCTCACCTCAGAGGACTCCCGTCTCGGGGATACGAAGGGGCGGAGCCAACTTACGAGTCGACCCGTTGTGCCCCTAACGCCCCCTCACGGGATACCAGTTGGCCTACGAGATCGGCATATGAAGTGTTGCGGAAATGGGGACTGAAGTTCAGTGGAAGCAGGGGAGAGGACGTTGAGGCATTTATCGCCAATCTGGAAGAGCGCCGTGCGATGGTAGCGGTTTCGGATCAGGACCTCATCAACTGCTTCCCGACGTTCTTGGGGGGACTGGCCGTGTATTGGTTCCGCAATAAACGATCCTCTCTGCGAACTTGGAGCGATTGCCTGGCGTCCCTCCGTACCCGGTTCGGGGATCCCAGCTTCCAATTTACCTTGCTTGATCAAATATCCCGGCGTAGACAGGGAACGCACGAGCCTGTAGCAGATTTTCTCACCTGCATGAGAGTCATGTTCGACCGGGTGGAGCCGAGGATAGGAGAGGACGAACGTCTTAATTACGCCCATCGGAATCTTGCAGGCCGCCTCCGCACTTTGATACTGCGTCGGACCGTCCACTCCCTGGACGATTTAGAAGAGGTCGCTTCCGAACTCGAACTAAGCCAAGAAGCTCCGGAGGTGACTCCGATCCCTCCGGAGAGGTTCGTCTTCCCGGACCTTGCGTATCGATCTCCTCGATTATGCGGCCGAGCCACGGTACATTTTACGCGGGAGACGAGCCCGAGGCCCTTGACACCGGATGAAGCGGCTCGATCGTATCCCTCGAGCCGGCTCGGGGGAGTACCGAAGGGAGATTCCTCGTCGACCTTTCGTCCCGTTAGGGAGTCCTGTACCCCAAAACCCACTATGTTGGCGGGCGAGGGCGCAGGCCCCCCTACGGGTATGGTTCCCAGTGCCCGTCCGCGCGGGGATCAGTGTTGGAACTGTCGGAAGATGGGACATCGTTCCAGGGAATGTCCCGAGGCGCCCCGTTTACATTGTTTTAGTTGCGGGAAACCGGGAGTAACCGCGTGTCAGGCACACGAGTGCCCGGGAAACTCGCGCCGGGGTCGCCGCTGAGGGTGGACGTGGCGCCCCCGAGTTCTACCTTAGCCCAGCACCGCCGCGTAAGAGAACGCCAGCGCCCACCCGCGTGCAGGGAAAGGCCAGCCGATGCTGGAATTGTGAGGGGAGAGGGCACGTTCGCTCGGAATGTCCCAAACCCCGACGGCAGGGGTCGCGTTGCTTCACGTGCGGACGCGAAGGAGTGACCCTCCGCACCTGCCCGAAATGCAGCGGGTGGTGGTATGCCGCAGGGGGCCGAGAGGCCCGGAGCCGTGCGCCAAAGGTGGCCGGACAGGGGGCCGAATGAGCGCTGGCCTATGGTCCCTCTTTTGAGGGGCGTCCGTACTCCCTTTTCTTTTTGTTTTTTTTTTCTATGTTAAATGTAAGGACAAAATAAAGGTGATGGATTGGGGATAAATGGATAGTGATTGCCAATTATTGTAGTCGGTACCTTCCTGAGAGGACCGCGAGCTAGTCCCGCGCCCGATCCCGCGTTTCCCGGTGGGGCGCGCCAGAGAGCGCAGGGGTCCCAGAGCGGTACGACGCCTATTTTAAAGGTAGGGTTGCCGTTACGGTCATGCAATAATTTCCTTTTTTTCTTTTTTTATTTCCTATAGATTTTTTTTTGTTTTTTTTTGTTTGTTTGTTTTTGTTGGTGTCCTTTTCTCTGTTCCTCCCTACGGGTGATATTTTAGGAGGACCCCATGAGGGTTCGTCGGAGAGCGGCCGCGGCGGCGGAGCCGGGTCGCCGTGTTGAGCGGGAGGCGCGGTTATGGTGTCGGCCGGGGCGGCCGACGTCTAGGGAGGGGGTGTTGTGACGAGAATAAATTAGACGTCCCCGCCCGGTGCGCGGAATCGAGATGTCCCTCCGGCTCGGGGCCGACACCGCGACCACGACGAGCTTCCATGGGGTCCCCTGGACGAGAAAATGGCCAATTGTAATCCCTCCCATCGTTTTTCTTTTTCTTTATATAATTTCGGCGGCCCCCCCCCCCGCGAGCAAGAGGGAGAGAGGACGAGGTTCGTTGGACGGTCGCGCCATCGGAAGCGACTGCAGCGAGGGCGTTCAGCTGAGGAGGAGAGGGGGACACCGGACAACGGACCTAACGTAGCGTCGCGCGGGTTGCGAAGGCGCCCGAATTCACCCGCGCAATAGGAGACAGCGAACGCGTATCTGCTCACCTCCCGCCCGTCTACGCACCCGGCGTAGGTCCACCGTCGCGTTAGATCGCGTCATGCAGCGAGTCGTCCGCGCACGATCTAGCTCGGGATCGTGGAGAATAATTCATATTCGCGCGCGCTAGTCCCGTGGCGCGACACCGGAACACGCGCGCCCGCCCTCTATACGGGAGATCACGTGGCCCGCGTGAGAGAGGGCCGGCCCGTTGGCGCGCGTGCCGGAGAGAGTAGCTTCCTGCGAGGTGTCGAGCCGGACGGACGTGGGCGATTGAACAAACGCGGTCCAGCAAAATCCCCGGGTGAGCCAAGCCGCGCTTTCTCGTGTCGACTCGGTGGCTGTCGACCGTATTATCGACCCTCGATCTCGGTGCCGTCGTGGCCGCGACTTTTTCGCGTTATATTTGAGGGAATTCCGGTGGGAGGGTCGCGCCCGTGTATCCCGCCGTAGGATTCGCGTCGTGGTCGCGCGCGGGAAGTCTCAACTGTCGCGTCGGGCAAGTCCCCGAAAACCGTTGTTATTGTTGTCGCGTATTTGGGTGAAAGTGCATCGAGTGAGTCGGATTCCCGTCGACGATCCTCCGAATCCGCGGCTGGACCTGAGGGGGCGCAGAGACGAAAATAATCGTTCGCGAAGGTGGAGAATCTCTGATCGGAGAGTTGGCCTCCCGCCATTCAGCGGGACGCGAGCTCGAACCCGTGTAGAGCCTCGACCGTTTGGCCCGGTATAGCGGGTGTCTCTGTCCTCCCGCCGGTTTGTCCCGGTTCTACCGCTGAGGACGGTTGTCGATACGGGAATCGAAAGAGTGAGTGTGGCGACCGGGAAAGATTTTGTCGCGTTAAAGAATAACTTCTAGCTCGGCCGGGTAACCGAATAGCGGGGGCTCGGTTTTATTTGAAATCGTTATGGCCGTTAGGCGAGAGTGGGGAGAGGCCGAGACGAGCTCGCGGTAAAGTGTAAGTGAGTGTAGGTCCCGGTCGCGTGTGCGAGTGTGAATATTCGTTCTAGTCTTTTGTCGCGTGTCCCGTCTCGGGAATCGTTTAATTGTCGGGTGAATTGTGTTAATAAAATCAAAATAGAGAATCGCAAGACTAAATTCGAACTCGAGTCGGGTTAAATCATTTTCTTTTCCCCAGTGTCAGTGTTTGTGTAACGCACCCCCCCCCCCTCTACCATTTTCCCCAGGCTGCGGCAAAGCCGGGTATTCCCGTTCTCCCTCCCTCCATCCTGACGAGCCGATTTTCGGCTGGCGCCCTATACAAAAAATAAATCGTCGGGAAGGACGAGGACGGGATTTTGTGGCCTCGCGGATATCCTAAAATACTTCTCCCGTTTCCCCTCGAAAAATTGGTCACAGTATATAGATATACGTATATCCGGGATGAAACTTGGAACAATTGCAACGATCGAGTCACAGCGGTCTAATGATGTATGCCATTGTTTTTACCGTGACCTGCGGATATCTGGGGAAAAAAGTGGTCCGAACAATTGCGTATTGTTGCCAAATTCTTGCAAACTGCGTGGTGAATGGTGGATGTGCAATCTTGGAAGATTCTACGTGGACGCGAAGTCCAGCGGAAACACGAGTGGAAAACGTAACTCATCACCGCCTAGTTACAAGCTAGTGAAATGATGTTTCGACTAGCCGTCTTAGGGATTGACTACCCAGCCTTGTAACGCTTTGGTCCTCTAGTGACAAAATACAAAAAATTAGATGGGTACTAGATAGAAAGAATCTACACACGGCTGTATTATATTTCTGACCTAGCCATGACCTAGTTTTTTCAGCTAGCGACTGGGAACAAACAATTAAGTGGTGATTAGATAAAAAAAATTTGCTGCTACATATATAAATTTTCGTGATTTCTTTTGCACATCATTTACATAATTGGACCCTTTTACGATATTCTTCGTTGTTCATTAATTAGGGTTATGGTGCGCTGTAAATATAGTAATGGTTCAATTTTAAATTATCTCAGACAAATGCTTACACCGTAACGTGGTTTCGACCCCGGGACCTCTGGGTGATGAGTTGTGACGTTGTCCACTGAGCCAGTTCTACTTGTTTAATTTCTGAATTTTCTTATCGTCGAAATATGTTACACTACACAATGTCAGATTATTGAAAAATGGGTGGATTAACAAATGTAAATAACATTATCGGATCAATGACTCAATTGCGTTCGCATTGAGAGCGATAATCGCATAGAATTACATAACCTTAAATTATATTTGTCCGATCATTTATTCCGGCTAGTGCGGCCGCAGTTGGGAAGTGTTGACTAGGGCATCGCGAGATAGCGACTTGAGGATTTTATTCATTCGCAACGTCATCTGTAACTCAGGTTGCTTAATCAACCATGAGCCAGTCGCTCGATGGAACTACACGTGTTTACATAACCATACTTTGTCATTTGTGACCAAGATCGGCTGGGCAGTGACTAGCCAAGGGGCGCATAGCCGCAGTTAGCTAGTGTTGGCTAGGCCACGACGTCATGCCTACTTGAGAAATTTTCTTTTTCAAAGCCATCTAAAACTCAAGTTAGCTAGCCAGCCATGAGTCATTCGCTCGATGGAACTACACGTAATCACATAACCTCACTTTGTCATTTGTGACCAAGATCAGCTGGGCAGTGACTAGACAAGGGCTGGATAATGAAACATTCACAATATTACTAGCTCATAGCGAGCCAACCATTGGTCAGTTCGTATGAGCTCAATTGGGCGAGCCAGTTACTAGGTCGTAACTCACACAGGCTAGAACAATTTTTACTCGGGAGCGGCCAGTGTGCGAATAGCAAGGTTGAACGGAGCCAGATTAGATGATGCTAAGACCAACTAGGCTCACCTAAAATCCTGTTATGCAGGGACTGTAGCAAGTGAGCGCGGTTAAGCTCACTCAACTTGCAGGTTCTGGTCAACGTACACACATACGAGCTTAGGCAAAATGTCCAATGTAGACGTACGTACGGGAAAGGTCGTGTGAGCTCGGTGAATTTAGACCACGTTCGGTTGGAGCCATGGCCCAAATATCCTCCTGCAATTCAGGACGAACCATCGCCGACGTTAATTTTGACGGGCGCGGAAACAGGAAACGCGCGATGCCGGAAACTCGATAAGCCCGCGTATTTCGCGAACGGTCGGGAATTCGTAAAGGATCCGCCAGCTGATCGAACTTCACATCTGACTTCTATACCAATGGAGCAAGCTGTTTTTGAAGGTAAAGTTTATTATTGAATTGCGAACCAGTGGCAATTCGCCGATCGCAGTTCTGCACAATGCGCAGTTACTGTCGGTGGCCCGATAGGTTTGTAAGGTAAACCGGACAATGGGCTGACGGCGGAAACAATAGTTGCAGTCCCATAATACGCGCCGTTCCGAGAAAGTTCTATTGGAACAAGGTACCTGCGGGTAATAAGGCATGTCGGCTAATAAGGCCTGAGTAACGAAAATCGTATTTAAAATAACTGCTCACGCTCAAGACAAAACTGACAGACGCATATTGCACAAATATTTCGCTGTAAGTTTGCGGAGGCGCCATACCCCGCTCCTCGCTGCCAGCGGTGCATCATCCATCATAAGACGCGGCCGCGCGGCACCAATGACAAAAATCGGTCCAAATAAATCGTAAGTATTTTTTGTAATTAGTACAGTCGTGCTGTCACTGAAAAAGCCTGGAATCGGAAAAAATTAGAAGACGGCTGGTTTTTTGACAGGTGTTTTTGTAGGTGCCGCGGGTGCTAAATCCAAGTTTGCCTAAACATCGGGGTGTAGGGTTCTTTTTTAGGGGATGAAAGGAGAAGGGGGTGGATTAATGCCAAACTACAACCCCTACGAGGTCGGCGCCGTGAGACAAAATATTCAGAAAAATCCGGGCTTTAGTTTTGTCCACAGCGCCGAAGTTATGGAAGTTCATTTTGGGGGTGAAAAAGTGGGGTGAAATTTTGAACAATCAGTTTTAATTCTATAACTCTTTTAAAAAAAATCGTAGACTTTTTGTTCAAATGGGAACGTTGTAGCCCTTGAAAAGACGCATCGATCGAGTATTTGATCATCACTCTCCGCTAATATCTTCACCCTCAAAAAAATGGTTAAAAAACCAAAAGAAAAATTGTTTATGGAATAACTCAAAAACAATCGGTTTTTCGGGTATGGTTCAAACGTACGAAATGTAGAGAATAATTTTCTCCATATTTTCGTTGCTATGGACCACCCTTGAATTTTGATTTTCCAACTCCTCTCGGGGGTTGAACATTCAAAATGAAATTCTGGGAACACTATTGACCGCACGAATTCGCCGCCGTGGAAGAATTTGTAGCTTGAACCCTCAGCTACATTTTTGTCCAAAACGCCAAACTCGTATCTCTTTAGTTTCGGTCAATAGTTTTCCCAGAATTTCATTTTGAATTTTCAACCCCTGAGAAGGGTTCGTCAAGGCAAAATTCAAGGGTTTTCCATAGGAACGAAAATATAGAGAAAATTATTCTCTACATTTCGTACATTTAAACCATCCCCGAAAAATCGATTGTTTTTGAGTTATACAATAAACATTTTTTTGTTAAATCTTCAACAATTCTTTTGGGGGTGAAGATATTATTGGAGAGGGTTGATCGAATACTCGATCGACGCGTCTTTTCAAGGGCCACACCGTTTCCATTTGAACAAAAATTGTATGAATTTGCCCTAAAGAGTTATCGAATGAAAACTGATTTTTCAAAATTTCACCCCACTTTTTCACCCCCAAAATGAACTTCCACGACTTCGGCGCTATGAACAAAAATAAAACCCGGATTTTTCTGAACATTTTATCTCCCGGCGCCGACCTCGTGGGGGTTGTAGTTTGGAATTAATCCACCCCCAACCCCTAAAAAAACCCTACACCCCTATTTTTAGGCAAACTTGGTTTTAACACCCGTGGCACCTACAAAATCACCTGTCAAAAAACCAGCCTTCTTCTAATTTTTTCCGATTCCAATATACAGCACGACTGTGCTAAATGTTACACTTATCTATCTAAAATTACAGTATTTATCTTTATTAATTCAAGCTTCGATGATCATAAATATTTGAATAACGTATCGTGGTCCAAATATTTTTTATTTTGTTTTTCTTACATACGTGGTCGACGATTATTAAGGCCCACTAAATTTAACCATAGGCCTTATTATCCTCCCACTTCTTGTAGCAAAGTTTGTTTGTTTTATAATGTTTTTTACATTACTTTTAAGATGTTACGAATGTACATAAGTAGTGCGCATGTTTATTACTAATTAATTGATCGTTATTTTTAGTGCCTCGATCCCGATGCCTCCAAAACGAGTGTTGTGGTTAGAAAACGACCTGGTGTCAGCTGTCCGAGCAATGCAAAGAAGAACTTGGAGTTCATACAAAGCCGCAGAGGATTATTGATCTCAAATACCAAATATATTACGTATAGTTTAATTATTTAAGTATGTTAAAGCTGAAGGCCTTAGTATCCTACCATAGTAAAATAAGGCATATCAAGGTTTTTAAAAATGTTTAGTTTTGTTTTTATTTACGGTACAAGTTAGCATTTTTCGTTTATATTTTATAGAAACTGAACTTCAGTAATGATTATAATTAAGATATGTTGATTAAATTGGATATTTTTCATTTTATTTCAAATATCCCTTAGCTGGGCCTTCTTACCCGTAGGTACCTTATTTATAGGGCATGAGGGGCTCTCCCTGATAAGGCCCTATGCAGGCTTTCCCAGGCGACGCCCCACTAAGGCTTTCCTTGACAAGGCCATAAACAGCCTTGCCCTATAACTGCCTCAGCAGTCGATAGATACATATGACCTCCTATTTTCCATATGGAAACTTCGATTCGACAGCATCGTAGCTTTAGAGTTTCGATGTATTCCTGAATTCTATAAAAACGGTATTATGGACTGTCACGACAAAAAACGTTATGCAACTCCAATGCGTGTTGAAAGATTTCGGCAGCTTTGTAAATCTCAGAGTACAGATCAGAAAGTGTCATCGTCGTAGGGGCAAGGTATGTATATCCTAACCGTATTTATAGATGGCTAACATGTTATTCATACGTTAAAGGTATCGGGCGCGGATCAATCATTTGCATAACGCTTGATGAAGGCTTTAACTGTATGTATATAAAAATCAACCACAGCACGATGTTTATATTATAAGTCATCTCAATAAAACATTCTAACACCGAGAACGCAGCTCCGATCTGTACGAAAGATTTTGAGCAAGCCGTGGGAAAAGTGATCCACAATGCCAAGGATTGGCAGGGCAACCGCACGATTCGGAATCAAAATACTACAACATAAAACTGGTTCGGTACCGTAGAATTATATTACTCAAAGTAATATAACTATGTCTTATATAACTATATAACTATAAACTTACAGTATAATGGTATAGTATAATTATACCGTGTAATTATATTACTTAAGTAATATAGTGCAATTAGTGGAGTAATATAATTGCATTTTTTAGCCAAGTTTAATACAAAAATATGTTGTCAATTGTGTACTAGGATTTGAAATTGATTGTCGCATCTGTATGTGCTCCGGCTGCGTCAAGGAGTATCATAATGACCTGATCAGGCAATATTGTGAACGCCTGATCAGGAAACCCGATAAGGGCTTGATCAGGAAACCTGATAAGGGCCTCGTCAGGTGACCAGGTAAGGCCCATATTTGACATAACGTTACATTTTCTAGCTTCTTTCAGGCAACCTGAACGCGCCCTGAATCGGGAAAATTACGAGGCGGGAAGCAGCCCTATCCTTTTGGCAGTAACTATGGCTATAAAATGCTATTGTCCCCTCAGGGAAATATAAAATATAGTTAAAATATGGCTAAAAACACTTATGAAGGAGAGATCCCTTTTGTTACTCATAGTTCATCATTCATCACGTGTGTTCATGATCACCTATCAGTGAACAGAATTCGGAGGCGATCAAACTAAACGTGTGGAACGGAATTCTTGGAGAGACCGTAAATTTAAGAAAAGAAAAAATCGATCCCTTTAAAAAATCAGCTTTTAAAAACAGACGTGACCTCTTCATTTCAATTAGCAATTTAGCCCCGACATGTTCTTCTGGAACGGCAACGCTCGAATGGAAGTCGATCGATCGATCAAGGAGACATTTTTATAACGATGCGAGCTGGGTGCGGCATGATCGAAGACGGAGTGGAGTTGATGAAACGGAGCAACTCGATAGGCAAGGGGAACTACAAGTCGGAGTGTGCGACGAGACAGAGACGAAGAGAGAGAGAGAGAGAGAGAGAGAGAGAGAGAGAGAGAGAGAGAGAGAGAGAGAGAGAGAGAGAGAGAGAAGATAAATTGGCTGAAATTAGGTCTGCAAGAGGGCAGAACCACCGAGTCAAGAGTCGGTTACGGATTATACTTGAGTTAGGGCCAATAAATTAATTAAAACTCGTGGCGAAAGCTTGCGAGGTGTGAGAGGTGGGTAATGGTGTTACCGTGTTATCACGTTACCTGTATTCCCACATTTTCTATATGCCGAGGGATTTCTTGTCTTTGTATATCTATACACACACAAGTGAATTCAACCCAAACACGACTTCTGTATAGAAGTGGATGCATGAAAAGGAAGTCTCGATCGCTATTCATTTGCGATTATTATGGCTAAGATAAAATGGGTCGTTTCATTTCAGCAGGATTTTTTCCTGATGGTGGAAGCATTGAGTGATAAACTTGCGAAAAAAGCAGAAAATTGGGGAAAAAAATGTTATCCGATGAACGAAAGGATGCACAGCATTGCCGTACGGCGTTTTTTCCGCGGCAACTATCTTACCCAGTTCGGTATTCTCCACATTTTTTTCAATAGACTTCCCCCTTCGAGTCGAAATTAATTTTCGTTGATACGCAAGCGGTCCTTGGTTTGCACATGTTCATGAAAAATGTAATTGGTAGAACGGCGACGAGTGGTTGGATGCGCACATAGTTGGAATGCTCGAACGAATGGAAACTCCTCAGTGCGAAAGTTATAAAAGCTGCCATACATTTCTATAGCAGCTTGAACTTATTCCGGAAAACTCTATTAAACGACGACTCTCGTTCCATCCCCTCTTGGCCCACGCGATGCCAGCCGGCCCTGGCAGAAGGCTTAAAATGTTCTTCTCGCGCGCTCATTTGTAAGCTGAAAAGGGGAAACCAACGGAGAAGTATATGCTCCACGTCAGGTTATTAGAGAAGAAGATGACAGGAGAGTTGGAAAAGTAAGGAGACTGAGAAAAAAAAGTCAGAAAGTGCTTCTGCCTTGTGGAAGAAAGTACGTGGAAAGGAGAGGATCGG
Source organism: Ophion obscuratus (assembly GCA_964007375.1). Taxonomy (NCBI): domain Eukaryota; kingdom Metazoa; phylum Arthropoda; class Insecta; order Hymenoptera; family Ichneumonidae; genus Ophion; species Ophion obscuratus. The sequence goes on from OZ023313.1 coordinate 28,886,989, forward strand.
TTGTGTATTCAGTGATCCGCTTCCCCCCTCCCTGAACTCTTGGCCCATTTATCTTTCCTTCTCTCCTGCTCTTGGCCCTTTTTCCCCACAGTGCTCATTCTTTTGCTCTTCTGATTATGGAAAAACTGCCTGTGGCTCGAGCTTAATTGACGGAGATGAGGGCAACTGACGATTCCGTCCTTTCTTCCCTCGCGGTCCTTATGCCCCTCTATGGACCATCTTTCCGGCGAGGGCGATCGAGATAAGTGAGATGTTGAGGATCCGGTCGTTCAGCTACTCTCAGGAAGGTGCTGGGGTAACGCAGAGGAATAATGGCGAGGTGAAAGTGACAGGTGAAAAAGGATAGGAGCGGGAGAGAGCAAATGATGATAAGTACGTGAGAAATTGAGGCTCGAAGAATTGGAAGGCATAACTAACATGAACATCGTATCTTTTGATCTTGGGTGCACTGTGAAAAAAAAACAATTGAATCAAAAAAATATATTGGTTGATTGAAATAAATGTCTGATCGCGGAGTGCCACTGATATATGAGATTGTTACAATACTATACAATATTCGAAAATGTGATTGATTCAAATAACATATTATGTCATTTGAAAATCTCTTCTGTTCTCTGAATATCTACATTATCCTTTAAATAAAATTATATTCTATTGGAATAATTCTATATACAATCCGCAAATGTATGGATGAAATAATTAAGCGGTTGCTATAACATTTTTTATTTCGTACAAAAATATAATCAATAGAATGAATTATTTCTTTACTACATCGAAACGAATATGCTATGAGACGTAAGTTTTTCAATTTGTTTTAAATCTTAAATAAAAAGTGAGCATGAGAATGATCATCCACGATAATAGTGGAGAGAATATCAGATAGTCAACTGATAAGAACAAATACTACACTTTAACCTTAGCCACAGGCCAAGAAGCGATACTCTTTCGAGATTCTCCGGCGTTTGAATAGATTTTCGGCACGGGCTACTCTTACGAGAAGCGAGCGCGCGTGCGGCTTCTAGCGGTTACTCCGAGAAATACGGGTTTCCTCACACCTATCATTTCGGTGGCGCTCGGCCGTGATTTGGTTGAATCTTTTCAACCAAATGCGCAAGAAACAAATTTCATTTTCGCTTAATTTTTTAACCAATTCAGACATTTGCTTGAGGGGTTACCCCCACTTGCGATTTTGAAAAAAAAAATTTATTGCATTTTGTGAAGTATAAGTATCTGAGAATATGTCCTGAAAATTTCAAGTCGATCCGAACAAAATTGACTGAGATATGAGCGTTGAAAGAGAAGAATCCGTTGTGTAAACGACCGGCTAATTGAAACTTTAAACGCGTTTTTCTCAAAATGGCATTTCTGAAGTCGGTGACTAAGATTACTCGAATACTAATGAACCGATCTTCTTGAAATTTTCGAGGCTTATTTAATACATAAAAATGTAGTCTTTAATCGTTCAATTTTTTTTCGAAAAAAATGGCCGTTTTGTAGCCAAAAAACGGCCGTTTTTTTTCGTTCAAATCGAACCATTAGCTTTGACTGTCCGCCATTTTGTGAAAAATGAATATTTTTTAAAATCTTTCGATTAAAGACTAGTTTATACTTATATTTGACTAAATCCATCCGCATTTTTTTTTCAGATGATCCACTTCGCCGCAATGTTGGTCACCGCAAACCGTGTATATAAAAACATTATTTCATTGACGGCCATTTGCCACTAAACAATGTAATATTTTTCGATAAAAAAATTACTGAAAGTTCTTCAAGATGTATTCTTTAAGATGGTATATTGATCGATTAAAAAAGTTTTGTAATTTTCTTTAAAAAAATTCATGAAAAAGGCCTTTTTTGCGCTACAAGTGGGGGTAACGCCTTAATATTTTTCAATAAAAATAAAATATTAATATTTTAACGAATAATGTACTTGAAAGTCAATATCGGATATGACGGCAAAATAAAATTATATATTTACTCAATAGAAATTGTATCTCCCGTGCAGAAATTTTGGCAGGGATACAGCTGGATTCTGACTTGTATCCCGGGCTCCCAGTCGGGATCTAGTCCGATATCGGATCAGATTCGAATACTAAATGTAAGATCCGTAAACTGGATTCCATTAGGGATCCAGAACCGGATCCTTTAATGACTCTAAATAGATTCCCCATGGAATCATTGAGGAATCTGGGAAGGATCACGGGTGAATACAGGCTGAAATAAAATGTCAAAAATGGAATTATGACATGTTAAATTTTTTTTTATATCGCGTTTTACTTGCACAGCCTTTTCGGCTTTTTACAAGGCTCCACTTATATGTCCACCGCTCTGCACTTGTTCTTTCTCTCCGTCATCCCCCCTCCCCATTGCGGCCGCAGCCGACTTCCCCCTCTGTATTATATTCATCATGACATTTCTGTCATGGGTATAGGGAAACTGCGGAAAACCTATACCAATACAGCCGGTCACGAGTTCGCTTCCCAACCTCGGAGCTAGTCACGTTTCGTCGAGAAATAGCTCACAGGCACAGTCATACCCATCCGAGACGCACACGTACCGGTCCGTGTGCACGACATCTGTGTACAACTGGAGCTACGTCACGCCTGTGTTTTTATTTCTCGACGAAACTACGAGACGGTGATTCGAACCCGCGACCTCCCGATGTGTTGATTTCAGAGGCAAGCACTCTAACCACTAGACCAACACATCGGTTATGTTAAATTTATTATAAAAATAAATAACATTTTAGTTTTAAGGCTTTCACGGCTCTTTATGTAATGAGAAGAGTTTGTGGCTTCCGGATGGAGGCCGTGTTGAGGATCAGCGTTGTGCCGACGTTTCGCAAACGTTACAGTCTGCATCATCAGGGCTGAGAGCTCCGATACTGAAGCTCTCGTGTCTCAGGTATTCCTTATATAGTTGCAGTCATCGTTCCGGATCGCTGCACCAGCTAATCAGATGTTTTAATTGATCAGCTGGTCAATTAAAAAACCGGGAGGACGGTGTGCCAAATAGGATTGACGTGATATCCTCCATCTCTGTTTAGGTTGTCCGGATGTTTTCGGATTTCCAAGCCTTCTCGGTGTTTCCTGGAAAAATAGCTGTTTGATGGGGCCAGACTTTGGGCTTTGTCGAACTGGATGGCATGACCAGTCTCCATCCAATGTTCGGCCAGCGCTGATTGTGTAATATGGCCATATTTGATACACCGTTGATGTTCTTTGATCCGTGTACTGATCGTCCTCCCGGTTTCTCCTATGTACACTTTACCGCATGAGCAGGGTATCTTGTATACTCCTGGTGCACTTAATGGTGGTCTTTGGTCTTTTGCACTCGGAATCACTTGTGCTAGTTTCTTCTGAGGTTTGAAGATGACTCGCACGTTATGTTTGCCAAGGACCCTCCCTATGCGACCGGTTATGCCCTGAAGGTATGGAAGGGAAGTTGTTACGGTTATTTGTCCTTCATTCTCCCTATCAGGTGCTGTAACCGTTTTCGGAACAGCTATTTTTCTTTTTAGATTTTTGATCGTTCTTTCGATGTTGCCTGGCTTGTAGCCATTGTCTCCTAAAGCTTTTCGTAGGTGTTCTAGTTCAACCTCCAAGGAGTCTGGTTCGGAGATCGCTAGAGCTCTGTAGACCAGAGAGCTTATGACCGACTGTTTTTGGGAAGGGTGGTGGTGGGACGTAGCATGGAGGTATCTATCCGTATGCGTTGGCTTCCGGTAAACTTTATGGCCCAAAGTGCCATCGCTTTTCCGTTGAACCAGTACATCCAGAAAAGGGATTTGATTTTCCTGTTCTATCTCCATGGTGAATTGAATATTGGGGTGCTGGGAGTTGAGGAAGGTTAAGAAATGATTGAGGTTTTCTTTGCCGTGACTCCAAATGACGAAGGTGTCATCGACATATCGGAACCAGGTGGAGGGTTTGAGGGAAGCTTCTTGCAGAATTCTGTTCTCGAAGTTCTCCATAAAGATGTTGGCGATGATAGGAGAAATAGGGGAACCCATGGCTGCGCCTGAAGTTTGTTCATAAAATTGGGATTGAAATTGGAAATATGTAGAGTTTAGGCAATGTTCTATGAGGGGCAGTAGGTTAGGGGCAACTTTTTTGGAATTTTTAACTATGCTTAGGGTTTCATTGGTTGGAACATTTGTAAACAGGGATACAACATCGAAACTCACTAAAATGTCTTCTGGTTGTACCTTGATAGTCTGGATCTTGTTCACAAAATCCCGGGAGTTTTGGATATGGGAGTTGTTGAGGCCTACGAGTTCCTGCAAAGGTTTGCAGAGAAAACGTGCCAAATGATATGTAGGACTGCCTATGTTGCTAACAATGGGCCTTAGTGGGATGTTGTTTTTGTGTATTTTTGGCAGACCGTAAAGCCTGGGTGGTAGGGATTCCTTGGGTGTTAGGGCTTTGGTTAGGTTTTCTGATAGACCAGCCTTCTTTCGAAGTGTTGTTGTTTTCTTTTCTACACTCGATGTGGGGTCACGTGATAATTTCTTGTACGTGTTGGTGTCCTCGAGCAGGTTCAAAATTTTACTGCAGTAGTCCGTTTTATCCATGATGACAGTTGCATTCCCTTTGTCAGCTGGTAGTATTAAGATATCCTTGTTCTTCTTCAAATTGAGAAGAGCAAGGTGTTCTTCCTTCGTGATATTCTGCTGCGGAGGTTTTGCCGCAATCAAAGCAGCCCATCCTAACCCACACAGTTAAAAACCTAAGTAACCACACACTCTCCGCAGCTGAAACATCAGTCCTCGCAAAAAGGCACAATTTCGCCATTACACCGACAGAAATTCCAACCAGAGAAATCATCAGCCAGGTGGAAACGGCCATCTATCGTCTCCCACTGGATACTGGCAACGACACCAGGAAACGGATAAGCAATATTCTACATAAGGCAAAACCTCCGCAGCAGAATATCACGAAGGAAGAACACCTTGCTCTTCACAATTTGAAGAAGAACAAGGATATCTTAATACTACCAGCTGACAAAGGGAATGCAACTGTCATCATGGATAAAACGGACTACTGCAGTAAAATTTTGAACCTGCTCGAGGACACCAACACGTACAAGAAATTATCACGTGACCCCACATCGAGTGTAGAAAAGAAAACAACAACACTTCTAAAGAAGGCTGGTCTATCAGAAAACCTAACCAAAGCCCTAACACCCAAGGAATCCCTACCACCCAGGCTTTACGGTCTGCCAAAAATACACAAAAACAACATCCCACTAAGGCCCATTGTTAGCAACATAGGCAGTCCTACATATCATTTGGCACGTTTTCTCTGCAAACCTTTGCAGGAACTCGTAGGCCTCAACAACTCCCATATCCAAAACTCCCGGGATTTTGTGAACAAGATCCAGACTATCAAGGTACAACCAGAAGACATTTTAGTGAGTTTCGATGTTGTATCCCTGTTTACAAACGTTCCAACCAATGAAACCCTAAGCATAGTTAAAAATTCCAAAAAAGTTGCCCCTAACCTACTGCCCCTCATAGAACATTGCCTAAACTCTACATATTTCCAATTTCAATCCCAATTTTATGAACAAACTTCAGGCGCAGCCATGGGTTCCCCTATTTCTCCTATCATCGCCAACATCTTTATGGAGAACTTCGAGAACAGAATTCTGCAAGAAGCTTCCCTCAAACCCTCCACCTGGTTCCGATATGTCGATGACACCTTCGTCATTTGGAGTCACGGCAAAGAAAACCTCAATCATTTCTTAACCTTCCTCAACTCCCAGCACCCCAATATTCAATTCACCATGGAGATAGAACAGGAAAATCAAATCCCTTTTCTGGATGTACTGGTTCAACGGAAAAGCGATGGCACTTTGGGCCATAAAGTTTACCGGAAGCCAACGCATACGGATAGATACCTCCATGCTACGTCCCACCACCACCCTTCCCAAAAACAGTCGGTCATAAGCTCTCTGGTCTACAGAGCTCTAGCGATCTCCGAACCAGACTCCTTGGAGGTTGAACTAGAACACCTACGAAAAGCTTTAGGAGACAATGGCTACAAGCCAGGCAACATCGAAAGAACGATCAAAAATCTAAAAAGAAAAATAGCTGTTCCGAAAACGGTTACAGCACCTGATAGGGAGAATGAAGGACAAATAACCGTAACAACTTCCCTTCCATACCTTCAGGGCATAACCGGTCGCATAGGGAGGGTCCTTGGCAAACATAACGTGCGAGTCATCTTCAAACCTCAGAAGAAACGAGCACAAGTGATTCCGAGTGCAAAAGACCAAAGACCACCATTAAGTGCACCAGGAGTATACAAGATACCCTGCTCATGCAGTAAAGTGTACATAGGAGAAACCGGGAGGACGATCAGTACACGGATCAAAGAACATCAACGGTGTATCAAATATGGCCATATTACACAATCAGCGCTGGCCGAACATTGGATGGAGACTGGTCATGCCATCCAGTTCGACAAAGCCCAAAGTCTGGCCCCATCAAACAGCTATTTTTCCAGGAAACACCGAGAAGGCTTGGAAATCCGAAAACATCCGGACAACCTAAACAGAGATGGAGGATATCACGTCAATCCTATTTGGCACACCGTCCTCCCGGTTTTTTAATTGACCAGCTGATCAATTAAAACATCTGATTAGCTGGTGCAGCGATCCGGAACGATGACTGCAACTATATAAGGAATACCTGAGACACGAGAGCTTCAGTATCGGAGCTCTCAGCCCTGATGATGCAGACTGTAACGTTTGCGAAACGTCGGCACAACGCTGATCCTCAACACGGCCTCCATCCGGAAGCCACAAACTCTTCTCATTAAATAAATAACATTTATAAAGTTTTGGTGCATTAAACTATCAGTAAAAAAAAATTTGTCCAAAGATTCAAATGGCAGATCGCGCTCATCGCGAGATCTTGATGTGAATTTAAAAAAATTCACATCAAAATCTGTGAATGCAAATGTATTGACGAGAAATTATAAATATAAAAAAATTCACAAAATTAGTTGTGAATTTTTTCGTATTTAAGACAAATTAAAATCAAATTCAAAATGATTAGATTAAAATTTGCGCCAAAAGTGAGTTCGTACGTATTTTGAGAGAAAACATTGCCTCGAGGCAAAGAAATTTTTGCACATAACTTTTTGTGCGAACATTTCTTTGCCTCAACACAATGTTTTCTCTCAAAATACGTTTACACTTATGGTGTAAATTTTAATATAACTGTCGTGAATTCGATTTTTATTTTCTTCAACTTGAGGAAATTCACAACACATTTTGTGATTTTTTTCATATTTATAAAGTAATATTTGAAACTCCCAACTTTTTTTGCAAAAATTTCTTTGCCTCGACGAAATGTTTTCTCTCGAAATACGTAAGAACTCACGGTTGGTGTAAATTTTAATCTAATCATTGTGAATTTGATTTTAATTTGTCTTAAATACATGTTTATACCCACCGACATGTCGGTGGGTATGAGCAAAGACTTGTTCCCCAAAACCGGTATCCCGGTTAGAATCCAACTTGCATCAGTATCGGAATATGTACGACGACGGTGGCATAGTTTTTAAAATGTTGGCATCACGTGTATTTTCGGTATTACTATGTAATTCCTATCTATAAATAGGAATTTTATAGATAGGAATCTATAGACAGAAATTCCTATCTATAGATAGGAATTCCATAGTAATACAGAAATTACACGTGACGCCAAAATTTTCAAAATGATGCCATGGTCGTCGTACACATGCCGATACTGATGCAAGTTGGATTCTAACCGGGATACCGGTTTTAGGGAATCCATGACAAATCCTGATCGGGATTTGATCGGACATAGGGTATCCCGGTCAAAATTTCTGCATGGGCTGAATCTAACGAGTGAAATTCAGTTTTTCTTGTGTACTCGAATCAACAATATTCTTGTTATGAATGGAAACGCTTTTTTATTCGTTGCAGAAAATGCCTTAAAAACTATATAATTTGTTCGCGATAATTTTTTAGATAGTTTCAATAATATATTGTTCTCGGCTAACAATATATATTTGAATGAAAAAAAAAACTTTTAATTTTATCATGTTATTAAAGTCAATAGTGTTTTGTTTGGACTAATAAATCCGATTATTTACACCAACAATTTTACAATTGAATAAACGAAATTTTATTCAATAACACGAATGATATTGGATCAATGGTTTTTCTTTCTCAGAGTGTTCGGAACAGACGAGTATTCCGGGAATGGACAATTGAAGTACAAATTGAGTGACCTTTATAGAGATAATACAAAGATTGACCGAGTATTTATAAATCACTCCTCATTGCAATACTAATATGATTATTGGTATTGCTGAAGTTGGTTGAGCACGGTTTTTAAGACAAATCTACCATGTTCCTAAGCATTCGAAATTTCGTGGCAAATCATTGTGGCCTCGTCTGATGTGTGGACGTATGTGCAATCAACCCATCGGGGAGATGGCCTCTTTTTGGCTGTAATGATAAAACGCTCGATAAGGATCGTTTGATGTCGTCGCAATTCTCGCCGTCGTCAGAGTAGTAGGCGATTAGTAGGTTGGAAAGGGCACGGATCGCTTCGTGCGATGTACTTCGATAAACATAGTCATTTGTCAAACGTTCGGTAGAGTCGGAGATCAAAGGTGTTACCTACAGAAGAAGACGGAAATTTCAACCTGTATGTATGATGAGATCTTCGTGATGCGTCAACATTTAAAGTTGACTTACCAAACGTTGATCGTTCGCAAACTGAGCTGTCGTCTCGTAGAGGAAAATCAGTACAGCCGTAATGAGACTGAAAATGCGATAAACGTCGAGCGAGATCTCAGGTACTGTGGGATGATCCCATATAGTGGCGGGTTATCCAATTAATTTACAGATTTCGCATTATCGAATGAATCAATATGTTATTCTGTTCATTGAATGTTTAATGTTAAAACCTAGTTAGTACTCTCAGTATACATTTCGCATGACGGTTTTACAGTCTTTTCCCATGAGGACGCCGTTTCCACCGCTGTCATTCCGCTTTTTTTCGTTATTGAGATTTCTTCAGAGGCGAGAACGTAGGAAGAAAAATCACCAGTGGTAACTTCAGTACATATGATTAACTCTAATTAGCCGATGCGACGATAAGCGGCACTTTTCTTTTTAATAATAATGAGTTTCTTCTAGTGCATACTGTTACATCCTAGCGAATATCCCTTCTCTCATCTAGGTTTCTTATCTCCGTTATTCCCAATATCCTCATTTACCATCATAAGCGTATTAAATGTATAAATCTAAGAATAAGACGCGTAACAGCATCAAACGGAACTTGCGTACCTTCCGCGAGCATATTCAAATCACAGGGATATATACACGATAGCAGCACCGCCACAGTCATTGACTTTTCCTATCACATTGGCTTTCAACAAGAACACGATCTCAGGCAAATCTTCCACGAAAAGCCGCAGCTCAAAAAATCAAACAGGAACTCACCCCAAAAACTTTACGCAAGCCATCCGCATGGAGACAAAGAGAAGTCTGCATGATTTGACCCGGTAACCAGAGCGGAGTATGAAAACACCCGGGCCGTCCGAATCAAACGGTCGCCGCGTTATCGCGAACGACTTAGCTCGAATTTCGGCTACACACCTCATGGGCGTTCCGTTAAGGGGAGATATACACGTAGATGGTCGAGGTCGAGGATTTAGAAGCTATGAACATTCCGTCGACCGTAGAAGACCTACACTATGGGCCTGGTATCGATGATTCCATGTAACTTTACAAATGTCATGATTTATTCGTTCCCAAATTTTCAAACGCGTTTTTCTCAAAACCACGTTTTTCAAATCGGTACTCAAAATTTCTCGAAAACCAATGAACCGATTGCCTTGAGGTTTTTTGTGGTTATTCTATACACCATTATCTAGTACTTGTCATAGGATTTTTTTTCCGTTACTTAGTTTTTGTTTTATAGGCAAAAAAATATCTAATTTTTGGCCCAAAAATCACTATTTATGTTCAAACGTCCGCCATTTTGTCATAAATCGATATTTTCAAAATCGGCTATGACAAGTACTAGATTATAGTATCTAATTTAATAATCTTTTTAGTTTTTTTTTTCAGATGATTTTTTAAGAAACGCCAGTGGGTACCGTATACGCAGATTTTTTTACGACGCTCCAAGGATCGTACAATATCCTTGTATATTTTTGATATTTTTAAATAAAGAAAATTAAACATATTTTTGAATGTATATACTTTTAGATAATTAAAACCCCAATCCGAAAATTCAAATAGGTTTCCTTGAAAAAATTCACAAAAATGACCCTTTTGCGGCTCCTAGGTGTTTATCTCCCCTTAACAAAGCGAAATTTCCCCTTCCATCAGCGCCATTATTTCTAAGAAGAGAAACCAAAGATTGTCTCCCACTCACTCGAAAAATTCGCATGTGAACCAAGAAGGGTCAGTCTGCAAAAGGTCGAAGCAGTCTGCCGTCAACTATCGTGAATCAAGTTCTTCTATCAAGTCATCAAGTCTCAATCCAGAAGCCTAACGAATATCTCCAATTAACCTTCATACGAAGTCTTCATTTTTGGAGTCACAAAAGTTTTATTTTACACTTGTATAATTTCTATCATCGGTCCGTCAATATCAGTCTCAATTCATCGACCTCGTGCGCCATTCATATTTCTATCCACGCGTAGTGCCCGTCGTAGTAAATACACACGACCAGCGTAAAATTCGGCGAGCGCCTTACGAGCGATTGTACCAGCGAGCGCACCAGGCCAAGAGCGAAGGCCCTTGTAACGCGAGCGACAACAAACATCTACGCGAGCGAGCGAGCGACCGAGCGTCAAACATAACCAATGTAAGCTAACTTCACCTTTTCTTTTTGTATCATTCATCGTAGGCCGAATCGCTTTAAAACGTCTAGTAATCTTATAATAAATAACATAATGTCAATCGTACACCAACTCTGTCGAATTATTCCTCAGTACCGAAACTTCGCGTCAATTCCTTAATTCTATTATTTTCCTACGTACTACGCCTCTTTACTCTCATCCCGTGCTATTGCGCTGGGCGTAGGCAACGAAGAGGGAAACGAAAATATTATGCTCTCATCCCTTCCGGATGTGACAATACTTCTTGATGTGTATGTTAACTTCTTATCCATCTCGTTGCAAAGTCCTAAGTAATAATTTCCGTTTGAGGAAATGCAACGAATTGTGAAGTAATCAAATTATGCCGCTGGCTGCCTATCGAACTTTAGTTCGAGTTCTTAATTTTTTTACGTTTTTTTTTGTATTATTAATGAAACGACGTTAAGCAATGAACAAAGAAAATTTTCGCAATTATCAGGTCGATAATATTCCCGTGTAGAAATTTCAGTCGGGAAAAAGTACTGCCCCTGATCTGCCTTCCCTAGATAATATCAGGCTCTGGTCGAGCCTTCCACACTGGCATAGGTTCGCAATGTAACGGGTTTAGGCTAGATCCCTATCCGCCCTTCCCTTTCTGGGGAACTGATCAGGAACGGGCCGGAGAACAAGCGGTAAATGACCAGGAAAGTTGTAGGGAAGAGATCTAGAAATAACCGGGAACAAACGAGGAAATAAAAAATAACGTTTTAGCGTTTTTGGGATACTTGAGGAGGTAAAATCGGGAATGTATTCAATTTAGTATTTCGACAACATATTGTTTGTTAGTTGTCTACTTGCTAAGGTAGTATATGAGTGTATACATACGCTTGCTCGCCTTTCCTGATAGGCAAAGCGACAGAAAAACATACACAGATTACTATGCAAGCGAAAACGGCTTCGAGTGCAACGAGGTATTTCATAAGTATCGCAAAATCATAAGCGTAAGTGCACGCCGTAAGCATAGCACTTCTGTACGTGGTACAACTCACAGGACGAATTTTTATCCTCCTACGATGGTACCTTGCTCACGCGAAGCTCTTCGCTTGTAGCCACCTGGCGGATTGTTGGGGAAATACATTCAGGTAATGTCTTCCCGGCCAGAACATTGATATTTTCCAACATGGCGACAAGGCGTTCAAAAACCACGAATGACCTGCCTTACTTTTTTGCTTCATAAAATAATTTGGCTATTCTTTATGCTCAAATCACTAGTTATCGTAATCGCGGTATTTGTGATAAACATTGTTATCCTCGTCGATTATCATTGAAGAAATGAATGCTCTTAATTATAAATAGAATTACAACAGCTGTATTAGTTTCATCCCAATCAATTATAAATATATTTGATGAGGTGAAAAGCAAAGTGGCTTTCCTTCAGTTTTTAAAAACAGCCTCCACTTATCAGAACATGTCAATGTTCTGGCCGGGGAGACATTCGTGAAGATGTACTTGCTCGGAATGTACTCTGGCCAGAAGATTGTAATTTCCAAACATAGAGGGTAAGTCGTGAAAAAACGTTTTTGCGATCTTCGCGGTTATTTCTATGGGAGGGCCCGATCAGGTAAATCAGGCAAGACAATTCTGGTAAGGGCCGAACACAAAGTAGGGAATGCCTGGGAACATTTACATATCCTGGAGTGGAGTCTGACTTCAAGGTATTCCTTTCACGACGGGCCGTATTTTGTGGGGGCATAAGGCGGGCCTTTCTGAGTTATCGGTAAATCACAGTGGATTATACCCAATGATATATTGGAATAAAACATTTCGTACAAATTTAGTAGATTTAGACGTTTTTTTTTCTGATAAGTCGCGGCTACGAAAATTTGCCTGCTAGTCACATTTTTCTAAGTTTTATCATGAATATTTTCTTTAAACAGTCGGTGAGCTCCTGTTTTGATCGTTGTCACGGAATCTTTAGAATTTTCTACACGTGTTGAGCAGTTCATATCCGGCATCAAGAGTTATTAAGGCGAAATGACACGCCATCGCGGTCGGTATGGTAGAACAATTATAGATACCCAAAAATCTCTAAAACGGCTCTTCAGATCTCGTCGAAACTTTGCCAAACGACGTCAAATAGATAGACGAACAGCTGTCTGCCCCTCACATTTTCTGAATTTGAGAGAAAAAAAACGTAAATTGACTTACCATAAGCCAATCTACGTTTTTTCCCTCAAATTTTCTAAATTTAAAAACGTAAATTGACTTACCATAAGCCAATCTACGTTTTTTCCCTCAAATTTTCTAAATTTGAGGGAAAAAACGTAGATTGGCTTATGGTAAGTCAATTTACGTTTTTTTTCTCTCAAATTCAGAAAATGTGAGGGGCAGACAGCTGTTCGTCTATCTATTTGACGTCGTTTGGCAAAGTTTCGACGAGATCTGAAGAGCCGTTTTAGAGATTTTTGGGTATCTATAATTGTTCTACCATACCGACCGCGATGGCGTGTCATTTCGCCTTAATAACTCTTGATGCCGGATATGAACTGCTCAACACGTGTAGAAAATTCTAAAGATTCCGTGACAACGATCAAAACAGGAGCTCACCGACTGTTTAAAGAAAATATTCATGATAAAACTTAGAAAAATGTGACTAGCAGGCAAATTTTCGTAGCCGCGACTTATCAGAAAAAAAAACGTCTAAATCTACTAAATTTGTACGAAATGTTTTATTCCAATATATCATTTGGCAGACAGCTGTTCGTCTATCTATTTGACGTCGTTTCGCAAAGTTTCGACGAGATCTAAAGAGCCGTTTCAGAGATTTTTGGGTATCTATAATTGTTCTACCATACCGACCACGATGAGGTGTCATTCCGTCTGAGGGGGCCAGTCTACTTTGAAAATTTAAAAAAGTCGAAAGCAAGCAAGACTTGGATACATCGACGATGACGAGCAATCAGAAGGGATTCTGTACAGTGCAGGAATTGCCGATTGAGTTTAGGTAAGAGTTTTTCATAGTATAAACTTCAAACGCGTTTTACTCGAAACAACGTTTTCAAAATCTAGCTCCATCGTAACCCTAAAACTAATAAACCGATTCTCTTGAAATTTTGACCACATATTGTAAACATGATTCGCAACAAGATGATCCTCGATGATTTTAAAATTTTTATTTTTACTCTTTTTTTTGCGAAAAACTCCGAAAAAACGGGTTTTTTTACTTTTTCGTTTTTCATCTGCGATGTTGTTATTTTTTGTTAAAACTTTATATCCGAAGGTCATTTTGTAGCTGGTGTCATACTGAATCTAATGGACTTGAATTTCTTGGATTCAGACAAGCTGTATCCGAGTTGTGATGGAGCTACCGAGCCCATCTATTTTTGAAGCGTTACGTTAAACTATAGTTTTTGTACTTAAAAATAAATAAAAATGAATTAAATTTTTTTTAAATGTATTTCAAGACTTTATTTATCAAGCCCAACAACATTTATATTCATATCTTTTATAAAATCGTTTTAAAAAATCGCGAAAATAGTATTTTTCGTGGCTCCAAAGTGCACTGGCCCCTTAAGTGTATAAATTATTTGATGTAAATGTCGCCAGCCTACCATCTCCATAAAACGCCGTATAAATAAAATTGTTTTGATCGTAATTTTTCGTTAAAAGTTCGGTAACCTGACTTGAAATTGGACCAACATACTGAAATGTACAACATTTTCACTTGATTATAGACGAAAATCAGTTAATTGTTAAACTTTCGGGCTCGTAAAAGGAATACCTTAAAACCGAGGTCATCTTGTCAGGAAGTATCAATGTTCTGGCCTTCGAAGAGTATGTGGCTTTCGGATGGAGGCCGTGTTGAGGATCAGCGTTGTGCCGATGTTTCGCAAACGTTACAGTCTGCATCATTATAGCCGAGAGCGCCGATACTGAAGCCTTCGTGTCTCAGGTATTCCTTATATAGTTGCAGTCATCGTTCCAGATGACTGCACCAGCCAATCAGATGTTTTAATTGATCAGCTGGTCAATTAAAAATGTTCTGGCCTACCTGAGAATGTATTTCGCCAACAGATTCTCGGCGACTTACTGATGCTTTCCCTAGTCAGTCCGCCCCCCGCCCTATTTCCCTATCTTTTGTCTATGACGTTTCTGGCTACTTACCGCTTGTTCCCCGGCCAGTTCCTGATCAGTTCCCGGAAAAGGGAATGGCGGATCGGGGCCTAGCCTAGGGCCTGTTACACGGCGAACCTGATCCACCCTTCAAGGGCCGACCATGGTCTGATATTATCTAAGGAAGGCAAATAAAGGGCAGTACGTTTTCCCGACTTAAATCTCGAAATGGGTGATAAGACAATGTGCTCACTGGTCCTTGATTCACTGCAATCAACAACGACCCAGTACGCGTTAGAAAATAAGAATATTATTCCGTTAAGTCTTCGAGATGATTGATTCCTACTGTAGATGTTTCTAAAATCAATCATATATATATAGTATGCATGGAAATTTATCATTAAATAGTCACATGCATGACAATTTATCTACCTGTAAATAGCAGCCAGAAACTAGTTATTAAGTTACCCCAAAAGCACCAACTCGAACAGAGCACATCAGACAAATATACTGCCATAAGCGATCATCAGTGCATGTCTCTGATGCCAGAGAATTCATGGCCAGAAATAAGTTTCTCAGACGTATATAGCTAAGACCTAGCTAAATGTATCGTGCTTGAATACTGGATAGCAAGCTAGACCCTGTTAGGCAAGGGTGGGGGGACAAATGTCGAACGATCGATATGTAGATGGGCCAAAATGTCGAATTCGAAAATGACGAATGTTCAAATATAGATAGATCAATCTTACTAGAGTCTGTGAAGTCGAAAATAACAATTACGAATATGAACATCTCGGAAGTTGATATGTAGCGAAAAACAAAAATCAGATTTAATAAAATATCAAAAAACATAAAATCGATGGGCCTGTATGCATAACACCAAATAATTCGAAACGACACTTCTCCGAATGAAAAAAATGGCGATGGTTCACAATGCAGAAAATCATTAAAGCGAATGGCCGAAAAGTCGAGTGGTTGAAATCGCGGAGGGTCAAAATGTAGAACGGCCCGAATGGCGAATCGAGCAATACGTCACTTGCGCCTCAGAGTGAAGCTGCGAGATGGCGCTGGCGGTCTGTAGGCTGAAATATCGTAAGACAGTCATCCCACGTGACGGGCCCCACCACGTTCGCCATTTTGACCGTTCGACCTTTCGGCGTTCGACATTTCGGGCCATCGATATTTTGCGTTTTGATATATTGCTTTTCGCCATAGACGGTATTACGCATATTAGGCACTCGCTATTTTCTGTTTCGGAGATATGGGTGTTCTACATTTTTCGATTCTGTATTGTTATGTTCCGAATTGCAGACAATCTGCATATTCGTTTTCGAATTAATTACCTCTCCAATAAATAATGGTTCGATTTATAGTCATTCGATTTTTTTATCAGTCGAAAGATAAAATTTCGAATGATTTAACCTTCGTTATTTTGAGAGTTCATAATTCTGTCGTTTCGAAATCTTTGTCGTTCTATATTTGGTCATTCGACGTTTTTACCCCCACCCAAAACCACATTTAAATTATTTGAGAGAAAAAAAATTTGCTGAGAGAGAGAGGGGGGAGAGAGAGCGAGAGAGGAAGAGAGAGAGAGAGAGAGAGAGAGAGAGAGAGAGAGAGAGAGAGAGAGAGAGAAGGTAAGAACCATTCAGGGAAGAGAAGAAGTTGCAGCGAAATTCGCTCCGGCCCTCGATGGGCGGCAGATTTTCAACCTTGCATACAATGACCTACAAAAAAGCACAAGAACAACGATTTCTGTTACATTCTAGCATATCGTAGTGCACATGCATTATGTAAACGTATATATCGCGGAGTTGTACAGCATACCGCGAACTAACCAAACGTAGGAGGGAGGGAGAGAGCGAGAGAGAGAGGAGAGAAAAAGGAGAGAAAAAGGAACCATAGATACAGAGACGAGAATGCTATGAATAATTTTCCGACGAGAAAACGATTTAGGAGTCTGGAACTCGAGGCTTCCATGACTCCCTGGCATCCGGTTCTCTGGCTTTTGAGGATACTTCGGATCCCCATGCAGTTCTCAACGGGTTGCGTTCTTGCCCGCTCCACGAGACTATCGTACTCTGTTCTATCTGGGGCTTCGAGTAAGATGAGCCATCTATAATTCAAGAGCAATCTGGAATTTCCATAAATAAATTAAGCAAAAATGAAAGACAGAATATTGTTCCGAGCCCTGCCTGATCTCTTTGTTCTAAGTTCTGATCGGATCTTCTTTGTTGAGTTCAGATCAGATATTTTTTTGTTAAAGCTCCGACCATATCGGGAAGCCCATTGTTAAGATAACAAAAACTCTTCGACACTGGTTTCAACATTTCAGAAATATGAGAACAAGTACTTTCTACCGCTCAATTATACGAGAAGCTTGGCTACTGGCAGGAAGAAACTACAGAGAGTTCATGTTACTTGCTCGTATAAAAAAGACCGTAAAGTAAAAAAAAAACAGTTTTTCCTTCTACTCCCCATATTATCTTTATTGCATCGAATCACAAGAGCGCGGCTTAGCGCAGCGTGGTACGCGAGCACGTAACAAGGTGTACCTGCCACTCGTTTTTATCCGTTATAAACTACCGTGACAACGTGTGTCACAACCGTGGCCCTCATTCGCCCAGTTCACGATATTCTACTCCATAAAATCTAATTCTGCTTATAATCTACAATAATTCTGCTTATAATCTACGTTCGCAGCAAGGTCCGATGGTGGATATTGAAAATACCGATTTAATCGCCAATTCAACTCATTCTTTTACGTAAAAATTATATTCTTACACTGATGTACTGATTCGTTGCGAAAAAAATACTGAATAAAAATCGGCGCCAGTTTCTAGTGACACAAGTCCACTGCAATGAACGGAGTCAACGGATTTTATTTTGAATCGTTTAAGGGGTTATGCTTAATTGTAAAAGTCGAAAAATCACTTTTTTCAGAACTATATTTTGACAGTACATCTTATTGACGCCCCTCGGAACGCTCGGAGCAGCTTTCGAAAATTTAGTCGCTTTTTTTCGAAAGAACGTTTTCAAAGTCGGTGAGCACTATATGTCAAAAACTACGTCATCGATCTTTCTGAAATTTATAGGGCTTTTTCTACATGTAAAATATAATAATTGATCGAAGGATTTTTTTTCCGCTGTATACTTTCGATGTGATGAACGAAAAATGCCCATTTTTTCGCAAAAATCAAGACTTCAACCACGCGCAATTTTCTTTGAATTTTATATTTTGGAAATTCTTGGAACCTGGTTTAGAAAGGCGCACCCCAAAAGACGTTTTCGAGGCTTTGCGGAAAGTTTCTCGAAAAACAATTGCCCAAATGACAATTTCCCGAATACAATTTCTCGATAACAATTGCCCGAATAAACAATTTCTCAAATACAATTTCCCGAAAGAACAAAAATAATTTACCGTATAAACAATTTCTCAAGTACAATTTCCCGAAAGAACAAAAACAATTAACCGAATAAACATTTTCCAAAATGAACAAATTCTCGAATACAATATCCCGAGTGGACAATTTCCCGAATGGACACTTTCCCGAATGAACAATTCCTCGAAATGGACAATTTTCCGAATGAACGTTCTCCCGAATGAAACATTTCCCGAACAAATATTTTCGACGATTTTTTCGGTTATTGATTTCGGTATTAGCAGGCGCCATAAATATACGTTCCCACACTTAGCATAACCCAGAATCAACGACGCGGACGTAGTGGGTTCTGGGTCCTTTTTTTCCTTTAAAAAAAGGTTTATATTTATATTTAACCCACACAAAAAAATCGAAATAAACCCAAAAAAAAATTTGTCCATTCGGAAAATTGTCTATTCGGGAAATTGTCCATTCGGAATATGGTATTCGAGAAATTGTTCACCTGGTAAATTGTGTACGAGAATTTGTCCTCTCGATAAACTGTCTTCGGAAAATTGTTTATTCGGGAAATAATTATTTCGGCAAATTGTATTAAAGAAATTGTCATCCAGGTAATTGTTTTTAAAGATTTTTCTGCAAACGGTTTTCGAGAAGTGCTTTCCGGTCATCGACTGTAAAACGATGATAATTCAATATTTGTACACAAAAAAATTACAGAGTGTTCTCCAGCTGATCATTTTGAAACACCCCATTTATGTGGAAATTTGTCATTACGATTAATGCGTTACCCCCACTTGTAGCGCAAAAAAGGCCTTTTTCATGAATTTTTTTAAAGAAAACTACAAAACTTTTATAATCGATCAATATACTATCTTAAAGAACACATCTTGAAGAACTTTCAGTAATTTTTTTTATTGAAAAATATTACATTGTTTAGTGGCAAATGGCCGTCAATGAAATGATGTTTTTATATACACGGTTTGCGGTGACCAACATTGCGGCGAAGTGGATCATCTGAAGAAAAAAAATGCGGATGGATTTGGTCAAATATAAGTATAAACTAGTCTTTAATCGAAGGATTTTAAAAAATATTCATTTTTCAAAAAATGGCGGACAGTCAAAGTTAATGGTTCGATTTTAACGAAAAAAACGGCCGTTTTTTGGATATAAAACGGCCATTTTTTTCGAAAAAAAAAACGAACGATTAAAGACTACATTTTTATGTATTAAATAAGCCTGCAAAATTTCAAGAAGATCGGTTCATTAGTGTTCGAGTAATCTTGGTCACCGACTTCAGAAATGCGATTTTGAGAAAAACGCATTTAAAGTTTCAATTTCCGGTTGTTTACACAACGGATTCTTCTCTTTCATATCTCAGTCACTTCATAGCTCATATCTCAGTCAATTTTGTTCGGATCGACTTGAAATTTTCAGGACATATTCTCAGATACTTATACTTCAAAAAAATGCAATAAAAAAAATCGATTTTTTTCAAAATCGCAAGTGGGAGTAACCCCTTAAAACATTCCAAAAATGAGCCATATTCGACTGCTACAACTAGGCATAACCCGTTAAACGATTGAGAATTATTTTTTACGTTTACTCCCGAAAAATGTGGGATCCATTGCATTCAATAATTGACTGTATATTGGTGGGACGTTTTGGTGGGACAGCGAGATGGAGAGAGAAAAGAGACTTTTCGTCTGAAAACAAACAAATAAGAGGACTAGAAAAACTCATCCGGTGTTTGGCAATGACTATTGCATGCAAGAGAGAAACTCCACGGTTGGGGAGAGCCGTTCAAGTGCTCGCGAAATATCGTATTCTATCTCCGTACAGCCGGTGTGCTGCACACACACCCCCTGGGGTATACGTGCCTCGGGTTCAACGGTTCTACAGAATTCACGAAGCTCGAGATTATGTTGGTCGACTCGTTACAGGATCTCCTCTAACAATCTATACTGCTGCTACCGCTGTTACTGCGCACGAGAACCGAGAGTTTATAATACTATTCTCCAAAGTTCACTCCGTATTAAATTTAAAATTCGTATATGCGTATACACGTCTTTCATCGAGAGATGGGAAAGCCCGAGCTGCCGATTTGCATTCAGAGTTAACTAGAGCACTACGGAATGTTTACAACCTTTTTATGAAGTGTTCTTTGCGTGCGAGCATCCAGTGCGTAATCAACGTGTGACAGTGAGGAGACGAGAGCGTGTCAAGAGGATGCGTATGAATAATTTCGTATCTTTCGATGAAACCTTCGACCCTTTTTCATTCTCGACGAATTTTTGTTTGTCACCTACTCTTCTGACGTGTCGTAGTTCAGGCGAGAAATTATAAAAAAAATTTAACTTTGCATCGGTTTGCAAAAGGATTTTTTTTAATTTTCATTTTTTTCCCCATTTTATTTTTATCTGAAATCATTCTCGACAGGTTTAGGCTGTAGGCCTCTAATGAAGATGTTAAAAAAAAGTTTGCCGTAGCATTGTAATGTGAAAAAAAATTGGTATTCAGAAAAAAATTATATTTCGTTGCGTTGCAACGATGCAAGCTTTAATATCATTATTTCCCACATGTGTGGATGTATGTGTGTTTTGCGTTGTAAATTTGATGTGAGTATCGGTAGATATATTTTCATAGCACTCACATTACGTGCTGTCGTGTTGTGAATGATCTTATACTTGTATTTTGCATTTCATCAACAGAGTGAGAGGGAGAGAGCGAGGAAAAGAGAAAAAGAGAGATCATTGAGAACATAACGGCCGAATAACGTAGATGACCACGTCGCTGCTCGTGTCTACCCGAACACTGACCCTGACCACTGGCGCGACTGATCGTCTTTTCCGAACATGGTTTCCCTGCCCTACGTATTTGTAACTCGAATGTTACAGATGAGAGATACCTTCTGCGCGCCAGACCGAGTCTTTTGTCGTGTAGGCCAAGTTGGACTACGCTTCTTAAGGGGTGATGCCTAGTTGTAAAAATCGAAAATCACTTTTTTCGAAACCAATATATTTTGACAGTATATCATCTTATAAATGTTCCCTAAAAATTTCAAGGCGATCGGATAATAATTGACAGATTTATAGCATGTTATGTTGACGCCCGTCGGAACGTTCGGAACGCCGCTCGAAACCTTTAATGATTTTTTTCTCAATAGTACGTTTTCAAAGTTGGTGAGTAAAATATTTCAAAAACTACTGCGTCGATTTTTCGGAAATTTTAAGGGCTTTTTCTAGATGTAAAAATTTAGTATTTGGTCGAAGGATTTTTCTCCGGGGTATACCTTCGATTTTATTCAATGAAAAATGCCCATTTTTATCCCAAAACCAAGACACTTTAAAACACGCGCCATTTTTCTTCAATTTGACATTTCAGAAATACCTTCCGTTAATCATAGGGTAAACTAATATACCAACGAAATCTGTTTGATTTTTCCACTTTCCATTAATTCCATCAGTTATGGGGTTTTAAAGTTCACGAAAACACGTGATAGAATAGGGCATTTTTAAATATTTCGACACCTACATTGGGGGGGGGGGGGGCATTTATAAAACGGCTTTTCAAATGCAATGCCGAAAATAAATCGCGGCGGTCACCCTCCCATAAAAAGGTATAGGGTTTTGAAGTTCACGAAAACGAAGTTATAAAATAGCATAATATCGAACATTTTCAGAACACCTATATTGGATGTGGGGAGTGGGGGGATTTATAAAGGAAGCCTTCCTGAATACCCTCTGCCCCTCCGCCCCTCTGTTTTTGTATGTTGTATGCAGAAATTGTCTGATGCGGCCGCGCAGGGCGTCGAGGGGGGGGGGGGGGGGGGGACCCCGACGGGGTCAAGGGGAAGAGCCCCATGTGAGGGTGGAGGGGGTGGACCCCCCAAGACACTAAACGTAGTTTTCACATATACATAATATTTAAATGAACTACAATTGTACTACATTGCACATTTTTGTGTGTTGTGTGTGGAAGGTATCTGACACGGCCATGCAGGCCGTCGGGGGGGAGGCACCCCTGACGTAGTCAAGGGGCAGAGCCCCATGCGAGGGTGGGGGGGGTGCGCCCCCCCCCCCCCCCCCAAGACACTAAACGTAGTTTTTACGTATATATTTAAATGAACTACAATTGTACTACGTTGATAATTTTGGGGCCGCAAATAACAACGCAAGCAAATCCACACAATGGCTGCAGGGGGAAAGGGCAAGTGACTGCCGTGATATCTTTTTGGCATCGTATTCAGCAAGGTTTCTTTTAGATATCCCGCGACCGCCCAGCCCCAATATAGGCGTTGAAACAATTTAAAATGCCTTATTTTATTACGTGTTTCCGGGAACTTCAAAACCCCATAAGTTATGGAATGAAGAGAAAATGTCAGCCTCCCCCGACGGAACATCAATAGTGGTGACTAATTAAAGCAGCTCATGGCAACAAAAATTTCCGTCGTTTTTCGGAAAAATCTTCAAACTGCATAATTACCCAGAAGGGCATTACTCACTGCAAAATACGTTATCGACAGGTGCTTCCCGGGCATGGGCGGTCAATCGATTATAATTGAATATTCTTACTTAAAATATTACGGAGTGTTTTTTAACTGATATTTTTTCTAATACCTCGATTCTTTAGAAATTTGTTGTCACGATTAAAAAACCGTCCACAAATGAACTGTTTGTAATTGTTATTTTTTTTCTGGATTATATCATTCGTCGATAAAATAATTCATTTTTTTCTTTTTTCGTCTTGACTATTTTTCATCCTGCGTCTTCATAAATCGAAACCCAAGTTTACTCAATAAAAACTCGTCGCCATGATCCGGGATATTGTTTTATCGCGGAAGCAGTGAAATCTCCAATATAGAGCAAATCATGAATCATCGGTTTTCATGTCAAATACTCCGACAAGTAACTTGAGCAATATATGTGACTATATATTCTTTTAGGCTGATAAAGTGTTTTCCTGGAGTATTGTAAAAATAGTATTATACTAAACTACTATTTTATAAGAGTAGTAAAAATTAATTTTCCGAAGGCTCGACGCGAAAGATTTTGTTGATCTCTTTTCAATTAATCATATTGATTTACGCCACTAGACAGCTAAAAGAATAGCACGTAATTTTCTTATTTACATCAAACGCTTCTTTGATATCGTGAAGTATAATTTAAAAAATATATTCGTCAACGAAGCCCAGCAGTGAAATGGTCTCATCCATCGATCCATCTTACACAATAGTGGAGTTCTCTGCCACTCTTGATAAATCCAAAGACACCGAAGCAAACTTTTCCGCGGACCGAGAAATAATGTCAATCACGTTATGAATGATATGCGGAGATATAGGCATGAGATAACAGCGACGGAATGCACGCGAGTAAGACTCATACGGAGAGTGGACGAAAGACAAAACTCGTTGGGCAAATCGCTCGGTCGAATCTCTCTACGTCATGCAGAAACCTGATCTTTTCGAGCGCTCAGGTTTAATTATTCATGAGAGCGTGCATCAGCCTCATTTACCATGGCCTCTCTATCTCCCTCTTTTTCCATATCAATTTTCCGTATGCCTTTACGATCGCCGTGTCTCGAGCTGCAAACGTCGCGGATGCACTTTGTATGTCGAATGAAGAAATACAAAACTAAAATTGAAAACTCCTTTGGAGCGAAACTGAAGCGGGTCATATATTTTGCCATGACGACGAAGAGGAAAACGGCGACGACGACGACGACAAGGTAATACAAATCGCGGCTTGTTTTTGAAGCGGCGTGGAAGAGACCGACCATTTATCTTCCGGTCCTCGTGGGAAGTCCGGTACAGCGGGCACAGTGAATGCAAAGCAGAGATGAGAACATGCACCTATAACTTTTTCATCCACGGCTGGAAAGTACGGAGTGTTGGGACAAACTGATTTCGTTTACTTTGACACGGTCAACGTTCTAACGCGTCTACCTAACTGGTGCAAGGAGTATTCCGCTTTAATTTACTTTTCAACCTTGCGCTATTGGGGAATAGGCTCTATAAGACACAATGCCTTCATTTTTAATGTGACTTGTTTATTATCCTTTAGTTTATAAAGAAGACTTACAATATTCGTAACTGTACATATTTTAGCTTAGCTATACATTTTATAGAACAATTAACGAACAGTGAAATTATTACTTTTGCTGTGCATAGCGTGATAGAAAATTTTAAGACTGAATGCAACGAGCGAGGGAACGCGCGAGGTCACGAGGGCACATCATGAAGCGAAGAGAGCCATTGCTTACAGCAAAAATTATAGCACCTGCCATAAAAGTATCAGTAATGAATAAAAATCGGCCGAATACGTATAGGAACGCGTTTGAGGTAGTACGAGCGCGCAATCTTGATTTCTATAGATTTTGTTCAAATTTTAACCAGACATTGTTCATATTATTATGCATGTTCGACTGAAATTTCAGAGCAGTCGACTATTTAGATTGGGAGATAATGGGTTTTAACAATCCAATGACGTGAGCTTGCGCGTCTATTATGGAGTATTATATTTCAAATAATACTCCATAATAATACTATGGAGTATTATATTTCAAATAATACTCCAACACAAATTTTGATTTGGAAGTAATTTTTAATCGAACAAAGTTTTTAATTAGTTATGAATCAACCAACACTTTTATTTGTTAATGAAGATAACACAAACAATATGAAATATTAATATTTATAATGCAAATATTTTTTATGACAACATTTTTAACTTTAGGAACACGATAATTATTTTTTTCTCGAAATATTGAACAATACTGTTCTGTGGTGTTGCCATATGTCTTCTTATTATAGGGGACAAATATTTATTACAGAAAATTATTCTGTCTAAATTTCAATGCAGACCCTGCAGTGTTAAAATTTGCAATTTTGAAATCGCCAATCTAAATAGCCGACTTTTTCGAAATTCAACTCAAACGTGCATAATGATATGAACAATGTCTGGTTAAAATTTGAACAAAATCTATAGAAATCAAGATTGCGCGCTCGTACTACCCTAAGGCCACAGTAACGGGCATAAAATCATGTGTGAATTTAACATTTTTTTTCGTATAAAAAAGTGATTCACTCATAAAATTAATTACACATCTATTAAGTATGAACATCAAGCTGTTAGAAAATGTATAGATTTTTTTTTCGATGTACAAGATGGCCAACTACTCGAAACTTCTCAAAACAGCTATTTTCCAATTGGCGTGACAAATAACTTCAACAATTTTCACTCGATTTACTTGAAATTTAAAAGTTATGTTCCTAATTGCATTTCGCAAAGAAGTACGTACGCAATTTCTGATTAATCGAAAACTTTTCATTTTATGAGCAGTTTATGAGCAGTTGTAACGAAATTGTTCACTGAAAATTAATTGCTTAAGTTCAAATACCTACAACTTTTGAATAAAACAATATTTTTTAAATTCCGTACGTACTTCTTTAGGTATTCTAATGTAGATTGACAAGAATTTTTGTTTTTTGTTCTAGGTAAAAAATTGATGGATGCTAAATGTCACGCCGCGGAGCGCCTAAAAAAAGATAACAAAGGAAAATATAGCTGGTCGGCGATTTTGTACATAAAAAAAATATATTTTTACTAACAGGTTGATATACATACTAAATAGATGTGTAATTAATTTTATAAGTGAATCACTTTTTCATAAAAAAAAAAAATGTTAAATTCGCACATGATTTTATACCCGTTACTGTGGCCTAAGGCCTTAAAGTATACTTCTGAAACAAATTTCCACACAATTTAGGTGTGTACATGGCTGTAGCCACTTTTTACACGTTTTAACGTGTGTGGAAAAATAACGGTGTAAAAATGACACGGATAGATGCGTTCAAACAACACACTTACGTGTGTTATTTTCTTACACACGTTAAAATGTGTAAATGATGTCTACAGTCATTAACGCACTCAGTGTGTACAAATAAAACACATATTTTTGCAGTACTGTATAAATATGGGATGCGTTGGAATAATAAATTAAATAATAAAAGCTTTTTATCGTCAAAACATATGCATTTATTGAGCTGAACTCAACAGTACTTATATATTACTCTGTAGTATTCGTGAGAGGTGACACTGTTTTTCTTGTCTTCGTATAGGCTATGTTCTCATACAGCTCCACGATGACGGCCGCTTTTTGCTTGTAGTGATGGTCTCGAAATAAAAATACGTCGCTAAAGATTCAATGCAGCTATCGAGGTTTTGGAAAATAGATTCCAATTCTAGGTT
This sequence comes from Ophion obscuratus, assembly GCA_964007375.1. Taxonomy (NCBI): domain Eukaryota; kingdom Metazoa; phylum Arthropoda; class Insecta; order Hymenoptera; family Ichneumonidae; genus Ophion; species Ophion obscuratus. The sequence continues at coordinate 28,913,587 of OZ023313.1, forward strand.
CTTCCACGTGACAAACTCAAAAATGATCTATAAATGAAACAAAAAGTTAAGAACAAACGTGGTCTTCCATTGACAGGTTAATCAATCGATGTCAAATTAATGAATGAGTTTCACGTGTTGCGATAACCGAGGTGATTAAAAAAAAAAAAATTCGATCAATAACTCGCAATTAACACACTTAAGGCAAGATATACATTTACAACGATCGAAAATCGATTTCTTTTTTTTTTTAACTTTAGACGATAAAACTAAGAATATTTTCTCAAAGTTTCAAAGCGAATATCGAAAAACTTCAAACGTTACAGCCCGTCAACGCGCTGTGCCTCACCGCTCGCATTCGGAGCGGGCGTGAACTTCAAACAAACCCAAACAAGCTGCATTATTGAAATTGGCGTGCGCAATCCTGCAAACTATTAAGCCGATTGAGTTGAAACTTAGTAGAAATATTGATACCTTCTATTTGGCGAGAATTTTTTTTGAAAAATTGTAAAAAAAAGTACTTTTGTAATCCACATTTAACAGAAATGTTGCGTAAAATGTTGATTTTTTTTTTTGTAAATGCGTGCCATTTTCTGAAATGCACATTTTCTTCATTTCAATTACCGTCACATAGAAACTATACATGTTCTAGCTGAAAAAATGTTTGAATTTTTTTGCAAATCAAAGTCTACGGGAGGCTAGACTGCACGACGATTCGCAACTCCCGCAGCGACCTTGCTGTAACACTCTGCCACAACTCCGCCATTTCGATGATTAATGCATTTTTTAAAATTGTTCTGTATGCTTAAATATCCTGTTAATGTGTACAGGATATTTATACTTTGACTATCCTGTATATAGAATAATTCCTATAGAGGATAGATAACAAATTCTACAGTTAAATAGATGTAGAATCATTATTTCTAAGTTTAAAAAATCCCTCAAAATTGCTTAATTTTTTCCTGTCTAAATGTATATCTCGCCCTAAGCTGTGTTGTTTTTTTCCGTGTTATTTTTGCTCATGTGTTGCTACCAACGTGTGTTGTTTAGGCCAGTGTGTGTAAATATGCGTTTTGCATATTGATTCTACACGCTTTATGTGTGTTCGAATATGCGTATTATTGACGGGGACAATTACGAAGGTGTGTAATAATTTAATACGTAAAAATTGCACACTCACGTTTGTAATTTTAACGCATTACGTGTGTAGTTATAACGCATTCCGTATTACCAAATGTAGAATCAACATGACAAGGGGCCGTCCATAAATTACGTCATTTTAAAATAGGGGGGGGGGCTCTGGTCGTTAGATGACGGTAACGATAATTTGATTACAACAATATGAAGGATAGGATGATTTCAGGGGGGGGGGGGGGGGGGTCAAAAATCAGCAAAAGTCGATGACGTAATAAATGGACGGCCCCCAACGCATGTCTAGCCTTAATGTTGTGTTACTTCTACATTATTTGAACACACGTGAAATCCGCCTAGGTTTTGCAGGTAAGGGTTCTGTAGAAGTTATATTTAAAAAATTGAAATTATTTTGAAGCTGGATTACTTCACACAAATTTCATTTAATGCATCAACGTTCAACTAAAGGGTGCCTCACAATGACCTGACATTTTAATTTATTAATAAAACGTATTATTTATTTGAAAAGTATGAATATTTTTATTTTAATGTAAGGTACAAACATGGAGGTTGTGGAATACAATATTCGATAAATGGCCGCCTAGTCCCTGTTTGTAAACGTCCACTCTTTCACGAAATTTTCAATAACATTTTCGCATAATTGCAGACTAATTTCATTAATGGTGCGTTCAATTGCTTCCTTGAGCTGCGGAATGGTCTGTGGATCATTGGCATACACTTTTCCTCTCAGAAAACCCCAAAGAAAGAAGTCCAATGGCGTCAAATCGCACGATCTTGGTAGCAGATTCACATCGCCGCGTCGCGAGATAGTACGATCGTGAAACTTCGTCTGCACTAACTGCATTGTTTTGCCCGCATTTTCATAACTTCTATGCGATGCTCGATCGCGTAATTCTCAATGACTAAGCCTAAATACTTCCTGATGCCAGTTGTCAAAGATTAGTACTCTAGGTTCGCAACAAAAAATGGCGCGCAATTAAAAATGTCAGGTCATTTTGAGATACCCTTTAGTATGTAATTATTATTATGTATTTCGTACCACAACCACTGATTACATTTTAATTTTGGTTCCATTTAATAATTCACGATCATAATATTCTAATGGTACATACGGGGAAACCCTTTGGTTGATGCTCAACATTTCATTGAACCCAAACAAACAAACCCAAACGATATGTGACAAGGTTATCTACACAGTCCTCTTGCGAAGTTTCTATGAAGTCAAATTAGCAGTAACACGATTGCTCATAACCCCTGAATTTGTTCATACAGGATAAGTGAAATGATTTTCAATCCAAGCCCTAATCAAATTTTGACAGCTAGAATATTTTCTGATTGTTTGCATCCACGGTGGAAAGTTTAGAGGCAGTTAGTAGACAAATTGCACTTCACTTTAAGGCTTGATATTTTGCAAGCGGGGTTGAAAATGAAAAATTGTCGATGGCACCTCAATTTCATTTGGAAAAACCTGTTCAATAACCCCCCAACGGATGGAATGCGCGAAAAAAATCCTTCCAGTTCATATAAAAGGGACATATCCGAAAAAAATGTTTGCAAGATTTTGCTACACTTCAATTGAGATCCCAATCAGAAGTATCTAATTGCAAAATTGCATGCGTATAGGCTTAAAACTGCAGAAGCTGTCAATTTTTATCAGGCGGACTGACATGACGACGTCATAAGGGTTCCTTGTTAATGGAACCCTTATAAAAACATGACCTCAGTAACGCGCGATTCCCATCTCTATTTACCATTTGCATTTGTCGAGAAAATTAATTTAATAAACCCGCGACAAAATGAATTTTAAAAAGCCAATAAATTGAACATCAGTGCTATTGGAATCTACTCCATCCGTCGTTTTCAACAATCCTCGTTTCAGCCCTTTCGATCAACGACTTGACGTTTATAAATATATTTGCGCAGTAAAAACAGAGCTCCACAAAAATTGGTAAAAAGTCCATATAAATTGAAGTTTAGATTCAAACAAGTATGTCCACGATGCTGCATTCATTCAATTAAAAGAAAACGTGCTCGATCGAATTTTCAACTGAATACCGAACCAACATCTAATATTTACTCGACTTTGCACGAAAAATCTCCATGGTTAATAATAGTTTTTTATATTTCAACCAAGACTAGTATTAAAAAAATTAACGACTTCCTCTGCGTATGCTGAATTGGAGAAATTCAGGATTGATGAAACGATGTTTGGTCGTTTGGGCGAATTCTGAATTTTGCTAATTAATTAGCCTTAATTGAACGAACATTGGAAAAACCCAATTTTGATTAACGGCAAGCAGAATATGTGAACATTTCAACGTCATTCATTTAATTCTGAAACGATAACGAATTCCGAGAGCTTCAGGACAACGAATGAGGAAATGGTTGGAGGGTCGCAATCGCGAGTGGGTCGGTTGCAGTGGAGGGAATCGGGTGGTTTCCGCGCAAATTGGATGTTATCTCTCGGCAGCTGGGGACAGGGAGCAAAACTCTCCTCGCCACACCCACTTATCCCGCGAGATGAGAACTTTAGCCACTGTACAGCATCGGAGAAGACGAGGGAGATAGAAAAGAAGGCCGAGAGAGGTACATCGAGGGAGAGAGCAAGAGGGTGAAAATAACTTCAGAAGTATTTGACTATGTTGGTAAATTAGACAGCGCCAAGCTCTCTGGTACTCCCGTCAGGCTGGTCCAGGCATCATTTCTCAACAGTGACATCAGAGAATCCAAACCGATGTGACATGGATTTAACCTTCGTATTTGCGGTCGTATCCGATGTTGTGAACTCTCTTGAAATATTTGTTCGCCTTTCATAATTATTCTCTTGGATCTTCAATCGTTGATTTTTGCTACACTCTGCCGCGCACAATCCACTCATCTTATTTTGATTACTGGCTGATATTGAAGTTTTCCAGGAATGCTGATAACAAAAACTAATATATTCAGATAAGGTTCCGGAACCTCCCCCCCCTCCACCTTCGATCGAGCTGAAATTTTGCAAAAAGCTTCCTTATAATATTTCAAGACAACCCCTACAGAGATTTTTGACGGCTCGCAATAGTTTTCGAGATGTTGAATTTTTAAGTTTTTTTAAAAAGTCAGGTTACGAACTAACCCCCCCCCCCCCCGCGCTCCTGCCGATCGAGCTGAAATTTTGTAAGAATCATCCTTTTAATATTTGAAGACAAACTCTAAAGGGATTTTTGGCGACTCGCAATAGTTTACGAGATATTGAATTTGAATTTTTTTAACGCCCGCCGACTATATCTATATCTGCTACGTCTCCGTTTATACGTATATATATTATCGCGCTCACCGTTTTGTTCAAATAACAATACCCCAAACAAACCCAAACAGACCCAAACAAACCCAAACGCAAAAACTAGTCCGCGTCGCCAAAAATCCCTTTAGGGGTTGTCTTAAAATATTAAAAGGAAGGTTTGTGCAAAATTTCAGCTTGATCGGAGTGGGGGGGGGGGGGGGGGTTGGAACGTTACCCATATGTTCTCCTTACTTGCGAGTGAATATCGAAATTTACCGTATTAATATGTAATTTTCGAGATGCCTTTATTCGACACCAAGAGAGCAGAAATATTAAATTTAACGTGACCTTGCGTCCACGTTTAAAGTACACTTTGTTCAGTACATTCAAAACTCAATTACGCATATTTATTTTCGCATCAATATTCTCTTTAAAGGGAGACTAGTTTAGAAACCGAAGAAAGGTGAAATTCGACCATTTTAAATGGATACCCAGTTGATTTAATGAAAATTCCGTCTAGTGGCTTTTATTCAACATATCTTAAGGTATTTTGATACATTTTTTTAGAATATTTTGTAAGAAAAATACCAAATTTTCTTGGATCTTCAATAGTTGTTTTTTGCACGACTCTACCTCGCATAATCCACTCAACATCGTCTTTTGATTACTAGCTGATGTTGAAGGTTTGTCAGGAATAATGGTAATAAAAACAAATATTTTTTGTTTTTACCTGCGAGTGAATATCGAAAGTCACCGTATTAATATGTAATTTTTGAAATTCCTTCTTTCGACACGGAGAGACCAGAAATATTAAATTTAACGTTAGCTTGAGTCCACGTTTGAAGTACGCTTTATTTTATTCTGTATATTCAAAAATTGATGACGCGTATTCATTTTCGCATCAATATTCTCTTCAAAGAGGGACTTCCAGTCTAGAAACCGAAAAAGAAATTTGACAATTTTTCACGGATATCCAGTTGATAGAATAAAAATTCCGTCCAGTGGCTTTCATTCTACATATCTTCAAGTATATTCACAACTTTTTTCACAAGATTTTGCAACACAATGGACATGGTGAAGTTGGTTGAAGCGAGCCACCTTTACCTTTGTCTGACAGTATTCTGCGGCCGGCGAAAATGCATCACCAATTATTTACCGATGGACTTGAATTTTTTTTCTACTTTCTACAACATTTTACACCGAAGTCCGAGAGCGATTTTTGATACGTCGAAAACTGTTTCTGAAAAATATTATTTTCGACGACTTTTTTTACATCGAAAACAATGTTTTTTCTCAATCATGCATTATTCGACCGAAAATCGATATTTGTCGATTTTCCTACGTACTCCAAAGGCAAATCATATACGAACCCAAATTATTTTGAATTTTCGTTCCAGGTGATAAATTGAAAGGGAACTCTTGATGGCCGCAGGACATTATCAGACAATATCTTGTTAAGAAATTTGTAGTAACCCTCGAAGTACGTAGAATGAAGGCCATTCACCGAAATTTTCATTCTATCAACTAGGTATCCATAAAAAATGTTCGAAATTCACGTTTTTGCGGGCTCTAGACTATTCGTCTCCTGTAAAGTGTTATGCGCATTATATTAATATTCTTCTTTCCCTATGCGCGATTGGTTCGCAAATAACCTGGAATCATTGCAGTATTTTGGAAATTATCAAAACCTGGTAAGAGAGGGTAAAATTGACGCGAAGTGTTTCGTATAATTGGAGATTTCACACTACTTACCTACTAATTGTTAACTACAGTAATAAATAAATTCCGAAGAAGATTATTCCAACTAGCATCTTAGTTTTCTAATTCCTCATGAAGCGGCGTTATTAACGTTGAATGATGAGCAAAAATAGAGTAAATGTATTTAGACGGAAAAGCGATGTGGAATTTCCGTGAAAATGAGACGAGTTTGTTTTAGGTAAAACAAGCTTATACTCGTACATGACCCGCAGGATATGGATGCGATGTATTCCTTGGGGCATGATCCTCGCATGCAATACTCTCGTTGTTTACCTTTCGCCATCCAGGAAAAAAACGAAGCATATACGAGGAAAAGACCCCATCCGGGCTTGAGCCAGAATCGTAAATGATGAGCTCGAAAAACCATTAGAGAACGCTGCTCCCATGAGCTTTTTCACTCTGGCATTGAAATAACTCGTTCTTATTAGCACTCCCAGTGACGGAATACAGCGAAAGGCGATCAAAGCATCAGGCCGCGAGACTAACGAAAACTAAGAGATATAATATTAATGAGGAGCAGGCGAGCAAAACCGGACTTGCCCTCACTACGTGAATTTATTTTTCATCTTGCCCGAAAACTGCCTTCTCGCTTGAAAAGGCCGTTTTTGACAAATGTTTAGAAGCTTAGAGCCGGATTTGATTCAAAATATTTCTGCAGCTAATAAAGATGTGCTTGAAGAACACGAAAAAAATCGACCTATGGTTGACAAGTCCGGTGTTATTCGCCTGCGCCTCAAATATACAATAGCAAAGTGTGTCTGAATAACTAAGCTCCAGTATGCTGGAGCTGAGTTATCAAGCTTTAAGGGAGACTTTGTCCTTGAAATTTAGCGGGAGATGTTAGCGGCTCAACATGAGCAGCTAGAAGAAGAGGAGGGATGCCTCTATGGACCAGGCATTGCCGATTAGCGGTAATTATAAACACATTTGTGTAAACACATTACAAAACTTTGAATGCGTTTTCTCGAAAACACGTTTTTAAAAATGGCTGACATTCTCCTGACCGCTGTAGTTAACATATCGATCTGAAATTTGGAGAGCATACTCAGAAAATATGTCTTTTCGGAATGACGGATCGTTTTTTCGATAGATACATTTTTGTATTTATTATTTCTCTTTTTATGCGAAAAAAACGCGAAAATTCGATTTTTTTTAAATTGCCGCCATTTTCCGAAATTTGTACTAAACGAAACACCCATCCGTCATTCCATGACCAAAGGGTCACAGATTGATAATATGCTTTGAATTTGTGTTTCAGATCAACAAAGAGGGGGCGTGATGTCAGTCGTTTACCTCCCGCGATTTGAGGACCTGTTTTCGCGGAGCTGCAACGGCCGCCATTTTGGTTTTTTTTTTAAATTTTTAACGTTCTGTATATCATGAATAAAAGCAAGAAAAAACCGCACTCAAAAAGCTTTACTCGTTTCCTTTAAAAAAATTAAATGTAACCACTTGAAATATGGGACTCCAAGGACAAAGTCTCCCTTAAGGTAATCTTATCGCTTCACTGGTTAAAAATGAAATATGTGTGGAAATTCAAATGAGTAAGATGAGATTAGGACTACAGTCAGCTGTCGCCTTGCTGTCACTCTCTTTATCGTAGCACGTGGTAATGAATCCAATGCCGGAAGTTAAAATTAAACTTGATATTACATAAAAATTAGGTCAATAAGCGTAATTCTTCCTGAGAGCATTGGGTTACTACAAGTGTTAAGTATATAAATCTCATCATTTTTAAGAATCTAACGGATACCCACTATTATATACACTTTTGTAGCGACCGGAAATTGAGTTCTTGTATGTCGTCTCGGAACTCCTTCACAAAAATAAGCAATTACATTTTTTTCCCTGTAATTACGTCGATAGCCGACCCTGAAATTTCATAGAGACGATTTTTAATATATTCAGTGAAACTCAAAAAAAATTACGGCAATCCTATGGACTGAAGCCTGGCGATAGAATTACCTTAATGCCTTAGGTCACAGTAACGGGTATAAAATCATGGGCGAATTTAACCATTTTTTTCATATGAAAAAGTGATTCACTCACACAATTAATTACACATATATTTAGTATGCATATCGAGCTTTTAGACTTTTTTTTCGATGTACAAAATGGCCGACTACTCGAAACTTCTCGAAACAGCTTTTTTCCAATTGGCGTGACAAATAACATCAACAATTTTCACTCGATTTCAAAAATTCATTTCTTAAGTTCACATACCTACAACTTTTGAATAAAACAATATTTTTTAAATTCCGGACGTGATTCTCTAGGTATTCTACTGTAGATTGACGCGGATTTTTGTTTTTGGTTCTAGCTGAAAAATTGTGGACGCTAAATGTCACGCCGCGGAGCGCCTAAAAAAAGATAACAAAAGAAAATATTAGTAGTCGGCCATTTTGTATACCGAAAAAAATATATATATATATTTTTTGTTCTAACAGCTTGATATTCATAATAAATAGATGTGTAATAAATTGTATGAGTGAACCAACTTTTCATACGAAAAAAAATGGTTAAATTCGCACATGATTTTATACCCGTTACTGTGGTCTAAGGCCTTAATAACTAAGCTGCAGTACAAATATGCTGATTGTTTAGGTTTGTTTGGGTATGTTCGCAGTCCTTTCAAAACCGATACCGTTCATCACACTATTCGACAACCAGGCCACTAATGATTACAATGATCAATAAAGTTCATTAAATGGATAAACAATGGAAGTACTGTTTCGGAAATCCAATTAACTTCATTCAACTCGAATATTCTTCGTATTCCGGACCAACTACTTTCGCGTCGATATTTCAGTCAAAAAATATTCATCGTTCGCCGATACATGAAATCCGGGGAAATGGAACGCTGGTTATTTCAATCTTTATAGCGTTCCTGTATACACCGATACCCCGCATCGCCGACCCTTCCTGTACCCTCGGTATATACAGTAATTGTACGTTACGGATCAATCCATCAGTACAGATTTCACCTTTCATTCTGCCTCCATTTCCCAGTCATTCACATGCTCTCATAAACTCATCCTTGTATGGTACTCAAAATACGCCATATTTAACGATCGACAGGATGCACAATAAGAGCATATACATGCCTACGTGCATACAACGTTATACGAGGGATCGTGGTTCGTAATACGCCTCACCCAATATGAGTACAACGAGGAGTCGGAAGCGGGGGATGAAGGGCATCTCACGAGCCTCACGCCAAGTTGGTCTCGAGGCGGAAACTTTCGTTACTGCACCCTCCCTCCCGCGCCATCACAGTCACACACACACAGGTAGCGTTCTCTCTCGTTTTCCACGCTGCCTTGCAGTCCCTTGGAAAACCCAAAGTTGAGGTACACCGCTTAGGGCGGCAAGAGATGACGAAGAAGCAAGTAAGAGTCCAGGAGTTGAGAGGGTCGAAGAGGGTGAGGGGAGCGATTGCAGCAGCACGTTGCAAAGTTTCGCACTCGAACACGTCTCATGGAAGGGAGGGAGATGGAGTTCTTGAAGAATCGAGGGGTCGCACGACACCGGCCGTCGGCGAAACGGACGGAGAGGGAATAAAACAGAAAGGGAAAAAGGGCAAAAATACACATGGAGAACGATAGAGATAGAGGGAGAGAGAAACCAAGAAAAAAAACGATGCAATGGCTATATAGTCCGTTTCGAATAGAGGAACAACGTGAAAGAATGCGATGGAGCTCAGACTGGAAACGGAAAGAAAGGGAGAGAGCAAGCACGGAAGAAAAAGACCGAACGAGGTGAAAAAGAGAGTGAGGTTAGATGGGAGAAAGACCGGCGTCCCTACTAAGGGATAGCTGAGAGACAGCCGGGGATTCTATTTGTTCAGGGTTGACGAAGTTTATACAGTACGCGACCCTGTTCTCTATCTTCCATATATACACATATACACAGTCCTCTTGTGCCACTGCGAGCTTTATATGTGCGTTCATAACAGACTGCCATATTGCAAATTGCAGGTACTTTCTCATGGTGAAAACCAATATGAAGGAAAAGCTTGATATTGCTCGAGCACATGAGTGTCCAAGTACGCAAGAGAACTCTCGACGTGGGAAACATGTGTACTTGGATCAAACAGGTAGAATGGGAAATGAGCGCATTAGGACTGGTGACTATGACTGCTTCACCGAATCATGACGCCCACGACGAGATGGAAGATAACTTGGCATGTTTAGACACCGTACTAATAATATTTCCTATAACTATGCTATTACCTGGGCAGAGCACAAGAGATGAAAACTTTGTGCCGTCAAGCGGTTGGAGGTGTTTGTGATGATGACGGGGTTGGAAAACAAGCCTGTCACTGGGTCGCAGTTCAGACGGTGGTGCAATTGCGAAAATCGATGTTTTTCTAAGCAAGGTAGCCTAAAGACAAACCAGCCGTGGGAAAAGCACCAACGGACAATACTGAGACAGAGAGAAAGGGAGAGGGTGAGCTCCTACCAGGGCAGACGTTGACGCTCGAAAGCTTTTGCGTCGTGTTCGAGGAAGGAGGCAAAGGATTATACGAGGCTATTAAGGTTAGCAGAGAGGAGAGGGACGTTGGGAGACGTCAGGAGAGTAAGCGAAGAACCAACGCGATGTGACAGCCTCGAAATTACTTCTGTGCGATAGCCGATCAGTGGCTACTTTTCACTCGTTCCTCGTTATATACTTTTTGACTCTAATACCAAATTCTCGTATATCGCCAGATCAACACCACTCTTCGAAAGGTAGACTGAGAGGCACAATCCACTTGACTATTTCAATGACAGCCTCGTTATACACATTTCGATATGAACAACACAAAAGCCATTGCATTGAGTTGTTGAGGGAGGACACCACTGTAATTGCCCATTGTTCCACCGTTTTCTTTGGATTTTCTTTTTAAAGAAAGGAATAAAATACATGGTCAAAAGAACTTTAAGGCTTAATTAGATATATATTATTATTAGATTAGATATATTGAAGTATGTAAAAAAAATTATTTGTTAAAAGAATGTACAATGGCGGTGCACGAGTCACTATAGCACTAGTGGTTTACTGACAACCCTCTCCGCGGCACGCAGTGGAACTGTCCGAAATTCAATCCTGGAACTAACGAGGAAAGGTTGCGAGGTCGATTTCTCCGGTTTCGATGAAATTTGGCATGCTTGTAGAATAGGTAAAAATAGGCGACACGTATTTTTTTTCAAGCTGTGGAAGCCGACTTTTAAGGGTTGAAACACACCCTCGAAAATTGGGGTGTTTTTCGTTGATAACGTTTTAACGGTGCGAAATATAAAAAAAGTTTCAAATTGAAACAACGTTTATTTTTCTGTGTACTATACATTGGAGATGAGAACGATGACGTTATCGACGAAAAAACGAAAAACACCCCTATTTTCGAAGGTGCGTTTTACCCCTTAAAAATCGAGTTCCGCAGATATAAATACAATACGTGTCGCCTATTTTTACCCATTCTACGATCATGCTAAATTTAATCAAAATCGGAGAGATCGACCTCGCAAGCTTTCCTTGTAAGTCTCAAAAATGGTGAAGAAATTTTGCCTTGGAAAAAAAATCATGAAGATGAGCAATTTTCTCCTCGTCTAAAGGTATTTCCCCCCTTAATCGCTGTAGGCTCGAAATAGATGTAATTGGAATGCGGAACAAAAACACAAATCTTTCAAAGGCAGATTGTCCCGTTAAAGTATGACTCCAGCATATGAAATGGAGGCATCGAAAACTCGAATCATAGTATTCGAAGTGCGCGAGTCGTTAAATGGAACGACGGAATAATTTATTAAGTGCAAAGTTCCGCGATAATATGACGCGGTAGCCTCTTGAATCTTGAAATTCGAATTGCGATTAGAATGAAAGTGGAATCGCGTAGATACATCGAACACAGACCTGCGATGGCACTTTCCGCTGGCATCGTATTGCCACGGGACCACTAGGATTTTATTACATCGGGTTACGCCAGAGCTCTCCGTTGCTCACTCCAATTCGCCCCAACCGCAATCTCCTCAAAAGAGAAGCATATACCTCTAGCCGATCTACTGGGTTATCATAAAACTGTAATGAGCAATTCCATAAGAGACAGCGGGACTGTGGTAGAGTGTAATCGAGTCTCTTTTCGAATAATCGATGGGCCGGCGAGCCAACTTCGCTGATTCCCTCAATTTCGTTTGTCAATCTGTACATCTGGTGTGGGAGGCAGGAAGATTCAAAATCAGCTTGGGAACTGGATAATTGTTTGTTTTACGAGCGTCGTAGATGGCCCAATTTTCCATGGTATCCGTGACTCTAGTCTGCTTGGGTGCTACACATTTGATATCCTGCTCAAGGAGTGCAGTTAACTCCTTTGTCATTCAAGCTTCTACGTTCCAGCTATGTGTCTGCTATCGAAATGCTCTGCTTGGTATAACAGCGACTGAGGAAAGTGCGCCGCAGAATTCACGTCATGTATACACTTGGCGCGTTGTCCCGTGTCCTCACGCTAATATAAAAACACGCGAACGGCATCATAAACCGCTGCACTATCATTTCCCTCTTACGTTCCTCCAGATTCCAATGTTTACGTTCAGATTCCCAGCCAACCCTTCACATCGCATACTTCTATGTCACACCCTATCCCAAATTGTTTGCGTTTGCTTGTTTTTCTTCGCTTCCACTTGCTCTTCGTTGGCTTCCTCGGTTGGATTCCATGCGATAGTGCTCGAGAAGAATCGTCTCCGAGACGACCAGAAAGGATGCGAGACAGGGCGAGATTTGGGGAGCTGGATCTTGGCAGGTTCAGTGTCATTTAGATTGAAGACATCGATTGTAATCACAAGACAAAAGGGAAGAAGTTTACGTTGACAGTTTTTAACCCGGTAGGAACGATGGTGTATGTAAGAAGAGAAGACAATCACATTCCGCTTTTCCTACACTCCACCAAAGAGACTGCTAAAAAAATCCTCCATTTTTGTCGATCTCAATCACGCCACTTTCTCTTCTTTACGCGTCTGCATATAGGGTAAGCTGGTATAGGAGTTGAAAAGCGGTGAAAAAACAAATACATTTTACGAATCAGTTTTTGTTTTAATTGAAAGAATATTATAGTATTCTATTTAAATTATGAGCGACGATTGGGAATCTTAATTTTTTTTTAAAGTACCTAACTAAAAACTACGAAACGGGATTTGCGAACTCTTAGACATACGGGCGTTTAAGAGTACGTACAGGGTCGATAAGAGTACGCATGCCTCAATCGACACATAAATCGCAATTAAAGTTGGCCACATTTGTATGAGCAGTGCATTTCTCATGCCACCAAGCTTTACATTTCAAACACTCGATCCATTCCTCACATATTGGTTCTTCGTATATTTTTTGTATACTTTGTATACTTGTATGAAAATATATACTATATATAGACAAAATATTATATATACTATACCTAGAAGATATTTTATATATTTATATATATACACACACTACAATATATATATATATATATATTAGACTGATTCAAAAAAAAAAATTATTTTTTTTCCTTCGGGATTCTCGTGCTATTGTTGGGCACTAATAAAAGAAAATTTCTCTAAAAAGATGGGCGCGGTCACTCAATTTTTAGAGGTGGCTATCTCGACTTTTTTGTATTTGAATTTTTTTTAACGAACGTATTGCATTTAAGCATAGTCACGGCTTCGGGTTCCGGATAAAAATCACATCCAGCAGCTATTTCGTAACAAAAATAAACTCTAACAATTTGAAAAGATTGCAATATTCACAATTTAATTCCAGGTAGATCAATAATGGCGTCTATACTACTCTATTCATGTAGATTTATTTATACGCATTAACATTTCGCACTTTTTACGAAAAATTAAATTATAAGCTTTTATTCATAAATCGTATATTTACATTTTCAAAATGCTACACTTATATTATCTTCAAACTCATTTATATTTCTTCCCAGCCACTGTACATAAAATCGCGCATACCACTGCGCAAGTCACTGCGCATCCGTGGCGCCATTTTGTATTGGCGCAGCGCATTTGTAAGTGGTGTTGTTGTTTTTTCAATGTGGCTCAAGTAAAGACAATTTTAAACAATGGCTCGGAAAAACGAAGACAACATAATTTGGCTAATCGGCAAGGAAATTCCGAAAATAAGTACCCGTCATTTACCGTCAAATCGGAAAGTCTTCAGTTTGTTCTTTTACAAACATAAGAGAGAAAAACTGGCCATACGTCGAAGTGCACACGAAACAATGAAAGAAGTTTTCGAACAATGGAAATGTGCTGAAATTCCAACGCGTAGATTGAATAACGCAATCGTGAAATTAATAAAACTCCATCTAGTCTGGGAAAAACTTTTAAAAAATCGGGTTAAAAAGAATTTGCCCTCACAAATATTGAAGGAGCGTAAATTTAAGAGAGATTTGGACAAACTGTTCAACGTTGCACATTTTCGTTCTGCCCAAAATGTTAACGAACTTGAGCGGTTATTTTTGCTATCACACGTTTCGATTATTTCTCCATTGTGACGGCAACTTCTTTTAAACCCGATTTTTTAAAAGATTTTTCCAGACGAGATGGAGTTTTATTAATTTCAAGATTGCGTTATTCAATCGACGTGTTGGAATTTCAGCACATTTCGATTGTTCGAAAACTTCATTCATCGTTTCGTGTGCACTTCGACGTATGGTCAGTTTTTCTCTGTTATGTTTGTAAAAGAACAAACTCAAAACTTTCCGATTTGACGGTAAATGACGGGTACTTATTTTCGGAATTTCCTTGCCGATTAGCCAAATTGTCTTGTCTTTATTTTTCCGAGCCATTGTTTAAAATTGTCTTTAATTGAGTCACATTAAAAAAAAAACAACACCACGATGCGCGATGTTATGCACAGTGGCTGGGAAGAAATATAAATGAGTTTGAAGATAATATAAGTGTAGCATTTTGAAAATGTAAATACATGATTTATGAATAAAAGCTTATAATTTAATTTTTCGTAAAAAGTGCGAAATGTTAATGCGTATAAATAAATCTACATGAATAGAGTAGTATAGACGCCATTATTGATCTACCTGGATTTGAATCGTGAATATTGCAATCTTTTCAAATTGTTAGAGTTTATTTTTGTTACGAAATAGCTGCTGGATGTGATTTTTATCCGTAACCCATAGCCGTGACTATGCTTAAATGCAATACGTTCGTTAAAAAAAGTTCAAATACAAAAAAGTCGAGATAGCCACCTCTAAAAATTGAGTGACCGCGCCCATCTTTTTAGAGAAATTTTCTTTTATTAGTGCCCAACAATAGCGCGAGAATCCCGAAGGAAAAAAAATATTTTTTTTTTTTTTTTAATCAGTCTAATATATATATATATATATATATATATATATATATAGAGCATTCCACGCAATTTCACCTAGCCCTCGACCCTAACTATTTTCGGTTTTCCTAATTTTTTGTTGTAAAATTGTACCGCATGAAAGGAATATCCAAACCAATTTTTTAGATTGTTATATCTCCTCTTTTAGGATTTATAATTTTACAAAAAATCTCAATTTCGGTAGTTTTGAAAACGTTTAACCGCTGATAACTCCTGAACTAATTGAAATGTCGACAAATGTCACTGTGTAATTTTTTTATTTTGACGCATACTTTCGTTAGAAGAGATGAAAAATTATGAATTATCCATCTTAACGTTTTTTGCTTCTAAAGTGAAAACTATTTTTTTTTAATGATTGCCTCTTTTCATTCAATTTTTTTAAATTCTCCAAAATCGAGTGACCCATTCTATGATCTTTAAGACTAATTTCATCGTGGGTCTATTTTACCTTCTATTTTTTTTTCTCTAATTTATTATATTTTTTCAGAAGACTTTTATCATTTTAATCTCCAATGATGCTATTAATAATTTTTTGATTTCCAATTCGGCTTTGTCAGGCCTGACACGGTTTATTTTTTATTTGTGCTGAAATTAACGAAAAAAAAATGTTTTTTAATTTAAAATAATTTTTCTTCGTTAAATTCCGCACAAACTAAAAATAAACCGTTTCAGGCCTGACGAAGCTGAATTGGAAATCATAAAATCATTGAAAGCATTATTGGAGATTAAAATGACAAAAGTCTTCGGAAAAAGAAAATTCTTTCAGAAAGAAATATACATTTTTTCTAAAATTACAACTCCTAAAAGAGAAGAGATAAAAACCGAAAAATTGGTGTGGATATTCCTATCATGGAGTATAAACTTAAAAAAAATCAGGATAACCAAAAATAGTCGGGGTCACGGGCTAGGTGAATTATATACTATACATATAAAATAGTATATGTATATATAATACATATATGTGAAGATATACTTTTTGTGTACCTTGTGTACTTGTAAAAAAAAATTAACAACCGTCGTATAAGAGTACGCGCGTACTCCTACACACCCAAACACTGCGTACTCTTATACCACCTGCACATTTCAAACAAACATGACTGTTACTGTCATTTATTGATGAAATACGAAATTACTTTCATTTTGAACAATAACCTCAGTCGACCGGCGTACGAAACGAATAGTTGTTTTTGAAGAAAGTCAATTGTGTATCGTACTTGTAATGCTTTGAAAAGGTCAAAAAATAAGTAAGAAATTGCAAGCAAAACTTCAAACTTACCTAGCCTCTGCGTTTTATTTCACTTTGGATTTTTTTTTGTCAGAAACTCTTACCCTGTCAGGCGGCCAAAACACAACAGAAGTTAGCTTCAATTAGCAAACCGTTTCGTCATTAGCTTAACCGCGTACTCTTATCGCCCGCGTACTCCTATAACAGCTTACCCTACGCCATATATTGGCTCATGTGATGTCAATTTTTGCGAACGTGTCTTTATCTTATGTTTTCTAACGACCCTGCGCCAACGTTTTGCTTTTCTGTTTTCACGCAAAAATGATTGCACAAAACTATACGATGAGACAGAGATAGATTAAGAGTGGCGGGGGGGGGGGGTGCGACGATGAGAGCCATGACAATACATACATTTGTCCACTAAATCAATATTCAAATAAGGGCAGATAATCGCGTATATCACACGCATTAGCCACCCGGGGAAGACATGCAGTATGTGATGGAATATTACCTGGACATCGATCCAACCAAGTGAGGCAACGGTGCGGAGAGAACGGACAATACATATTTATGTTTCTCGTGATGCTGCAGAATCGCTGAATCCGAGAGACGCTTGACCTAGTCTCACGTTCGTTTGCGAATGCTGAAACCATCGCGCCACGCCAGGCGATCTACGAAATGCATGCATCCATTATATACGTGTACCGCGAACACACACCTCGCGTTTTACATAACCATGCATTTGTTCGTATGGCATTTGTGCGAGATATTTATATTGTATACATGCGCCCACATATACATTCGCAACGTACTCTTTGCAGGCGAGGTATTGCTTTCCCATGCATATTCACGTATTTTGCACCCTCCTTACATATGTATATTTTCGAGCTACTATGGAAATTTCCACAATCATATGTGTTAACGGTTTGAGCCGTCGGGACGCTCTAAAGTTATTTGAACGCCCTTATTGTTGATTAATTTTCTAAGCGTGATATCGATTCGCCAGGGCTTTGTGAAGCTGGCGAAATTTCCGTTGGGTAGAAAGCGGCTTATCGGACTTGGACCAAAGTCTTGTCGTACCCGTAATTCCAACTACATTATAACCATGCGGGTCACCTCGACCCTGGAAGTACTCGAGGCTTACGTCGAAGCCACCGACGCTGCTGAAAGGGCTGCGATGAAAATTTTACCTCGCCAACAATCCCTGCCCGTAGATACCGACCCGACGAAGCTTAAATTCAACGTGAGCCATTAACATTTCCGCGTGGTCAGAACTTTCGCGCATAAACCTCAAAAACAATAATAGTCAATAGTTCCACTGATGCCTGAGCCGAAATATTTTCGATCGACGCATCCGTCGAAGAAATTGTGAGGAAAAGAAAATTGTCCATAGCAAACAAGCTGTTGGACGCATTTGTATTTATTAAGAAGACGTTCCGTTGAAGATGATTGCGATCAGATTCATGATACATTGTTAGAAGAGATAAGAAGTTCAAGCCATGTTTTTCTTCGTATCAGATGGACCAATTCTATTTCGTGACATGATTTTCCGTGGAAATTAATTTGGAGACGGGTGAGGGTCGAGCCTGGGACCTGCGGCAAAATCCAACGTTGATATCCCTCCGTGTCTCCTCCTCAAGCAAGTTGTCGACTAAGTTGGCGAAGGGCACGCACCCACAACCACCCGGGAACATGCTTCTGTCTGTATCTATACTCACCGTAAACCCTAATAACCAGCCAGTGGATTACTACAATGCCGAGAACATCGTTGGTATAGGAAGACCCCAGGCGACGTATTACAGCAGATTGGAAGCGATACAACCCCCGGGGCAATGGTAGCTGTAAATATATACGGTATATATAAGCTACGCTCTACGGTTTAAGATCACTCCTACGACAGGTTTCCTTTTCCAACGTACAGCTCATACGTTTTTGTCGTTGTACAGTCTCCGCTTCGTTTACCTTTCCCCGTTCATCCCCTTTTCTCGTAATCCGGTTCTATGACATGGGCGCGTAGACTGCTGGGTGAAATGAAAGACTCGAACGAACAGATACAAAGATTAAACTCTCAGCGGACAACACCCACCAAAGGTATTCCATCCCATTTCAGTCCACTTCATTGTAGGTACGATACCGTACGTTATGAATGAGGAGTCCCTCGCTAATGCTATTCTGAATCACATGTTCCCTATCAGCTAGCTGTCATCGAGCGTCTTGCAAAATTGAATGAAGTCTTATCCGTTTACTAGATGAAGCAGAAAAAGCTAAATTGATTTGTTCTCCAGGTCTCAAAATGAAGAATACGATACTTGTACACAACATGCGCATCAACGTTGGACCTGGCACCAAGTAAAAAAACTGCATTGAGCTGTCAGTTCCTACAATTGTGGTTGGACCGACTGCAACTGACTCATGGAACATGTTTCTTGCCCAGGTCAGGGTACACCACCTGTCTTCATTAATGTGTAGACCCGGAGTTCGCAAGACCCAACTTGTGGTATTACCCAACTTGTCTTGCCTTTTATTTCTGCATCAAGGTCCGTCTTGATTCAATGTCTTTGTTCGTCCCTCAAATTAACCCTTGGACGAGCACGAGCAGCGCTTCTCAAACCTACGCTCTATGGGAATTCGGTTCTTGTCAAGGAAATTGTTGTTTGTACCGGTCTATATGACACCGGGGTTTCTCGCAGCTTGTGACGTATTCTGAGCAAGAATGCTGCGGTCACTGCAGTGTTGTAATGCGTTGAGTGTGAAAGCGTGCCGAGATGTACGAGACATCACCGAACAACTCTGGTCTTGTCCGACCGGTTGTTCCACGAGACTGGTACGGAAGCTTCGTAGCTGCGGTGACCGAAGTGGCCCAGCAAAGGGATGCGAGTTTCATCAAGATCGACAAGGAGTTCTCCCGAGGAGTGCAATGGATTAGGCAACGATGGGAACTCTCCGAGATCTTTTCCTCTCCTTCACTCGCCGGGTGCACATAACGAATGGATTGAGATCTTCGGAGATTCTCCGAAGGTTTCCCGACTTTGGACTGTCGCATGGACCGAGTCTAAAGTCGGGATTCACGCCAATTTAGAAGTTTCCTTCTGCTCCGGTAAGCTAGGGACAGGACGGAAAGTATCTTCACTATATATAACATGCTTCCTTCAACTCTGACTTAAGAAACCTGTCGAGTTAAAGGAACGCAGAGAGCACTTTCTTCGAGAGCTTCGCTCTTTTCCAGACACATAATTACGGTTTCGAGAGCTTAGCGAATGATGACGTTTCCTTTGCTTCAAACTAATGACACTTTTTATCGATTGAGGCAAAACGCCGAAGAAAAAAAACCACTATTGAGAGGTGGCAAAGAATGAAATGACTCCGTGGAACGAGACATTGGGTGACGAGTGCACAGGTACCAAACACGTTTCGAATGCGCACATTGAAGGGACGGTAGGAAAAGGGTCGTTGAAACTATCGTCCGGTATAGGGCAAATAGGAGGACAGCGGACAATCGTGAAAAACGATCGTATATGATCGGGGTGGATGTCGAGCGTGAAAGCCACCAATAAATCTTGGTTTAGTGTCCCTCCATCGCTCGCTCATCTCTCTCGCTCTCTTTTCTCGTATATGTTCCAGCGAGGCACACTGGCACAGCTCTGCGCCAGGGAGGATTCAAATATTACCAGCATCTGCGACCTCCTATATGCACCTGCGTTAAATACATACAACGCCGTTTATTCTACCTGTGCACGAGTGCACCCACATTAACGAGCACACAAACACACACACACATATGTACAGATGTAACGAAGGCGTCGTTACATCGTTCGATCCTCCAGTCTCCCGTTCGGTAACGCTGTTATGACAATGACCAGAGCTGTTATTTCAGATATTAACGAGATGTTAAACCGCCTTTACTGCAAACCTGGATCATAGAGGTATTGTATGTATGTACACCCATGTACATAGCCGTGAAATTCGTTGCTGGCTTCAATTCGAACTACGTACCAAGCACCTGTACGTCATATAGCTACAGCGAACCTTTCGCCATTAAATTCTTACGCGAGCCTGCCATTGGACTATCAATTAGAGAAATGCACTGAACCTGGGTAATCTATTTGGATAATTGCGTTCGAAGTACTCGACTGGAAATTGTCGATCGATTCACAACGGAAGTTCTAAACACTTCGTTTCTTCTATGCTACCCAACTGACTCCATCATTCGAGGGCAAAGTTCTATGATTTGTGAAAAATCTCACGATGGAGGGATTTGAAAAGATTGAGAAACGAAGATGGAACGCCCGTTAAACTTTCACGAGCTCGTTACAAGAATCTGACAGGGTATTACAGCACGTGGGATGCGCTGACAGGGCATTGGACTAATTGAAAGATAAAATGTGGCGAACGATAAAATTATTATACTTTGGAGTGTTACGAGCCGGCGAGTGGACCATGGAGGTAATATTACGGCTTTTATTTCACCGCAAGCATCCAAGATAGGTTCTTGACCAGTCTACGAGAGTGAAATTGCCTGTTGCCTCTCGAACTCTCCCTCACTCTTTCGGTTCTCTCTACGCTGACGACGCCATCGCGAATTATATGGGTACAGAGAATCATCGTAAACAAAGGGCAAGTACACCATCCATGCCGTCTCGTCACTTCGTAACCCGCGTCCATGCCTACCATTCGTGAATAAAACGTATGGACACGATGCCCTATGCGTACAGCACAGACATGATGGAAGGGTGAAGCTGTGGATCGTAAAACTCATAAAAAATACACTCCCATCAGTACGGACAACGGTATTCGGTTGCTATTGCTTTTTTCGTTCATAATTCTGACCTGGAATATCCCTCAACTTCGTGTCCGAATGCCATCTTGTTTCGACGTATATGCTTTATCCGTTCTTTTTGTTCCTATGTTTTCTCTCTCCTATTTGGTTTTATTGTTGCTCAACCACATGCCCGCACGTTTGGTGGTGCCCTTTCCGACTATATAATCCGATTTGTCCGCGTTTCTCTTCGTACAATCCTGAGGTCTCTATTGGTTGCCGTCCATTGCCTTCGCGTCTGCTTTGCATAATGGAAAATGATGCCAAGAGCAAGCAACGTTATGGCGAAAACTCTCTAATAGAAGGGCACAGTGATAACTACCATTACTATAAGCTTGTGATGAAATATATATGGTTAGGGTGAAAATTGATTGACTGAAGTAGAGAATGTCGCTCATTGTAAGTACTGCTCGTGGAAGCGAGTCCAGCCTTTTCTCGATGCGACACCCACGACGAAGCAGAGAATATGACGACCCCGTGGGCCAAGAACGAAAATCCTCGGAATAGCTTACCCCTGCTCGCATAATTTTCCAAGCTCCCAAAGTCTTGCGATAAGGCTTATCTATCTCGGCACAGATTCGCCTAGCTGACCCGAGCCCGGATAACTGGCCACGTATAGTAACAGGAGTAAGTGTACTCACGAAATAATATGTTGAATAAGGGTTCGGGTCAACGTACCGGTCCTACGGTTATTGACCATAGCAAAGAACATTTACTTTGGGGTGCTGATAACCATGATCCCGTTCTTTTTTACTGCATTTTCACTGCAATTAGTTATTGCACTAACTTAGATTCGTCGAAAACTATTCTGGAAATGGAAAATAATAGGAAATACCTCATCAGGACGATATTTGAATACTGGCGTTTTTAGTACGTCAAAATTAATTTGGACTTATAACATTTGTTCAATATTCAATTTCAATCCTCATTTCAAGCTGCTAGATCTTTTAACCCATTAACGCCCAAGAATCGCGATTTTTTCCTTCATTTTCAAGCCAGATTTTTATTATATAAAAAAAATCATACAAAATGAAGAGATACGATCCCTAGTATTTTCGAGGGTGCTCTTTCAGAATCTTTTTTCAAATTTCTTTTTTTTTTCAAAATTTGTTTTCACCTCGAAGCCGTTGAAAATTCCGGTTTTTTTTTCAACCATGGGTGCATAGAATAGTGAGGATTGAACAATCAATTTTTTTAATTCGTCGTTGTCAAAATTTTCACCCCCAAAATGGCGCTTTTCACCCCCTGAGTGACACGAAAAATTTCACGCTCGGTGTCCCAAATGAAAAATAGTTGGATTCGGACGAAAATTGGTACTCGGCGGTTTTTGAGGTCGCTGATTACGATTCTGTTCTCAACATTCCGAAATTCAAAATGGCCGATCCAATATGGCGGACACAAATGTAAAAGTTCATTTGAATTGGATAAAACGTGGCACTCGGGGGTTTTCGAGGTCGATGATTATGATTCTGCTCTCAAAATTCCGAAATTAAAAATGGCGGATCCAATATGGCGGGCAGAAATGCGAAAGTTCATTTGAATTGGATAAAACGTGGCACTCGGGGGTTTTCGAGGTCGCTGATTATGATTCTGCTCTCAAAATTCCGAAGTTAAAAATGGCGGATCCAATATGGTGGACACAAATGCAAAAGTTCATTTGAATTGGATAAAACGTGGCACTCGGGGGTTTTCGAGGTCGCTGATTATGTTTCTGCTCTCAAAATTCCGAAATTAAAAATGGCGGATCCAATATGGCGGACACAAATGCGAAAGTTCATTTGAATTGGATAAAACGTGGCGCTCGAGGGTTTTCGAGGTCGCTGATTATGATTCTGCTTTCAAAATTTCAAAATTCAAAATGGCGGATCCAATATGGCGGACACAAATGCAAAAGTTCATTTGAATTGGATAAAACGTGGCACTCGGAGGTTTTCGAGGTCGCTGATTATGATTCTGCTCTCAAAATTCCGAAATTCAAAATGGCGGATCCAATATGGCGCACACAAATGCAAAAGTTCATTTGAATTGGATAAAACGTGGCACTCGGGAGTTTTCGAGGTCGCTGATTATGATTCTGCTCTCAAAATTCGAAAGCCTTTGAGTATTTAAATACCTGAAAATACCAGGTATTTAAATACCCAAAGGCTTTCGAATTTTGAGAGCATAGCAGATACTCTTGCGAGCGAGCGTACCTACACAGCGATGCACTCACAAACACAGCGACCAATGTAAGCGATAAATTTCAGTTTGTGTTAATCCGATTGTTCCCCCGGCTTCATAGTCATTTTTATTATCAATTTTTCTATATAAGCAACATTATTCACCCGATCACTTATTTGTAATAAACCTTTAGTTCAGTTAAGCACTACCCCTTTTTACCCTCATACCGTGCTATTGCGCTTGTCGTAGGCAAAAAAGGAGGGAATCAAAAAATATATGACCACGTCCCTTCCAGACGTGACAATGCATCCAAATTCGACATCGGGATCAACATCCATAACGTGCGGATTGGTGTTTATTACAACGGAATCAGACTTCATTGATCTGATTGTCACACTGGCGGCAAGTATGCAATTATCTTCAGTAGGTACATACAACGATAACTCGATCAAAGTAATCGAAACGGATTATTGTAACGATCCAATCTATGCCGTATATGTGAAAGTAACGAGCATTAGTATCATCAACCTGCAGAGCTGAAGTAACCAGATGTACTTGGTCATGGGGGAACCGGAATAAGAGACTCGAAGAAGTTGAGTAGGAAAATAACCGGCTGGCCTGATTCGTGAAAAAGTCAGTCGCGTATGCAGCCTCGAGTTCCCGGTGGATAAAAATGTTGTCGAGAATATCAGGTAGGCCCCGTAAGAGATGGATTGCGGAACGAGATGGATGAACCAAAGAGCACCGGAAATGGAGTGATATGAGTCAACAGCTAGGCAAACCTTTGCGCAGCTATGTGGGAGTAAGTAAATAAAAACCAAGAGGAAACGAGAAGAGATAATCAGAGTTAAAGCAAACGAGCAAATGCATGCGGTAATTAGTACTGTTCGTCAAAGTCCAGGCAGGAGAGAGAGAGAGAGAGAGAGAGAGAGAGAGAGAGAGAGAGAGAGAGAGAGAGAGAGAGAGAGAGAGAAAAGACGGAAAGAAAGGACAGAAAGAGAAGACAGAACGAAAACTGCATTCGGAGCTCACCAAAAATTATAACTGGTGACAAAAATTTTTACGACCTACACATCTGTCGTTTTCCAAACTTAAAAAAAAATTAAAATAAATCTAGATCATGCCAAATAGCAGCTATGTAGACCAGTGTACACTTAACCCCACACTCCAACGAAGAAGACGCACCACCCGTGCAGAAATTTTGGCAGGGATACAGCTGGATTCTGACTTGTATCCCGGGCTCCCAGTCGGGATCTAGTCCGATATCGGATCAGATTCGAAGACTAAATGTAAGATCCGTAAACTGGATTCCATTAGGGATCCAGAACCGGATCCTTTAATGACTCTAAATAGATTCCCCATGGAATCATTGAGGAATCTGGGAAGGATCACGGGTGAATACAGGCTGACATAAAATGTCAAAAATGGAATTATGACATGTTAAATTTATTATAAAAATAAATAACATTTATAAAGTTTTGGTGCATTAAACTATCAGTAAAAAAAAATTTGTCCAAAGATTCAAATGGCAGATCGCGCTCATCGCGAGATTTTGATGTGAATTAAAAAAAATTCACATCAAAATCTGTGAATGCAAATGTATTGACAAGAAATTATAAATACAAAAAAAATCACAAAATTAGTTGTGAATTTTTTCGTATTTAAGACATATTAAAATCAAATTCAAAATGATTAGATTAAAATTTGCGCCAAAAGTGAGTTCGTATGTATTTTGAGAGAAAGCATTGCCTCGAGGCAAAGAAATTTTTGCACATAACTTTTTGTGCGAACATTTCTTTGCCTCAACACAATGTTTTCTCTCAAAATACGTTTACACTGGTGGTGTAAATTTTAATATAACTGTCGTGAATTCGATTTTTATTTTCTTCAACTTGAGGAAATTCACAACTCATTTTGTGATTTTTTTCATATTTATAATGTAATATTTGAAACTCACAACTTTTTTTGCAAAAATTTCTTTGCCTCGACGAAATGTTTTCTCTCGAAATACGTAAAAACTCACGGTTGGTGTAAATTTGAATCTAATAATTGTGAATTTGATTTTCATTTGTTTTAAATACATGTTTATACCCACCGACATGTCGGTGGGTATAAACAGAGACTTATTCCCCAAAACCGGTATCCCGGTTAGAATCCAACTTGCATCAGTATCGGAATATGTACAACGACGATGGCATAATTTTAAAAATTTTTGCATCACGTGTATTTTCGGTATTACTATGTAATTCCTACCTATAGATAGGAATTTTACAGATAGGAATCTATAGACAAAAATTCCTATCTATAGATAGGAATTCCATAGTAATACAGAAAATACACGTGACGCCTAAATTTTCAAAATGATGCCATCGTCGTCGTACATATGCCGATACTGATGCAAGTTGGATTCTAACCGGGATACCGGTTTTGGGGAATCCATGACAAATCCTGATCGGGATTTGATCGGACATAGGGTATCCCGGTCAAAATTTCTGCATGGGCAATTTTAAAATACAACGAACATGAGTTCCCCGGTCCTCAAGGGGCTGCAAGTAAATATTTTCAACATCGAGTGTAGAAAGAGATGGTAGCTAAAGGCCCAAAATAAATGGCATCGCAACTTGCACGAAACACACATGCGTATTTACGCGTAATGTCAACGGATTCACGACGGAGTATTCGTGTATACAACGACTAAATGTATGCATACATACATTGTTTCGCTCAGTGTATCGTAGGCTCAACGAATTAAGCTTTGTGTACGCAAAGACTCCCGGCTGATACGTCACGTACGAGACTAAAATGTACACGCAGTTTGCAGTATACATATCGGATGATGCTGCCGCTGACGGAAATTCCGGTTTCTCCCTTCGCGTACATGTATATGGTGTGACCAAGAGACACACATATTCATAGCTTTTCAGTGAAATATATGTATACATCCCGTTGAAAAGCTTGCGTGAAAGCTCATACCGTTCCTCCGAAATCCAGGAGTGCAGAAAAAAAGAAGAGGCGAAACTCGCGATGCACATCGATATGTCCGTACGGATATACAGCCCGTCCGTCTCAGTTTTCTTTTTTTTTCCCCTCGATACGCCAAACGGCACTTTGTGTGGATAGCACGAGCTCAATTCGTGTATTTCGACAAATATTTCCGAGGTATCTCTCGGCCTCCCGCTTCGCGCAATAGAAAACGACGAAAAATCTCTCGCACGGGCAAAAATTGTGACGAACCAAACATTCGAGCGGTATTAAACGAACGCCCTGCATGCGTGGAAAGGCTTATAACGAAACGTTTTGAAAACCGAGCATTTCCATTCGGACGTTGGGGAGTGTAGCGGTGGCCAACGGAAAACGGTTCCATCGTGTACGTGCTAAGTGCATACACGACAAACATCCCGACACTCGTCACGTACACCTACCTCGTGTACACTGGGCGTGCGTTTCGTTTGTGTGCCTGTGTACCTTTGAACCTTCTTCGGTGTATCGTTTGGATAAAAATAATCAGAGATAGCGGAAAAGTATGTGTATATGATTTGGGAAAGTAAAGGCGAGGTGTATTGGTCGTAACGTAACGAAGCTGCGTTGCAACGTTGAAAACGTATATCCACCAATTATCGATATTACTTTTCCAGCATAATGTTCAATTTTCATCAAATTCGGTGTAGGACTTTGCAGTACAAAGGCCGTCAATACGTCATACAAATTCAATCAGTCAAGGATGCAATGGTCCCGAGTAGAAATGTTGATCCGGCAGCCTGAACACTGATCAGGTCGTTATCATACTGCGATCGGAAGTACCCTAGCAGATGAGGCACGCCTAATTGATGCCGAATGTTGACTAGACAAGTAGTACGGGAGTAAGAAGGCTACGAGGATCAAAGTCCGGATCAAAGTCCACGCGGAGAGAACAATAAATGTCGGACTCGCTTGTGAGTCTGACATAAATGTCAAGAGCTCAACATAAATGTCAAAGTCTGTAACGCCTAAGCGGGCAACCTGATGAGGCATCCATATAAGCCTGATCAAGGTGCCTTTTTACTCCCCTACCATGGTTCTACTGATCGGGTAAACTTTCACCACAGATAGACCGTGCCGTAACACACCTCCATGGATGCCGTGTTGGGGAGTCATACAGGCTCCTACTTTAGCCCGATCAGGCCATACTTAAATGGCCCTACTAAGCCCTGGCCTAGTAAGGCCCTATCGAGGCTTGCCTTACAACTGCGTCAGCATTTCACCAACGCCCATAACCTCCTACATCCCACGCGAACATTTTAATTCGGCAACAAATTATGTTTCAAGTGAAGACGTTTTTTATAATTGCATAAAAAATGTGTTGTGAACTGTGACGGAAAAAAAAGGTTATGCAACTTGGATGCGTGTAAGAAGATTCCGTTGTATTTCGAAATATTAAAACACAGTTCAAAATGTCTCGTCGTGAGAATAATATTTGTATAACTTAAAAATATATATGGGTGTTAAGGCCTTAGGCCGAAAAAATAGGCGTTTTGCGGATTTTTTTTCTTCAGAAAAACTACAAAGTAGATCGAGATTACAATAAAGGGTGTTTATCATACATATCAGTGACTGTATACAATCATTTTTTTAAAGCGATTCTTTTAAAATGGCGGCTGTGCAGCGTTTATCTCAAAACTGCATTCTTGAATTTGGCCGGAAACATAACTCGGACAATTTTCAACCGATTCACTTAAATTGTTGAATATATCTTGAAAAATACATTGTCTATGGAAGTATGTAGATTTTTTTTTATATTGCATAGTTGACTTGTTATTCACAATTATCTGACGACATTTTTCACTTTCCAAACATTTGCTTAAAAAATCGTAAGATAATTGTTACTAACAAATGAACTATGCAATGTAAAAAAAAATCCTACGTACTTCCATAGACAATGTATTTTTCAAGATATATACAACATTTCAAGTGAATCGGTTGAAAATTGTCCGAGTTATGTTTCCGGCTAACTTAAAAAATGCAGTTTTGAGACAAACGCTGCACAGCCGCCATTTTTAAATGAATCGCTTCAAAAAAAATTATTGTATACAGTCACTGATATGTATGATAAACACCCTTTTTGTCATCTTGATTCATTTAGTAGTTTTGCTGAAAAAAAAATCCCCAAAAAGCCTTTATTTTCGGCTTCTAGAGTGGTCCAACCCCTGAATAACGTTATTGATACGTAAATTCCAAATGTACGTCTATATATGTATTGTAAATATATTCTATTTTGATTCTGATACTTTGTTTTTCACAAAGCTCATGTCAGAAAGACACGAACTAATTTACGGGGTGTGTGTACACCGAAACGAGAAGTAATAATTTGAACGTGCGTATATTTTCGTTTGGAACAGGTTCGTGTTTCTAAACAGAATATTATTTATAAATATCTCTGCACTATTCTTAATTAATCTAATTATAGCTGTTTTCATAACTGTATTTAATAAAAATATATGTTGACAAATTCATTGTACGCTTTGCATACGTACAACGTACAGTGGTGTGTGTGTGTGTGTGTGTGTGTGTGTGTGTGTGTGTGTGTGTGTGTGTGTGTGTGTGTGTGTGTGTGTGTGTGTGTGTGTGTGTGTGTGTGTGTGTGTGTGTGTGTGTGTGTGTGCGCGCGCGTGTGTGTGAGAGAGAGAGAGAGAGAGAGAGAGAGAGGGGGAGAGCATGTATGTGTACTGGCTACCTAAAGCCTACCTAATATTATAATGACCTAATATTATAATAGGCTACCTAAGGCTACCTAATATTATAATGACATGATCAGTCAACTTTATAAACATCCGATCGAGCAACCTCATTACAGCCTGTTCAGACAACCAGATAAGTCCCATATGTGACAGAACGTTATACTTTCTAGCAGGGCGCCATCGAGTTATCCCATGAGTGCTCTATCAGGGCAGTCAGGCAACTGAAAAGCGTCCTGTATCGGACCCTATGAAAATTTCTACATGGGGTGACTATTGGTAACCCTGAAAAAGACTACCAGATTACCCATAGACTACCATTTTCCAATATAAATTTCTCTCCGTACAATAAGACTTGTGACAATGCAATTAGACGTAGAAAAAGATTGTACGCAGCTCATCCCTCGAGCATGTTCTATATGAGCCTGACTGCGGACTGTGAACTCTGTGCATTGGGTCCCACGGTTAAGAGGCAACGTTCTGTTGTTTTTTAATTAATGAACGCTTTGCAACGAGAGATTTGTATAGCAAGGGGATACATAGCGCGAACAATTGGTGTTGCATTTTGAATGCGTTCTCGCGGGTCTCCACGCGGTATGCGATAATATACCAGGCTATGAATACAGTATATGCGTTACAGTGCAAGAGTGAACAAGGTTGGAGCTGAGAGACGGCGGCATGAGATACGTACCGGGGAGGTGCATCATGCACAAATTCTCGAGTGCAAGTGAGCTAGATACAGATGGAAACGGAGAGAGAAAGAGGGAGGCAGATGGAGGGAGCGAGATAGTTGGCTACGCGTTCTAGATAGACGACGCTTTGTATTTGCCCATTAATAGCGAACTACCATCCTGGCGCAGGCTTGCCTATTCGGAGCTGAGAAATTAGCAGAGGCGCTAATTGTATTACGTAACCTAGTTAGCGATGTGTGCACTTGGAAATTTGCTGCTGAACACCCAACATATCCAGCTCTCGTTCTCACCCCTATTTGCTTACGGTACATATTTATATTCATATACACACACACACCCAGTATGTTCTTACAGTCGTGTATATATGTATTATATATCGCACAAAGGGTACACGATGCATTCAATGCTTTCGGAATTTACTTTTTAATCATTTAGCGTCAAGACTCGAACGCTAATTGTAGAATGGTTCTAATTTTATCGTGTCGAATGAGACATTTTAACTTCTGGCCCGTCAATCAATATTATTCGGTACGAAACTTATAGATGCTAAATTTAAGGAGAGATATACACCTAGATGGTCGAGGTCGAGGATTTAGAAGCTATGAACACTTCGTCGACCGGAGAAGACCTAGACTATGGGCCTGGTATCGATGATTCCATGTAAGTTGACAAATTTTATGATTTATTAATTCAAAAATTTTCAAACGCGTTTTTCTCAAAACCACGTTTTTCAAATCGGTACCCAAAATTCCTCGAAAACCAATGAACCGATTGGCTTGAGGTTTTTTGTGGTTATTCTATACACCATTATCTAGTACTTGTCATAGGATTTTTTTTCCGTTACTTTTTGTTTTATAGGCAAAATAATAACTAATCTTTGGCCCAAAAATCACTATTTATGTTCAAACGTCCGCCATTTTGTCATAAATCGATATTTTCAAAATCGGCTATGACAAGTACTAGATTACAGTATCTAATTTAATAATCTTTTTGTTTTTTTTTTCAGATGATTTTTTAAAAAACGCCAGTGGGTACCGTATACGCAGATTTTTTTACGACGCTCCAAGGGTCATACAATATCCTTGTATATTTTTGATATTTTTAAATGAAGAAAATTAAACATATTTTTGAATGTATATACTTTTAGATAATTAAAACCCCAATCCGAAATTTCAAATAGTTTTCCTTGAAAAAATTCACAACCATGACCTTTTTCCGGCTTCTAGGTGTATATCTCCCCTTAAGTTCTTACTTGAATCCAATGGTATGCGCTGGATAATACTTATCTTCATTCAATTTTCAACTCAATCACTGAATGAAGGTAAGCTTAACATTTCAAAAATATGATTTTTTTATTGCATTGTTTTACATCGTAAGGCAATACCTCAAAATTTGAGGAACGCGTGTTTTTTTTTTTTTTTTTCAAAAATTGGCCCAGCTATGACGATTTTTGTAAAGGGTCAGATCACCCACTGTACTACGGCAAGCTGATTCACCTCCGATTTCACCCTTTTTTCTTTTGGATTTTTCTCGAAAGTATGGGTTATGAAACGGTATAATAAATTTCAATAATACGATTTTTTTATTTATTGCGTTGTATCACAACCTTACTTCCAAATTGTACCAAACTTTTTTTTTCATTGCAAAAATTGACCGACTTATGACCATTTTTTAAAGAGTCACATCAGCCATTGTGCTACGACAAAACGCCTCCATCCGATTCACCCTTTCTTCTTTTGGATTTTTCTCAAAACTATGTGTTATGAAGCGGTGTAAGTAGTATCTCAAAATCGATACGTCCGATTTACTTATATTAACATTTCCATCATATGACTGTGCGATTTTTGAACATGTACATTCATATGTTAATAATAAATTATTTATTTGGTGTTTTTGTTCAAAATTGAACTGTTTTTTTGTACAGCTCCCCATTTTCGGACCGTTGAAAATTTCAAAAATGTTATCCCGTGGTACGGGATGTTATCATGCCGAAAGTAGGTTTTAAATATTTCATTTTAGATCACCTGGGTTGCCATTGCCAACTGCACATTAACGATGCAGCAATAGCGGCACTTCGTTTAAATAATAATGACTTTATAAAATATTTTGCAGTGCAAAATGAAACTGAACCTTGGCAAGACTATGGATTTATTGCGTGTAAAATTTCAACCTTACCATTTCAACACTCTCATCAGAAAAAGATATTGAAAATCGAACTTTTTAGCCCTGAGCTTATGCAGACATGTCAATATTTCGCAAATCCGGTCGAAAAATCTGAAAACCAGACATTCTAGCTACGTTAATAAATTTCTGTAATCACCACAGCAGTATTTTGAGTTCACCTACAGGTTTTTGAAAAATGCTTCTTCCCATTCTCGATATAAAGACATGCATTTTCAAGTAGCTATAAATTGTTTAAAAAAAATTATAATGAGATTTTTAGAAAAGCTTTTTACAGCCGTGCGATGGGTCAGGTGCAGAAATATTTAACCGGATTTGCGAAATACTCGTTAGTTATTGAGTTATTGACGGTTAAACGTAAAAAGCGCATTTTTCGTGTAACAGGGAAACATTTATCCAACACTACTACAATACTTAGATTTGCGTTTAAGACCTCAAATCAGGCTTACCTTTTTTAGATAGATAATAAAATATTGTTTGAAGGCAAGGGCGTCACTAAGGGGGAGGAAGGGGCAGCTACCCCCCCCCCCTAAACATTGAAAAAAATGTATATAATGGTCTAAAATGTCCACGATTTTCCCCGTCCTCTCTCTCCCATCTCGCCCACCCCTCTCTCCCCCTGGCCCGATAGCTGGCGACGCCCGTGTTTGGAGGGGTTCAATATGATTTTCTCGAACTCCTTGAATGCTCGGAGCGTCCCGTCGTTCGAAACTTATAACGCTTCTTTCTCGAAAGTACGTTTTCAAAGTTGGTGAGCAAAGTATCTGAAAAACACCTATTTCGATCATTCTGGAATTTTTAGGGCTTTTTCCAGATGTAAAAATATGGATTTCATCGAAGGATTTTTTCCGATGTATACTTTCGATGCGATTAACAATAAATGCCATTTCTTTTCGCAAAAATCAACTTTCACTTTAAGGGTTTACGTGAGTTTGAAAATTTCGAAAAATCCATTTTTCATTTTATTATCATAAGTACTAATAGTACAATATATCTAGAATATTTTCCCAAAGTTTTAAGTCGATCGGAGTAAAAGTCTAGGAGAGAGAGAGAGCCTTTTGGAATTGGGAAAGACTGGGAGTTTTATTTTTACTTCAAATTTTAACCGCATTATTCTCAAAACACTTTTTGAAGTCGGTGGACCCGATATCTCAAAAACTAATGCACTGATTTTACATACAGCGCTGCCAAAAATACAAACGTCAATTTTTTTTAAAATCCGTCGTTCAATCATGAGCTATCTACTAATAGAACAAATTTGGTTTTTTATTTTCAGATAAAGCTATCATGTGCTATCCTGACCACCACGAGGACACTTTTTTTGAGGGGCCTCCGGAAACCATGTCCCACCGGCTGAATTTCCCAAATTTTTGAATGAATTTTTTTTTTCAATATTGTTGAAATGTTGCTCTTTTATGTGCTTAACATTTTCAATAAAATAATTTATATATTATGTTTTTTTTAAATGATCAAAACATGCTTTTTGGCTTTTTTCCTTTTTTGCTATTTATTTTAGATTTTGGGAATTCCTTCAATTAATCATAGGATACACAACGATACTAACGAGATCTGTTTTATTTTTGCTATTAAATAACCCGGTTCAGAAGGGCATTGCTCATCTCAAAAGAGGTTTTCGTGAGATGCTTTCCGGACATCGGCTGTAAATCGATTACAATTAAATATTTTCGCCCAAATAAATTACAGCGTATTCTTCAGATGATACTTTTTTAAATACCTAATTTTGGTCAAACATTAATATTACGATTTTCTAAAAAATAATCCCAAAAATGAGCTGTCTTGACTGTTTCAACTAGGCATAAGTCGTTAAAAGCCTGTTTTTCTTTACCTGCGTTCACTGTCAGATCAAATATTCAAGTAAGGAATGCGAGTCTTCGAGAACAACATACCCCCTGCGTTTCGCGTGATAGTGACAAGGAATTGTGGTTCTGCCTCACCAAACCTCCGACCCTTCGTGTTGGGGAAGGAAAAAAGTTCGTCACTTATTCATGCGAAGCATACTTCCAAGAGGGCGCATGTACATGCATCGCAGCGGTACAAAATAATAACCGGTAGTCGGTCCCGACTCGACGTGCCAAATGCCGCCTGATGATATTCAAAGAAACATTATTCCAAGAAACTTTCGTATTCACCCACAAAACGTGAGAATTTCAACCTCGCGGTGCGGAAAATCCCTTGTTACCATTTTTCCGGCGAAACGTTCAGGAGCGAGGTAATCGACATTTCGATTCGCGGATTCGTGGCGAGATAGCGGATATTTGGTAGGAAGTATGCGCGAACGACGGTACGCGGTTAGGGTCGAGAGGAGTACACCCCGATCCGCTCAATTTGCCTATCCACACTCCGTTAAACACGGATTAGGTAAAGGCGGGTGAAGTAACCGTCGGCGAGAATACCGCGTGGTTTACCCTATTACAGTATCAGGGTAGTCCGGCATTAACGACAAAGTCCTCTCCCACTTCTTCTACAAGTTTGCCGTCGCTTCCACTATTCCTTGCCCATTTACCGCATCGCCGTTACATCAATCCCTTACCGCTGTGCGTGCACAGGAAAAGCTTTCGACCCTCGATTTTTATCAGCCTGAAGGCTAACGCAGGCTTTGCCCAACCCAACCAACGCTTCCAGGGGATCTTGATCAGCTCGTGTCCGGTTTCTTGGAAACGTTATTCTCCTCTGGCTCTATGGTATTTCGCGTCTCTCCTGTACTCACTAGGTTTGTCCTTGGTGCTTTGAAAGCTGGCCCCTGAGGCGAGCAAATTTCTACTTCCGATCGACCGTCGACTCCCTGACTGGTACGTTTTGCCATTGTACACGCGTAACGTGTGCGCATAAGCTGGGGTCACTACTGATTCGAAACACCACGGGGTATGTACGATATGTATGCACATTAGTACAGAACATACAGTGACAATTGGGTCATTGTACCATTATCGTAAACGCGATAACGGAAAGATCGATTGAGCTTGTGACTACTCCATCAGTCCGGCGCACTCAACGCTTGGCAAGACTGAGCAGAAGACTGCACAGAATGCAGGGCAGCAACGGATCTTCAGGGACCAAAGGGACAAGTCGTGAAGGGCTTGTGTGATTGCTGCAAGATTGATACCGTTGTAATGATTGCGGTAGGATTGATCCCGTCCGTAAGTGATCGTAGCCACGAAACATAAAGACTTACCAGGTGGTGGTGCACACCGTATACGCGATTGCTGGAGAACGAACCAGGAAAAGGCCAAGAGCCACTTCATTTTGGAGCTGAAACAATCAAATGACAGGCCAAGTTAAGACACCACGTTTCATTAATAACATAAAAGTAAGCTTGCACATGTTGCCGAAAATACTACATCGTTTATACATCGTGTACTTTGTACCATACTTTGCTTGCGCGGAAATTGCGTGCTTCTGGCTAAATGTTCGCTATCGATAATTGAAAATGGAAAAACAACCCTGCGCGTTGAGTAACATTTGTAACATTCATTCGTGCAAAGATATCTGCTCGCGATGATCAGCGAAAGTAAACAACTCGAATGCATAGACATTGCAAAACATCCCTCTCGAAGTGGATAGACCAAAGATGAAACGCCGGAAGTCTGATTTGAGGTTTCCCTTTTGTGGGAGATTGCTGTTATCAGTGTTGTTGTTTTTTTTTCCTCCAAGAAAAATCTCTCCTGGGTAAAAAAGCACGACATCTTTACAATAGCTTAGTTGCACGGAATGCTGCAACCATCCTGCCCCGAGCTAATATCCGGATCCACGGTAGAGCGCGTTGTCTCCTCTCTTGCACGTGCCTCTTTATTTTTCTTTATTAGCACGACCGCAACGACGAAGGAGACAACAAAGCCCGTATGTAGCTGGACAGCTCCGGGGCGGTTGGGGGTGCACGAGCTGGCGCCCAAGTCGGGGGCGTCAATGCACTATGTGTGCGGTTTTTCACGAAGGTAACTGCCGCACCACACCCGTCTGCAACGTAAAGTCTCCCCACGCTGAACTGCACAGCTATATTATCCACCGGGATGAGGCTACGCGCTCTCATGTCAGGATCTAAAGAGCGAGCCGCGGAAATCCTCCATGGACGAGCATGTTGAAAATGAGTGAGAGAGGGAGAGGCACAAACGTGCATGGAGATCCCGCTGCACGGGCACGGGCGAAGCAAGCAGGAAAAATATGAGTTCGCGCGCGTGGGGTGAAAGGGTGAGATGGACAACTTCGAGATAGGGAAAATGTGAAGAAATAGACAACGGGGGGAAAAAAACTGAAGGGAGAGATGGAGAAACGGAAGCATGGTGAAGAACTGAGGGATGAGAAGGTTGGAGAAAGAGATGGATGAGGGAAAGGAAGGGGGACAATGAAGAAGAGTAAGGCCCACGGCGCAGTTTTCCTGTTTTCAAGAACTCCTATCTACGCCACTAGCTCGAAACCCAAACCATCATTGACCAGTTCTCTTCTTCCTGCACTCACTATCGTTCTATATCCTCCAGCCTGCTTTTCTTCGTCTCTACTTTTGTCTCTCCACTCAGTACTCATAGTGTCTTGCTTTTCTCGGTTGGCAAATATGGCATTCTCGCGTTCTCTTTCTTTTATCCTCACCCTGGCTTTTTCCTCGCTTCGCACGGAACCATTTCGTCCTCCTTCTCTCTTCCTAAACAGCCATGTGACGCCACCAGCCGGCATATTACATCCCACATCGCTAGTTACGTATGTGATACGGAGGCACCCCAACATACAGGCGCGCGCACGTACACATGTATGGTGGAAAGACTGGATAAAAATGGAATACCTGAACAGATTGAGATATGGCTTGGGTTGTAGAAAACTTTATCATCCTCTTATTTTATCACACCCAACCGCAATAGATTACTCCAAGAATTTGTATTTGGGCTCGAATGCCGTCATCGTTGTCGAGTCTGAACATCGCCCAGACGGTTTTTCTTATCGGTGTGTCTATTCTACCCCGGTCTCTTCCATGCGTGTGAGGGAACACTGCAGAGGCTCTTGCTTCACACCGGCAGGTGTACACACACTAGACGATGTTGGTGGTAGCTTGGAGGATCACATCCACATAAAGAGGCTGCCGAGTGCCATTGAGTCGTACATGGTTGTGGGACATTGCAGCTGGAGGTTACACATGCTGCATACGGAGCCAGGGGATCGAAGGCGTTTGTATTGGTGTGCTTGGCTCTGTACACGCTCTTCGGTATCTTTTCCACGGCTGGATACTCTTGAGCTGGTCCACGGCCGAGGGACTTTTACATTATCGCCATACACGTGTAGAAAGAAACGCGCGGTGCACACATTGCGACCGATTACGATCATCCGGTCGCGGCAGCGAGCGGAAGTTTGGTTTTATACTGCGAAACCGACTCTCACTTCGACCAATGTCTGTCCCACCATCAAGCTCTCGACATCCGGTCCATATGGGCCACATAGTTGCACGAATACGTCCGACACACGTTCACCCTATGGCACACGTGCACCACCAGATTTCCTCGCTTCTGGTATTCTCTCTCACGTAACATCGATTTGAGTGCGTTGAACACATTTTGCCGTCTGGTAAACTATTTACGAAAAAAAAACGTCTAGTAATATCGCGACCGTACGGATTAACGTCGCGTTACGAAGGGACGTCTTTCCAGGCGGGACACCAGTCTGCGCTCGTTTGAATCTACGAGAAGAGCTAATGACGAGAAACAAAATCGGTGTCATAGCCCGTATAATTAAGGATAGAGGCAAACGTCGGTTGTCGGTGTAGATATATCTCGTATACGCGATACCATATGTTACTCGGAACTCATTGGCTCATCGACTTTTGAGTGGTTTTTATTTATTATGAAGTGCTGGAGATCTCGGACACTTTTTCAGCATACCACGGGTCCAAAAATATTGGAATGTTTCAGTACATTATGAACAAACCGGTTTGGAAATAAAAATATTAGAATATCAATAATTTATGTAATTTATATAAAGTTGAAGAGCTCAAAAACGTCACTCGGTAATTCAATTTCGTCATATGGGTCGAATAATCTCAGGGGGCCTTCTCAGTTTAGACGCCAAAAAGGCTATTTTCATGAATTTTCAAATAAGTTTATATTATAGATATCGATTTAAAAGTTTTTACACTCAATAAATACCTTTTCGAAATACATTTAAAAAAATTGTTTTATGTATTTATGTAACTCAAATAAACTTTTAACGCGTTTTCCTCGAAACAACCTTTTTCGACGGCTCGTTGATAAAATCTTCGAAACTACTGCACGGATCCTTATGAAATTTTAACCGCATATTCTTTACAACTATAGCTATAGCGCATATCAAGGATTTTGTAAAATTTCAATATTTAGTATTTTTTCGTTGCCAACAACGGTGAATAAATCGGTTTTTTTTCGAAAAAAATGTCTGCCATTTTGTTATTTGTG
Source organism: Ophion obscuratus (assembly GCA_964007375.1). Lineage (NCBI taxonomy): Eukaryota > Metazoa > Arthropoda > Insecta > Hymenoptera > Ichneumonidae > Ophion > Ophion obscuratus. Next base: position 28,952,314 of record OZ023313.1, read on the forward strand.
CATATATCAAAAATCGTATGATATGCGCTATAGCCATTAACATACTGAATCTGAAACCGTTCGATTTTTTGTTTCGGGTTATCTATCTCCAAGATTTCATCAACAATGCAGACCTACCTACCATTTATTTAGGACATTTTTTAACTACCATTTTCGTCTATAAATAGTGACTTAAATAAATTGAAAAAAAAATGGTAATGTATTTCGAAAGTGTATTTATTAAGTGTAACAACTTTTATACCAATATCTATAATTTAAACCTATTAAAAAATTCATGAAAACAGCCTTTTTAGCGTCTAAAGCGAGAAGACCCCTTAAGGCGTTACATCTTTGTGGCTCAACGAAAAATAAGCCTTCTTTGGGAATTGTTATTGAGAATACCAAAAGAGCAATGAAAATGAGGTTTAGAGGTCTTATTCTATATGTGGTGACGTATACAAAAAAAAATCTTTTTATAAAAAAAATACATTATGACGGCTCGGTTATAGCTACACTGAAAGCGTTTTTTTAGAGGTTCGGCGGGAGGACGCAGTACTTTTATGGATTAGCACCAAGACTCAGAAAGAGATGTTCGTCATTTACATTAGTTTTTTTCTGGAGAAGTACACGCAAGTATAAAAAATATGACTTTTCCGCAAAATAGCATTGTTTAAATACATATTTTTCTTTTTTTCGCTGAAAAGTCAGCCGTAATTCGTTTATAACATCGAAAAATGTTGATGTGTCGGAAAAAGCGTGCGTGCTTCTTCGAAGAATCTATCTAAGAAGCTGCAGTAAAAATTTAAAGTCGATCGGATGGAGACTGTCCGAATTATGCGTCCTCTTAATAAAAAAAAACGTGGTCTCCAGAAAAAAAACGTTTCAAAAGTTTCAAAACGGATTTAGGAGCTATCGTCCATATTTTTGGCAATAGGCCTTCAGTTGTAAATGAATCAGAGATGTGCGCGGCCGTGTGGATGAAAAGATGGTCTTTGAGGATTCGGCTTCGATCCGGCCAGTCAAGGTTATTCCAAAGTCAGCAATGGAAATAGAGGATGTTTTTACGTTTCGGCCCTCTGGTTCGGGTCCTCTTCAGAAATTTTATTTTTCTGTATATAATACACTTCGCACAAAAATTTAGGGAACAAGAAAAAAATCCAAATTTTTGGGGGATTTTCAACAGGCTGTCTCATACAAAAATGGTCGTACAGCACAAATAAAAAAAAGCAAATTGTAGCTCCAAGTGTCTAGTTTTCGGATCTGAGTTTGAAAATTTTTTTTTGAATTTTTTTTCCGTGTAATCATAAGAAAACCACCGAAAAAAAAATATTCGAAATTTTTTTGGTTTTTTTTTTAAATCTACGGACGTGGAAATTTTTTTTTCGACTTAACCTCTATATGGACCGGATAGCGTGTTTATTCAGCTTTAATTTGGTTTTTTGAAAATCTCGATACGAGCATTTCTCGCTGAGATATCGGTGTTTGAATGGAAAAAGATCATTTTGTCTTTGATTACTAATATCTCAGCAACCAATGATCGCACAGAAATTTTGAGGTTGGTTTCAAAAACTTGAATAAATTCTCTACAAGGATTGGCAATTGAATTTTGAAATTTTTTTTTTTTTTCAATCATTACATGAATTTGAAAAAGCGACCAAAAAAAGGCTTTTTGTGGTTTTTTGGAAAATCAAGCGCCCAATCAAAAATATTGCGGAAACCACTAATGTTAAGTGTGCCTTTTACTGTTCAATATACCCACAAAAACCCTACGAAGTTTCAATTTAATCCAGGCAACCGTTTTTTTTTCCCACTTGATCGAATTTTTGAAAAAATTAAAGGAGCAAGAATTTCGCTCTGAAAATGTCATAATTTTTATCAAAAATGAAAAAAAAAAAAAATTTCATTTTTCTCTCAATTCTGTATTAGTGACTTGGAAAATTTAAGAAAAAAAAAATCGAAAATTTTTGAAAAAAAAAAATTCCAAAATTTTTGAAAAAAAAAATTTTTTTTAATTTTTTTTTTTTCAATTGGCCCTAAATTAAAGAAATGTAGCGACTCACTTTCTCACCGATTTTCCTCTTCCGCACTTTAATTTTCCTAGTCACAAATTAATTGAATAAATTAAAAGTTGACCCCCAAGGCAAGTTTTTTTTTCAAAAATTTTCGATTTTTTTTTTTTCAAAAATTTTCCAAGTCACTAATACAGAATTGAGAGAAAAATGAATTTTTTTTTTTTTTTTTTCATTTTTGATAAAAATTGTGACATTTTCAGAGCGAAATTCTTGCTCCTTTAATTTTTTCAAAAATTCGATCAAGTGGGAAAAAAAACGGTTGGCTGGATTAAATTGAAACTTCGTAGGGTTTTTGTGGGTATATTGAACAGTAAAAGGCACACTTAACATTAGTGGTTTCCGCAATATTTTTGATTGGGCGCTTGATTTTCCAAAAAACCACAAAAAGCCCTTTTTTGGTCGCTTTTTCAAATTCATGTAATGATTGAAAAAAAAAAATTTTTTTTCAAAATTCAATTGCCAATCCTTGTAGAGAATTTATTCAAGTTTTTGAAACCAACCTCAAAATTTCTGTGCGATCATTGGTTGCTGAGATATTGGTAATCAAAGACAAAATGATCTTTTTCCATTCAAACACCGATATCTCAGCGAGAAACGCTCGTATCGAGATTTTTAAAAAATCAAATTAAAGCTGAATAAACAAGCTATCCGGTCCATATAGAGGTTAAGTCGAAAAAAAAATTTCCACGTCCGTAGATTTAAAAAAAGAACCAAAAAAATTTCGAACATTTATTTTTCGGTGGTTTTCTTATGATTATTCGAAAAATATTTTCAAAAAAAAATTTTCAAACTCAGATCCGAAAACTAGACACTTAGAGCTACAATTTGCTTTTTTTATTTTTGCTGTACGACCATTTTTGTATGAGTTACAGCCTGTTGAAAATCCCCCAAAAATTTGGATTTTTTTCTTGCTCCCTAAATTTTTTTGCGAAGTGTATGATACACATTTCTTTTTACAATAATGTTTGAAAAAGGAATAAATATGAGCGTTTTTGGTCATAATTCCGTTACTTAAGTCTTAAGTCATATAATATGACTTCATATAATATGACTTAAGACTTATGTAACGGAATTGTGACCAAAAACACTCATATTTATTCCTTTTTCAAACATTATTGTAAAAAGAAATGTATATCATATTATATACAGAAAAATAAAATTTCCGAAGAGGACCCGAACCAGAGGGCCGAAACTTAAAAACATCCTCTATTTCCATTGTTGACTTTGGAACAACCTTGACTGGCCGGATCGAAGCCGAATCCTCAAAGACCAGGTCTTCAGTTGTTATATGGTCGTACATTTCTTGTTTAACGACTGGACTAAAGGACCCCAAATTTCTACTTTGACCGTCTAAGCTGTTTGCATTTCAGAGTGCTTTGCGAAGCTTCGGAAAATGAGTTCTAAACATTTTTCATAGAATTTTGCGCGTACAATTCTTTCTGTATATCATTCTTGTGATGTTACATAATTTGAGACAAAAGAATAAAAAATCAAAAGTATTTTTTTCTACTCAATTAATTTTTTTCGACTGAAAAAAAATAGTAAAAATTTGTTATCTACTGACTTAACTTTTTTCTACTCAGATGCCAATGGACAAAAAAATGTATTATTATTTTTCAGTGGAGAAAAGTTAAGAGCATTTAACACAACAAAAAACATTCAACTCAATAAAAAATATATACCATTTTTGTTCTATTGACTTAAATTATGTATAAGCATCACAAGAACGATATAAAGAATGAATTGTATGCGAAAAATGTATAAATAATACATTTTGCAAATAGAAAAAATATGTTTAATTTTTTTTTCTTTTGACTCAAATTATGTATAAGCATCATAAGAATGATATACAGAAGGAATTATACGTGAAAAAAAAGTATAAATAATAATAATCATTTAATAAATTTGCCAGAAGAAAAAAAATGTTTACCATTTGCTTCTATTGGCATCTGAGTAGAAAAAATTTGAGTCAGTAGAAAATAAATATTTACCATTTTTTAACTCAGATGTAACGCTAAGTATGACAAGCAAAACAGTTGTCTCTAAAAACTGTAATAGCAGCCTCAGAGTAACTAATATAAGTCCGTCACTAATAATTCCTGATTTTTGACAGTCTGAAGAATATATGCCCGAAAGAATTCACGAGAATTCGTTGTTGTCCGATGAAAGTTAGAGATGCCGACAATGCGAAATTTTCTCCTCGGTTGGCTGAGATTTGAAGCGCATGAATCACAAAACCTATCTCGTATAGCGGTCAAGGAGGGAGGAGAAAAATAATGCTCGACATACGTAATGCGATAAGGTTACGCGAGCGCAAAAGAACGTTGCAATTCCGTATACATTTTAGCCAGGCGTGAGATGTGCTAAGCGATAGTTGGAACAATCTGTATTGCAGTAACAAAAGTGCATATTCGTCGTAACGTAAAGGCTCCAGCGGTTCAAAAAATTGTCGCCGGATGTGCCGCGGATATGATGCACGAGAAGTGAGTTACGTGGGAAGAGAGCAATGCCCAGCCGTACATGCCCAGTACAGTAATAGTACACATTGAGACGTCCATGGTCCGTGTGTTTTAAGGTGCATGGTTACGTAGCCGCTTCCGATCTCGTTTCTATTTTTACCGTTTCTATCATACCTGTAGGTCGTACTATATATACATTTTTTTTATTATGCCAACTTCACTTCATAGGTTTGTACGCTCACAGAGATATCCCCTGTACCGCTCTACCACATTCGATAAGAACACCAATCCCTTTTGTTTCTACATCTATTATACCTTCGTAAAAAGTGCTTCGAGTGCACAATAATACATCCATTTTGAGCTGACTGTGCACAAAGGTTGTTTTGTGGACACTGCAATTCAAATGCAAACGGCTGAAGAGCTCTACATGTCAAAAGCATGAGCTTCAGTGAAGAGTATCCAGGAACCAGTGAACGAAGTGACGGTGATAGAAGAATTCATGGCAATTAAAAAATACGCCCGCGGTGAAACAGATGATAAAACTAGCTAGGGTAAGTCCAGGGTAGTTGGCAAATCATGTGCGAATTTAACAATTTTTTTTCGTATGAAAAAGTGATTCGCTCATAATATTAATCAAAACATTTATTTAGTATGAATATCAAGCTGTTAGAAAAATATATATATATATATATATTCGATGTACAAAATGGTCGACTACTCGAAACATCTCGAAACAGATTTTTTCCAATTGGCGTGACAAATAATATCAACAATTTTCACTCAATTTACTTCAAATTTAAAAGTTACGTTCCTAATTGCATTTCGCAGAAAATACGTACGGAATTTCTGATTAATCGAAAACTTTTCATTTTATGAGCAGTTTATGAGCAGTTATAACGAAATTTTTCACTGAAAAGTCATTTCTTAAGTTCAAATACCTACGACTTTTGAGTAAAACAATATTTTTTAAATTCCGTACGTACTTCTTTAGGTATTCTAATGTGGATTGACGAGAATTTTTGGTTTTTGTTCTAGGTAAAAAATTGTGCATGCGGAATGTCATGCCGCGGAGCGCCTAAAAAAAGATAACAAAAGGAAACATTACTAGTCGGCCATTTTGTATATCGAAAAAAAAAATATATATTTTTTCTAACAGCTTGATATTCATGCTAAATAGATGTGTAATTAATTTTATGAGTGAATCACTTTTTCATACGAGAAACAATTGTTAAATTCGCACATGATTTTATACCCGTTACTGTGGCCTAATGCCTTAACTTATGTTCATCTGTAATTAAACTTTGAACATTTATCTTCAAAATAATTAAAGAAATTTAAACAAACTCTTATCAGATCAACCTTAAAATTACTATTTTTTTTTAAATCACGTTTGGCTGTCTCTTCCAGAGTATCTGGGTGTGATAGCCATAGAAGTAGAGGTGAGATGGGCAGTTACCCAGCATTATATGCTCTGTGATTTCTCTTTGATTTTATGTTTTGATTATTTTTTTTTTCTTTTGGCCACATCTCGAACACATAATCAAAATGAGTATAATTTTTGTATGCCCAAAATTGGCACACTATCCACCGAAGCCAGTTTTCGATAAGACGAGTTTCATAATAATTTTCTACGCAACATTTTTTGTCATTGTTCTTTTATCGTCTTTCTAAGGTCTTCCTAGGTACATCGTAGGTCCTTGCGGCAGCACGAACCGACAATTCATCATTTTTACAGCATTAATAGCTGATTAATAGGTTTTAATGATTCTTGAGTCCAGTCTCCTCGTAGCCCAATTGCTTTTCTATTGTGCTTATTAGGCTTCTAAAACAAATGTAGAAAAAAATGAATTACTTGAACACACTACAACTAATACTATGGCCATCACGCACCGACTGTACGTGGCTATTTCAACTAATCTCCCGGAGGAGATGGCCATATCTAAAATAGAAACAAATAGAAACAATACATGCGAAATTTTGAGATTATAACAACGCACTGTTTGCGAATTATTCAAGAGATACAAAAGTAACCATTACTTTTACAAAATAACATCATCACAATGTAAAACATGAAAGCTTCGAAAAAATTTAGCAGCAGACAGAATAACTTTTTGATTATTCTGTCTGCTGCGAATTTTTTTCGAAGGTTTCGTACTTAACATTTTTTGCCAAACTTTTGCTCGTACCCTTACACCCGTGCACGAGGCGAAGTGAATTAAGTAATAACAAACGAAATCTAGTGCGCGGTTCTATGAAATATTTCTATTGGCCATCTCCCCCTTGAAGCCAACTCCCCCGGAATCACCCTATAGTTTATTGGCAGTGCGATCGAGATATAGGGAAGTTGTGCTCAAGATGAGTTAGTAAGATAAGACGACACCCTTAAAATATTTTTAAATATTCACGCTACACGAGTAACGATGACTCTCTATGGCCGGTCAATAAGTAGTGCTAGTAGGGAGATCTAGTAAAGCCGTCAGTGGCCCGCGAGCTTTTACTCAGTAGATGGTTTCGTGATTTAGAACGATTTTAGATTCAGTATGTTAAGGCAGGATTCTACTTTGAAACTTTGAAAAAAAACATTTTTTTTTACATTTTTCGAAAGTACATATGTTCACGAATGTTCGGTCAAAATTTTATAAAGTTCCAAGCAGTCTAACTATCCTTTTTCGCCTTTCGAACGCACCTACCTGAGCGCGCTATTGTGACCCGCCCGGCGCGCGGCCCGCACTCACCAAAACTTTAAACGCGTTTTTCTCGAAACGACATTTTCAAGTACCGTGGTCGTGATAACTCAAAAAGTACTAAACCGATCCTTATGAAATTTGGAACACATATTCTATATGTGTGTACCAACCGACCTAACTACAATCAACTTAAAATTTTGATTAGAACTATTTTTTTATTGCAAAAAAAGACCCAAAAAACGCATTTTTTTTCGTATTTTAGCCGCCATTTTGTTAATTTTGCACGTATATAAAATATTCTAGTTAGGTCGGTTCCTGAAGACATACTGAACATGAAACTATTTGATTTTTTTGTTTCAGACCATCCGTCGGGAAGATTTCACGACCACGGCAACGGTACCTGCTTTTCGAGGCGTTGGCTTTAAACATATTTTACGTGTACAAAAAATGAATAAAATACATTAAATTTTTTTTTTTTATGTACTTAAAGAGTGTATTTATTGAACAGTTTAAACCCCATATCGATATCTTTAATAGTATTCTCAGAAAAAATTCACGAAAATAGCGTTTTTTTCATGGTTTCAAAGTAGAATCCTGCCTTAATAGCTATAGCGCATATCATACGATTTTTGATGTATGCAAAAATAACACAATGCCGTACATCCTTCGAAAAAACAAAACGTGTTTTTTCACCGTTTTTTGGCAAAAAAAATAGTACATATCAAAATTTGAAAAAATCCTTTTTTCAAATTTTATTAATAACCCTTCGAAAAACGTTGGCTCGAGAAAAACGCGTTTAAAGTTCGGTTGGGTTACATACATACATACATTTTTTTCAATGTATTTCGAAAGTATATTTATTAAGTGTGACAATTTTTATATCAATATCTATAATATAAACCTATAAAAAATCATGACAATATCCTTTTTTAGCGTCCAAAGTGAGAAGACCCCTTAAGGAAATGTGTCCCTCTTCTTAGATGTAAGGAAATTTTGTACTAGATTTATAAGGAACTTCTTCATTATTCTTTTCATTACAACCCAAACAAAGACAGTCTTAGTTGTTTTGTTTTATAAAGCCAACTGTCTTAAGGTAGTTCTGTAGTTTTTGTCAAATCTTAGGAATTGGCTGAAATATAAGTATGGTGTAGATATGACCTCCATGGACTGATGCCCAAAAATTTAATTCGATTCACCGTTTAGTTCATGAGATAATTGTAATTGAATATGGGTATTTTTGTACGCGATCCTTATACCTAACACGTTAACCGATAGAAGTTTGCTCGCATTTCTCGATATATGTTCTAAACGAATCTGAGAATTTCACAAAAAAAACACACGTGTACGCAGTACTATTGTGGGATTGATTTTAAAAAAATGACAAACTTTGACCGTTTAGTTTCGGAGATATCGACTTATGAAAAGTGGCCATTTTATTCCACACCGAACTCGGGCCCAACCATCTGTAACGGAATGGCAACAAGGTACGCTGCAGCCAGCTGATTGGCGCGTGATCTGGGAACTCGAAGCGTGTTTTTTTCCCGAGTTCTAGTAATTCTGAGATGGATGTGAAATAAATGTATTCTGCAAAGAAATTTAATTTGTTCAATTTATGCATGTATTTGTCTTTGTTACAGCGAATACAATTTAAACTGTCAGCAAGATGTTGCAAATCCACGATTCGACGTCCTTCGACAGCGAATTTTTGTTCCTGATCGTTGAGGTTATGGTTATTCTCATCGCGTTTAGCCGCATTTGCTTGACACATGACTGCCACAGCTTTCAGTCTTTTAGCAAGCGCCTTTTTTCGTGTAAACTTTCCTTTGTATCGCATTTGGGCTGACATTTTCACGCTTTTCTTTATTTATATAAAATATTTCGCGGAAGACGGATCGCAGGAAGCTCAACGCTGTGACCGCAGGAAAATCGCGCTGTTGCCTCGATTACAGCGCCACTCTCTATAAGAGTATGAGACCTATCTATGCATGAGGTGCGAATGTGTGGGACATATAGAGGGTACAAGCTCTGTAAAAAATTGACAACCAACAGTATAGGCATTGGATATTACTATACGCTTCGACCGAAACTTTTGTCTCATACGTGTATCTACAGAACTACCTTAAGGGGTTACCCTCACTTGCGATTTTGAAAAAATCGATTTTATTTTTATTGCATTTTTTTTGAAGTATAAGTATCTGAGAGTATGTCCTGAAAATTTCAAGTCGATCCGAACAAAATTGACTGAGATATGAGCGTTGAAAGAGAAAAATCCGTTGTGTAAACGACCGGAAATTTAAACTTTAAACGCGTTTTTTTCAAAATGGCATTTCTGACGTCGGTGACCAAGATTACTCGAACACTAATGAACCGATCTTCTTGAAATATTGCAGGCTTATTTAATACATAAAAATGTAGTCTTTAATCGTTCGATTTTTTTTTAATGGCCGTTTTATAGCCAAAAAGCGGCCGTTTTTTTTTCGTTAAAATCGAACCATTAACTTTGACTGTCCGCCATTTTGTGAAAAATGAATATTTTTTAAAATCCTTCGATTAAAGACCAGTTTATACTTATATTTGACTAAATCCATCCGCATTTTATTTTTCAGATGATCCACTTCGCCGCAATGTTGGTCACCGCAAACCGTGTATATAAAAACATTATTTCATTGACGGCCATTTGCCACTAAACAATGTAATATTTTTCAATAAAAAAATTACTGAAAGTTCTTCAAGATGTGTTCTTTAAGATGGTATATTGATCGATAAAAAAAGTTTTGTAGTTTTCTTTTAAAAAAATCATGAAAAAGGCCTTTTTTGCGCTACAAGTGGGGGTAACGCCTTAAAATCCATCCCTAAACTACCTAAGGTAAGGCGAAGGTTAGGACATCGTCAAGGGACGATACAACGACCATGAAACTTCGTCTGCAATAACTACCCAGTAACAATGCAGCAAATAACAATTTCTATGCGTTACTCGATCTTGTAATTCTCCATGACTAAACCTCAATGCTTCCTAATGCCAGTTGTCAAAGAATAGTACTTTACATCTACCGCAACAAAATGGCGCACAAATTAAAATATCAGGTCATTTTGAGACACCGTTTATATAGCGTTGAACAATCAACGTATACTTGTAAGATGGTTGCTTGTATTGGTTGCACTCAACATATGTGCATGATTTATGCAGCTGCTGAAATATAAATCAGCAGTACTATATATTTGGCAGTGACTATGGCTAAAAATATTATTGTCCCCTCAGAAAAGTATAAAATATAGTTAAAATGTGCCTAAAAACACCATACATTGCTCTCAGTGCATGTTGCAAACACCATGGACTTTCAGCGAACGAAATACTTCAGTGCGAACCAGAAAATCATATCAACGAATTAACCAAATATACGCTACGGACATTTAAAATTGTTCACCTGGATAAAAAAATCAGAGCAGCTATCAAGGAATGTATGGGACAGCAGAGGATCTCTCTTCAGTGCACGAAGAATGTCAATAACGAATGGAATCTTTGAGCATTTTCGTAATCGTTTCATACAACGGAGGAAGCATTGCCCCCCCCCCTGCCAGTGTATACTGGCGCTATGAGGTTATACCCGTCGGACATTACAGAACATGGGTTAAGGTATATACGTGTGTGTACATATACTCGCGAGGTGAGTCGGGTGTGGACGCGCGGATACCGCATTGAATTTAATCCGTAAATCCTCGTGTAGGATGAATTCGCTCGATCGTACCGTGAGAGTTGAGGCCAGTCAGACGGTAGTATTTAATAGTAACAACCGTCGGTTACGGCCCTCCCTACAACACACAGCGAGAGAGAGAGAGAGAGATAGCGCGAGAGGAAGGGGGCTCTAGAGCCTCCGTTATGCCGTTACGACTACCAACCGGTGGCTTGCGGGGCAGAGGGCCTGCTAATCTGTCCAGGGTAAGCTGTGGCGCGTCCCACGGAAATGTTTCACAAATTCGTACCGAATTACATACCGGCACAGATCGCACATTTATATACGTACACTGTCGAAAATTTAGTTAAACATGAGGATTCGAAAGTGTGTTTTCCATAGCGGCATCGCTTTGTGTACAAAATCCACGTAAACGCGATAATTCCATGCGATTCCGCACCGATTGAATAGCGCACGGGATCAAAGTGATTTTTGAGCACTGTGACGATAAACGGCCAAGTCAAATGAATATCTAACTCTTTTTTCACCTTGCCCACATAGTACAGTCGTGCTCTATATTGGTATTGGAGAAAATTAGAAGAAGGCTGGATTTTTTACGGGTGATTTTGTAGGTGCCGTGGGTGCTAAATCCAAGTTTGCCTAAAAATCGGGGTGTGCGATTTTTTTTTAGGGGATCAAAGGGGATGGGGGTGGACTAATCCCAAACTGCAACCCCCACGAGGTCGGCGCCGGGAGACAAAAGGTTCAGAAAAATCCAAGCTTTATTTTTGTCCGCAGCGCCGAAGTCATGGATGTTCATTTTAGGGGTGAAAAAGTGGGGTAAAATTTTGAAAAAATAGTTTTCATTCGCTAACTCCTCAGAAAAATTAATACAATTTTTGTTCAAATGGGAGCGTTGTAGCCCTTGGAAAGACGTGTCGATCGAGTATTTGATCATCCCTCTCCAATAATATCTTCACCCCCAAAAGAATTGTTGAAGTATACAAAAAAAATTGTTTATTGAATAACTCAAAAGCAATCGATTTTTCGGGGATGGTTTAAACGTACAAAATGTAGAGAATAATTTTTTCTATGCATTTGTTCCTATGGACTAGCCTTGGATTTTGCTTTTCCGAACCCCTCTCAGGGGTTGAAAATTCAAAATGAAATTCTGGGAAAATAATTGACCGAAAATAAAGAGGTACGAGTTTGGCGCTGTGGACAAAAATGTAGCTATGGGTTCCAGCTATAAATTGTTCCTCGGCGGCGAATTCGTGCGGTCAATAGTTTTCCCAAAATTTGATTTTGAATTTTCAACCCCCGAGAGGGGTTGGATAATCAAAATTTCAGGGTGGTCCATAGAAATGAAAATATAGAGAAAGTTATTCTCTACATTTCGTACATTCGAACCATACCCGAAAAACCGATTGTTTTTGAGTTATTTAATAAACAATTTTTTTGTCATTTTAACCATTTTTTGGGGGGTGAAGATATTATCGGAGAGTGTTGATCACATACTCGATTGACGCGTATGAATTTTTCCTAAAGGGTAATTGAATTAAAACTCATTTTTAAAAATTTCACCCCACTTGTTCACCCCCAAAATGAACTTCCACGACTTCGGTGCTGTGGATAAAAATAAAGCCCGGATTTTTCTGAACATTTTGTCCCCCGGCGCCGACCTCGTGGGGGTTTTAGTTTGGCATTAATCCACCCCCATCCCCTTTCATCCCCTTAAAAAAACCTTACACCCCGATTTTGAGGTAAACTTGGATATAGCACCCACGGCACCTACAAACCTGTCAAAAAACTAGCCTTCTATTTTTTTCCGATTGCGGGGGTCTCCGGCGACAGCACGACTGTACTAAAATCATGCGAGGAAACAAAACGTGCGAAAAATTGAAAGAAATATTGTCGATCAGCGTGCACGAAAAAGCATTTTTTGCTGAATGTACGAAATAACAGGGAGTCCAACGACGGTGCCTGCCGGCGACTACGGGAACGAGATTTTCAATGTTTCTACTCTGACAGTGATAGTTATTCGATAAGAGTGGAAAGATATGCCGTGTGTAACGAAGCTGCTGGCAAATATTAAATTATCGTTAATTATTCGAAATAGCGAATAATCACAATAGTTTAAGGCACCACACCACGGTAAAAAAAATTCTCCCTTTTTCTTCATTTTCTGAAAAATACATTTGTACCCCTACCAAATTTTCAAAAGAAATTTGTAATATTGGCGGAAATACAGCGTTTTACGTGAAACCGTTCGAAGCGCACGAGCGCGCCGATGTTCGGTTGTCAAACGGGTCTGCTACCTGATGACCTTTTGTTGGCCTCTATGAACCCTAATTCTTGGAATATATTTCGATTAAGGTCCTTCAGTACTTTTTAACAATGGTATTATTGGCCTCATAAATGTATTGGGGATATCAAACATAAAAATTGGTGAAACACTCTACCAAATTGTCAAAACAGCGACGAGAAGCGAATATGCGAAGCCGAAAAAAGCACGCATGAGGGTCGTCTGCGTGCAAAACAAAAATAAATGGATAGTCTCTGGATGCTGAGGAGCTGTTGTATGGTCCAGGAATGGCAGACTATCGGTGAAAAATAAAAAAAAGACAAACAAAAAATTTCGTTTGTATGTTGAATTATCCTTCAGCAAAACTTTGAACGCGTTTTTCTCGAAACTGCGTTTTTCAACCTGGTTGACAACATATTAAAAAAACTATTCATCCGATTTGCATGTGCCAAGTCTTAAACTGTTCGAAAATCCGGTCTCTATGGCACCACGTAGGGATTTTTTTATAAAGGGTCCCCTCATATTTTTTTTTTATGAACGATGAAAACTTTCCATGAAAATCGGAAATAAAATTCGCTGGTCCACCATTTTTTCAAGATATCGACATTCCCCTACGTGATGCTGTAAACCTATATATCTGATTTCTGAATATATTTTTATTTTATTTTTCCGACGAACCGTATGGCTTAATCGCTGTCAACCGCCGAGCAGCAATTTCGTCGGAGTGTCCTCTTGGAAGCGGCGCACACCGCAAACTATACTTTAGATTCGAGTGCAAAAAATTTTGCACAGTCTTCTACATGTACATATTGACTATGCGTCTTAATAAAAAAGATTCCACTCATCGTTTGCTTCACAGTAAATACGAAAAATACACCCTCGTACCCGCACGAACCGTGGTGTGGTGCCTTAAATATCTGACGATTAGTGGAAACCGTCAAGTATTTAAGCCTTGATTTATGAACGCGAGGAGTAAGCTATCTCTCGTAAGACCAAAGTACTCCCAGTGGTCGATTCATTGAGTTCCCAATGATCGTAAATCGAGAACATTTTATATCATTAATCTCCTTGCATTCTGTAGGGCAAGCAATCCTTGGAGAACTGGTACGTAGGTGCATACAGACATTGCACATGGCTAATGGAGGGGATGGTAGGAGCATTGCTAATGGCAAATCAATTTGGCAAGCGTAAGCAGCTAGTATAGCAAGCTAGTACAGGGATCGTTAAGGGTCAGAAGCGTGTGATCAGCACTCCCTCGCCCTTCTCGTTTCTCTCCCTCCCTCCCTCCCTCTCTCTCTCTCTCTCTCTCTCTCTCTCTCATCCTATGTTTCTCTCTCCCTCTTCCTTGTTCTCTCCCCCACCCTGCATTTGGAGAAACACCAGTGTTAACACACGACTGTACTCTCGAGTCGTGTAGTCCCGTCCGTATGTCGAATCTGATCATCGATTAGTACGACGATGGATCGTGAAGTTCAACGGAGGGAGAACATACGTGGACAGACAGTACTGAATTCTATCTATTAATGTATGGACAGCAATCTCGATCCGACTCGTGTATTGGTTATCACTGCGAATCAAATTATCTCGGTATATGCGAGAATTCCTCGCAAAGGGGGTCAACGCAGTAGTAACGCCCCGCAGTAGTCAGACACGATTCCAGTCGCTGTGTATACCTAGTAAGCAAGCTCGCACATATAATCATTGGAGCATTTAGCTCGAGTATCACTCATGTACCACAATGGAGAATTCTCTATCGCATGTTAATTTAATATGATTGTTGTTTTTGTTGGATTAGGGCTGTAAAAACAGTCTCTCTCTCTCACTCTCTTTCTCTCTCTCACTCTCTCTCTCTCTCTCTCTCTCTCTCTCTCTCTCTCTCTCTCTCTCTCTCTCTCTCTCTCTCTCTCTCTCTCTCTCTCTCTCTCTCACACACACACACACACTTTTTCTCTCATTTTCTAGGTTAGATTCATGGATTGACGACGTATACTTACTGACAACCCAACAAAAAACCTACAATCCGAAGGAATCGATGATGCTTTCAGCTCGCAGTTATAATTATCATAGCTGAAACGATTTCTGCCGATATCTTTGAAACTGCATGCCAGAAGAAAGAAGTACGTATAGCTTATGAGTGTTTCATCCAAGCAAGCATAGAGAAATAATGTAATAGAACTTGCCCTATTTTTTTCGCCGTAACTTCTATGAAAAGTAGCCATTTCATTACTGAAATTATATAAATATTATAATATCACAATTAAGTAAACTATGGACAAAAGAAATACATTTTCCGACCGATACACAACGAGAAGAATGCTGAAAAATCAACATTGACTACCAAGTAACAGATAATGTCATTGTTGATCGAAAATGCCGACTTGAGAATCCACCGTTATTTCGTGCAGCTGATGCATTTTTTAAATTGAATATGGAGAACAGAGAGGATTCCGTCAATATTTTTTTTTTAATCTTCATAGTTAATACGTTAACCTTAGAAACTGACGTGATGGTCATAAAAAAACAGGCAGTACTACGATATCTATGGCCCTTAATTCTGACCACATAGCCTTCATATTAGAACGAAAAGAAGACATTTTTCAAGTAAACATCGTAATTCGA
This sequence comes from Ophion obscuratus, assembly GCA_964007375.1. Lineage (NCBI taxonomy): Eukaryota > Metazoa > Arthropoda > Insecta > Hymenoptera > Ichneumonidae > Ophion > Ophion obscuratus. The sequence goes on from OZ023313.1 coordinate 28,968,106, forward strand.
CCTTTAAAGCGGTTAAACGGGGATATTAAAGTTTGTATAGGAAAACATATATTTGGTCAGATTTACTTTGATCGGGATACTTCGTGAGTATAATAGAGAACCGTTGTACGAAAACATATCCAAAATTCACCACTTTTTATGCGTTTTTCGAAATAAAAAAATTCTCAAAAACAGAAATTTAAAAAATAAGCGAAAATTCGCGAAAAATGTACATTTTATCACAAAAATTAAGAAATTTGTTACATATGATTGAAAAACTTTTTCAGAGGCGATGTCTTCAACAATTTATTGCTTAAATAATTTTTTGATCGTTCTTCGGTATCTTAATTTTTTTTTTAATTATAATCATTATATTCAACAATTTGTTTTTGTTATAAGTACACAATAAGATCAAATACTGTTAGTTTATTTTTAAAATAATTTTAAAACTACGTTTAGTGTCCCTGGGGACTCGGGGGGGGGGGGGGGAAGCACCCACCGGACCCCCCGCGACCCAGTAGCGTAGCGAACGCCTTTCGCCTATAAAACAGTGCCAAACACACACGCACACACACACACACACACACACACACACACACACTTTTTCTAAATATTATGTTTCGAAGTTTTGGGACATGTTGAAAAAATGAAAAGCCTCTGAAATGACATACAATTCGTTACTTTTCACAAATCGCTTGGGCTCCGCGCCCCTGAGACGAATATCGACTTTTGTCACTCTTGAAAAACTGTTTCTTTTGGTCGAAATATGAAGGCCACGTGGTCCAAATTAGGGGCCACAGATATCGTAATATCTGTGGCCCCTAAACATGCTCCCAAATGTGTTTCAAAACGAAAACAAGTATTTTCCTATTGCAAAATGCAGCCATTTTTTTCGGAAAACTCAATCTCTCTGTTTCAAAACATATCATCCCATCGATTTTTAACATTTCGCCCCTTTCATTGGTTCATATTCTGAGTATGAGTGTTAATGAAAGAAAAATCTTCGTTGGTTTTTTTTATCAGATGAATCCCGCCGGCGCTACGTGTCACGCCATCTGACAACATCCGCTGTAACCCATTTAGAAGACTGTGCTATTTTTAAATATTAATTAAACTCTTCATTCACTTAAGGGGCCAGTCCACTTTGGAGCCACGAAAAAAGGCTATTTTTACGATTTTTTTTGAAGATTTTGTAAAATATATGATGTGGCGGTGTTTTCTAGCACCGTCCCTTGAAATAAAGGAAAAGTAAAAGGAAGGCTTTCTATCTCTCTCCGCTCAACACTTCGGCCACGCTACGCTCCCGCAACGTTTTTCTAGGGCATTAAATGTTAAGATTTTGATTATTAATTGCGCCCCGCGACCACGTTTGTTCTATGAGCCATTCGGGAATCCTGGAGGAAAGGGAGAGGAAAAGGAAAGAACGAATTATCGAACCATCGAAAGTCCAAAGAAAGGCGATCAAAGAAACAAGGAGGACGAAATATCGGGTAGCATCAGCGTATTTCGAGCAAAGCTCATACGCTTGTCTCGAGCAGCTCTCAAGGCCAAGGCTTGGACGAAAGAGTCAACACAAAAGGAAAGAGGGAAGAAGACAGCGAATAAAATCCGTTAAAACGCTGGAATTTTCGAGAACGAATATTCCGTTGTTCTCGCGCGGGCGCCTCTCCTTCCAAAAACCAGGGCAGTAGGAAAAATTAGCATCCTCCCGTCATCAAATTTATATCATCGCCAATCCCCACTTCGGAATGTTTCTGGACATGTTACGTCGCCGATTCCCTCGGAACCATTGTAGAATAGCGAGCCAGGGGTATAGGGCGTCGTTAAAGACGAGTAGCCTTTTTCAATAAAAGAAAGAAATATTCGCTCGGTGCCCCGTCTCACGCTCGCGTTAAGATCTCAGGAGACGGACCTGTCAATTATCGGGGAAATATTCGAAGCAAGTAGAGGGGTGGGAGGGAGAGTCCACTGCCCTGCTCGCGACACAGAATTCGGGGAGATTTTCGTGAAGTATCGAGCGGAGAGGACGTCTAATCGCACTATCGGAATTGTAGCCGTGAGTTATATTTTCCAGCCACTTTCCCATTTGGTCAGTGGGTCGCGATCAAATTTTCCCAGTCAAATCAGTTGAGTCTCTGTAACTCTAATCGTTCTTTCGAACCCCCGATAATTTAACGGCGGAGTTTCCTTCATAAAAATCCCGAGAAAACGCGGTCGCGGTGACGACTTTTCCACGTTTTGGAAGAATCGCCTAATAATTACTTCCTATTTTCCCGTGCTCTCGGTGCGCGGGTAAGTTAGATAATTACAATCGTGGCCGTACGCGAGAATCTCCAATTTTTGGTTAGCAATTATTCGTGAAAACTCGAAGAGAAGAATCGCAAACGGGTTGCGATACGTGTGTGTGAGTGTGAGGAGAATTGAACGAGTGGGCCGGTGATACAAATTCCCGCGAAAGACCAAGCTCGGCCGAGTAACCGACTATCGGGGGCTCGGTTATTTATTGGAACATCTTGCGATCTAATTAAAACAACTTTAATAAAGTCCCGTCCACGAGTAGCTCCGTGGCGGAGAGAAAACGAGCACGTGTTAGATTATAAAGAGTGTAGGATCCCGGCCGAATCGAAAGAGCGCGCGTGTGTGAGTTTCCGATTTTTCTCTCGAGTTTCGATAATAGAAGCGCGTGATTTGCCTCGTAAATTCATGCTTTCGTGAGTAATTATCCCGGACAGATATTATTGTAAGATGTAAAATAGTTAATAAACGACGGGAAGAATGTTCACCTCGAAGCTCCAGCTGAAAAATTTATTTTTGAACTATTTCCAGTTTCGCCCCGCCCTTCCCGCTGGTCAACCGTCTTTCTCTCTCTTCATCGTTGAGTCGCTTTGCGACTGGCGCCCACGGATTTTGGTAATCAAATAAAATCAGCGAAAAAGAGAGAGAGAGAGTCTTTTGTGGCAGAATAATTTTTACTCGATTAAAAGTTTGGTCACAATGAATATAAAAGTTGTTGGGCTTGATAAATAAAGTCTTGAAATACATTAAAAAAAAGGTTTAATTCATTTTTATTCATGTTTAAGTACAAAAACTATAGTTTAACGTAACGCCTCAAAAATAGGTGGGCTAGTTAGCTCCATCACAAGTCGGCAACGGCTTGTCTGAAACAAAAAAAAATCAAAGTCCATTAGATTCAGTACGACACCAGCTACAAAATGACCCTCGGATATAAAGTTTTATCCAAAAAAAGAATGGCAGATGAAAAACGAAGAAAGTTTAAAAAAAACGCGTTTTTTCGCAGTTTTTCGCCAAAAAAAGAGTAAAAATCAAAATTTTAAAACCATCGAGGGTCATCTAGTTGCAAATCATGTTTACAATAGGTGGTTCAAATTTTAAGAGAATCGATTTATTAGTTTTAGAGATACGATGGCGCTAGATTTTGAAAACGTTGTTTCGAGAAAAACGCGGTTGAAGTTTATACTATGAATACATTCTTACCTAAACTCAATCGGCAATTCCTGCACCGTACAAAATCGTCGATTTCTTCAAGTCTTGCTTGCTTTCGATTTTTCAAATTTTCAAAGCGCACTGCCCCCTTAAACAATCCGTTTAGAAGACACTGTCATTTTTTAAGATTATATTAAAAGATACCATGTAACAGCCAAAAGTAGTAATAAAACATACCCTGGCTCTACAAAATAGTGAGGATATTTTTCCTTTTAAACAAATCACAAAAGACGGCAATTCTTTCCTCGCCTAAAGGTATTTCCCCCCTTAAAGGACGAAAAAAGATATCCACGTATTTGGGAGTACCGGGAGAACGAACGGAAAGAAAGCGGGTGAGGAGATGTTTTTGAGCCATGCCTACCTCGCCATTGAATCTCGTGAACAAACACAACACCACTATGCTGACGTACGTAGCCTTTCACGCGGCGTCCACACAGCCGGGAAGGATTGGACTATAAATGATATATTTCAGTATGATCGTGAGAGCACGCGAGTTTGTGTATTCTTTTGAATCGTCCACCGGCAAAATCAACCGATTCATGAAACGCGTGTACCGCTGCACGCACATCGTTCTCAATATAGGCAATCCACTGGAATTAGCGAGACTTTAATCAGTCTGTCAACAATTGGAGCCCGCGCTCGTTGTGCACACACGCACGGCAATAATGAAACACCGTCGATGTTCCCCCATTCGAAAAACCACCTGCATATGCGATTAATTACAAGTAATGGCGAAGTGCAAACAAAACTATCTGATACGCAGGAGTGATGAAACTAAATATTATTTGAACGAATTGACGATCAATCATTTCGACGATAACGATGAGTAGGTGATTAATGAATCTGTGGAAAACAAGGATTTCAGTAGGCAATCAACTAACAAATCAGATATGAGTGCGGTTATGTGAATATAGAAAATTTCGTACGTGTTTAAGGTGTTGTACACAGTTAAAGTTTTCGAAAAATCGATTAATAATTTTTTTTTGTAATATACATGTACCCATGCAGAAATTTTGACCGGGATACCCTATGTCCGATCAAATCCCGATCAGGATTTGTCATGGATTCCCCAAAAGCGGTATCCCGGTTAGAATCCAACTTGCATCAATATCGGCATATGTACGACGACGATGGCATCATTTTGAAAATTTTGGCGTCACGTGTATTTTCTGTATTACTATGGAATTCCTATCTATAGATAGGAATTTCTGGGAATAGATAGGAACCATGAGTTCTTACGTATTTCGAGAGAAAACATTTCGTCGAGGCAAAAAAATTTTTGCAAAAAAAGTTGTGAGTTTCAAATATTACATTATAATTAGAATTTCCTCAAGTTTAAAAAAATAAAAATCGAATTCACGACAGTTATATTAAAATTTACACCATAAGTGTAAACGTATTTTGAGAGAAAACATTGTGTTGAGACAAAGAAATGTTCGCACAAAAAGTTATGTGCAAAAATTTCTGTGCCTCGAGGCAATGTTTTCTCTCAAAATACATACGAACTCACTTTTGGCGCAAATTTTAATCTAATCATTTTGAATTTGATTTTAATTTGTCTTAAATACGAAAAAATTCACAACTAATTTGTCTTAAATACGAACAAATTCACAACTTTTGTGAATTTTTTTGTATTTATAATTTCTTGTCAATACATTTGCATTCACAGATTTTGATGTGATTTTTTTTTAATTCACATCAAAATCTCGCGATGACCGCGATCTGCCATTTGAATCTTTGGGCAAATTTTTTTTTATTGATAGTTTAATGCACCAAAACTTTATAAATGTTATTTATTTTTATAATAAATTTAACATGTCATAATTCCATTTTTGACATTTTATTTCAGCCTGTATTCACCCGTGATCCTTCCCAGATTCCTCAATGATTCCATGGGGAATCTATTTAGAGTCATTAAAGGATCCGGTTCTGGATCCCTAATGGAATCCAGTTTACGGATCTTACATTTAGTCTTCGAATCTGATCCGATATCGGACTAGATCCCAACTGGGAGCCCGGGATACAAGTCAGAATCCAGCTGTACCCCTGCCAAAATTTCTGCACGGGTATTTAAGTACCAACACAGAAAACTTCTTGTCAATCCGGCGAATATTCTCGAAGTCACACGTGCATTTGTAATCGTTTTTTTACTATATGTAAAGTGCTTTTGAAACTTTAAACGCGTTTGTCTCAAAACTGTGTTTTTATAGTTGGTGAGCAAGATTTCGCGGAAAAACGGATCATTCTCAAATTTTAACACTATCTTTACAAGTATATTTTTTAGTAATTAATCGAAGGTTTTTTCTCACCGATAAATATTTTCCATTTTATAAACAATTTAGGGCCTAATTTTTTTGTCAAAAATCGTTTTTTTTAAGAAGCCGCCATTTTGTCAAAAATTATTGGTTTGCTTATTCCTTCGATCAATTACAAGATAATCCCTTATCTTAACGAATTTTTTTTTTTTTTTTTTTTTTTTTTTTCATTTTAGATGATTCAGTCCAGACGCGTTTTTCTCGCAATGTCTTTTTTCAAAACGGTTTACACTCTCAAAAGACTAAGTTTTTTCGTAGGAATAAGCTCAACGTTTTGAAGCTATCCGTTTCAAACTTTGACACAACGTGCTTCACGGCATCAGGCTATGGAAGCTTTTTTTTAAATCTTCATATTTTTTTAACGAAAAACTGTCCACAAAATAGGCTAAATTCGATACTTTTTTGATTTCAAGAAAACCTCCATAGCAAGATAGCGACTCTCATACTGATAATAATCTTTTTACAAATTTGGTTTCAGGTAATATTTACGGCCACAACCGTGTACACCGTGAAGACACTTTTTTGCGAAGACATTTTCAACCGTTAAAAAGTGTAAAAAAACATACAAATAAACGTTTAAAAATGTATGTTCTGTTCTTCATGAGTGCTTTGATTAAACATTAAAAATCAGACTGATTAGCGTATTTTAACCATCGGAAAAAAAACATCGTGAAAATCAGTTATTTTTCGATCCATTACACCGCGATGATCCATTAAAGTTAAGAAACTACGTTATAAAACTGTGCAATAAAAAAATCGTTTGTTTTTTGGAATTTCAACCTTACGCAGACCTTTAAAAAAATACCACTGGTGTCGGGAAAATTGTATTAATCTGTAAATGCGTCGCTCGGATATTCAACAATATTGAGGACTCTCACCTAAATGGAAAAGTGCGACCGATGAAATGTATCGTTTAACACCACATAGGGAAACTCGAGGCAAGACGAATAAAACGAATAAGCGAGGTAAGATGAATCATAAGCCTAGCTACTATTCAGTGTGTGCGAGCACAGGTCCCCGTTAGTTTGGGGGGTGGCGGGAAGGTGAATGAGTATGGAAGTATAAACTATGGCAGAAACACGCGTCTCGAGTGAGAAAACAATATCGATTTTTTGAGAAAACGATCTAATTTTTGGTCAAGTTTACCATCGTTTCATTTTATTTCAGTTGTTCATATTGATCAGAGACAACTAGGTAAACACAATGAAAGTAGTAATTATTAATATAATAAGAACGGTTTTTCAGAAATTTTCAAGGTTATTATGTGATTTTTTGTCAATTCGTTAACCATCAAATGGGGCAAGATAAATACAAGCTATCGCAATAGAGCCGCAATATTTTACCACGTACCACTATTCACGTTAGAAAGGGTGAAATAAAACTAGTAAAGCATTTGTTTCCTCTTCAACCGGTGTTTCTACCAGGGGAAGAAAAAGAACTTACAAGTGATTAAAATGTTATGGAAGCAAGATCATTCGGACTTAATGCTACAGAACTTAGACTTATCGAATTGCTGGTATTGAGAATGAAACCACTTTTATTTGCGAAATATGCCAATAATTCGTGTCCCATCATTCTCCCAGCGCTGTTTCATCTTGCCCCGCACGTAGGGTAAGGTGGGAAAAATAAAACTTTAATTAAAAATATATATTGTATGGTAACAGCCAGAAAGACTGATTTTTTTGCTTCCCGAATTAAAAGATGTATAATGTTGATTAGTGTTGATTAGTTTGAATAATAATTAAAGTTAACTGACGTATATATGTATTTTTTTTATTTGAACATGACCTTAGCGTTATTATCTTGCCCCTACTTCCCGGGGCTGGGTTGAAATGCCGCGCTTTGAATACCCCGACGCTTTGAAATTCCGAATTTTAATAGTTCAAAATTCAAGATGGGACCGGCTTGAAGTTCCAAACTTCGAATGATCAGAACGCTCAAAACTCCAAAGGAATACTACACCGAAAGATCGAAACTCCGAAAGAATTTTATACGAAACACCAAGCCGCCGAAAATTTGAACACCGTGAAAGTGATTCGGCTATGGAAGTTTTAAAAGTTCCAAAATTTTCAATATAACCACGAATCATTTTAATCAATTTGTTTAGACTTCCAGAGTTTATACTTCTTTTACTTATTATACTTCTTAGAGTTTATGCTTCTAAAAAAAATATCAAAAAGTATTAAATGGAAGATGAAAATCGTAATTATGGTATAGTGATAATGAAGAAATTTGAATTTTAACCTACGATATGGCACGTAAACTGATACAAATAATATATTTTATTCGGCATATTGTGATTTTTCGTAGTATTCAAAAAATATTTTGCCCACGTGATTGGAACAATTAGTTTCCAGTATTCTACAAAAAGTACAGTATGAAAATTCACATTTTACCAATAACTTCGCAATATTTTTCGCTATACGCCGAAGATTTATGCTATGCATATAGTGAAATCTATACATACACGAAGGTTCATGCTATACGTATAGTAAAATCCATATGAAAATATAGCATATAGGACTCAGCATATACGAGGGTGGGGTGAAAAGTTTCTGGGATAATCTCCATCACACTGATACATTTCTCATAACGGTGTTCTAATTTAGTTATACCAGTTTTAAACGTAGATTCGTCAAGCTCCTCAAAATACTGATTTACAGCTTCGATAACTTCTTCGTTGCTCTTAAATCTTTTTCCGCCAAGCCATTTTTTGAGGTTAGGAAACAGGTAATAGTCGCTGGGGGCTAAGTCTGGAGAGTAGGGAGGATGCGGCATCAATTCAAACTTCAATTCGTGGATTTTGGACATGGCAACAATCGACGAATGCGCTGGTGCGTTATCGTGATGAAACAAAACTTTTTTCTTCGCCAAATGAGGTCGTTTAATTTGCACCTCGTGCTTCAAACGTTGCAATAACTCTGCGTAGTATTGACCAGTGATAGCCTTACCCTTTTCAAGGTAATCAATGTATATAATTCCTCTCGCATCCCAAAAAACAGTAGCCATAACCTTGTTTGCCGATAAAATTGTTTTTGCCTTCTTTGGGGTTGGTTCCCCTTTTTCAACCCACTGTTTTGACTGTTCATTATTTTCAGGAGTATAGTGATGGACCCATGTCTCATCAACAGTTATGAATCGACGCAAAAATTCGTTTGGATTACGCCTATACAGCGCCAAATTGTCGGTAGAAATGGTTTTTCGAAGCAGTTTTTGGTCGAGCGTTAGCAAACGCGGCACCCACCTTGCACACAGCTTTTCCATGTTCAAATGGTTGTGCAAAATATTTCGTACACGTTCAGTTCAAATCCTACAGGTCTCAGCTATCTCATGCACTTTCAACCTGCGGTCTTCCAACACTATTTTATGGATTTTTTCAATCATCTCTGAAGTTGTGACTTCAACGGGCCGTCCCGAGCGAGGCTCGTCACAAGTGCTCACACGACCCATTTTAAATTCAGAAACCCACTGCTCAATAGTTGGATATGATGGGGAGGAGTCTCCTAGAGCTGAATCCATCTCTTCTTTTATTTGTTTTGGTGTAAAACCTTTCAAATGGAAGTATTTGATGACAGCACGTTTTTCCAATTTTTCCATTTTTACGAAAACAACGGAAGCGTCTCGCGCAATGTGCTCTCAAACACAAACTAACGTAGCGATTGGGCTGAAACTGTACATACAAGCTCGGTAGGAATGGTACTGTAGGACGCCTCTCCAAAACTAGACCTAGTGGCACCATCTCTTGGTCAGGCCGGAAACTTTTCACCCCACCCTCGTAGGACTCGCGCCTATGCGAGAATAATTTGAAATGTAATATGGCACGCATCATTTTTACTATACGGTGTGAGAATCATTTTTACACTTCTATAACAACAAGTCTTAGAATTCCCAACTGGCAGTAAACTGCTATACTTCTCTAGCACTGAATATTAGAATTTTGGCAACCAGTGTTAGAATTTGAGGCCGTATTTTTCTCCGTATAGACAAATTTCAAAATTTACGTAAAATCACTTCTTAATTTTAAAAAATTCTGTAAATAATTCGTTGATTTATTGAAAATTTTGAAACGTTTAAAACTTCTATAGCCGAATTATTTTCACGGTATTCAGATTTTCGGATTTTTGGTCTTTCGTGTAAAATTCTTTCAGAGTTTTGAGCGTTCTGATTATTCATAGTTTGGAATTTTAATCCGGCCCCTACGTCCCCTACTATGCATATTTATCATAAGCAAAAAGGCTTCCTTTGACCCGACTGTACATCTCACTGACAAGGAACATCCGTCAGGTAACACCCTTCGATTTTGTTGAAATTTGGATATGTCATGAAGCACCGAAAAGTAAACTATACGTATTTTTTTATCGGCGGAACAACGGTTTTAAGGGGTGACTCATCGAAAAAAGCATCTCTAGGGGTAATATAGCAGTTTCACACAGAAGGAGTCCACCGATTTTAATGAAACGAAAAACGAAAATTCCTCTAATCCGCAGCAATGAAAACCCCACTATAGTGACATTGCAAAAAAGAAATTAAGGGGTGAACCACCCCTATATTAAGGGGTGGTTTCACCCCTTAAAACCGTTTTCCACCGATAAAAAAATACGTATCGCTTACTTTTCGGTGCTTTATAACATATCCGAAATTAAACAAAATCGAAGGGTGTCACCTGAGGGATGTGCCTTGGAAATATTTTATTCCACTCGTCCAACGGAAATCAACTCGACTCTCACAACTTTATAATAAAAGAGTAATGTAACATATACTTCGAAAAAATATATATAGGTACCCAACAGACTTCATAATTCTCGGTAACGGACGATTACGAAATAATTAAAAATTCCAACGACGCGTGCATTTTTCGTACCTACAAATGAATTTTTTTTTCCACGGAAAAAGTGCTTTCGCTGCAACCGTGTGTGTCGGCGGTGCTTGTAACAAGGGCAAAAAAAATACGCACGCATCGTCTAGCGGACGGGGAGTAAAAAAACGATCATGATAAAAAATCCAAAAATAAAAACACCAATATTTCGAGAGAGCCGTTTCATCGGAACGTTCGAGGGTTTATACCGCGCACAAACGAGAAATTTGAGAACGAGAGCTTTTACGAGGCGAGTGAGGGCTTGAAAAAAATGTTTCAACAATGACTATTATTCCTCACTGAGACTCTCCTGCGCTTATATCTTGCCAGTGCCGTTCCCGCGCAGCGATCAATAATGATACACGAGTGCAGGTACGTTTCTCATTAGCAATGGCCGATGCGGAGATGTGAGCGAAAAAGTAGAAACAAAGAGAAAATAATAGAGCAAAGCTCGTAGCAAGATCACGTGACACAAGTGATCACAAGTAACACGTGAAATACAGTGTATCTTTACTCATCTTCATACACACACCCACACATATGTGCCAGGAATAACGTAATCAATTTTATAAAACTCCCCTTCGCACCCGATTGCCGCTCCATCGGATCGACTCTGCTCTCTTTGTCAGCGAGCAAAGTCCATCAGACATCAGCCATCGCCAACGGATAAAAGTGCCTGCTGTTACATCAGCGTCGAGGCAAGAGCGAAAAAAAGACCTCTATCGTATTTCTACATTCTCGTTACTGACGAATTTTACCCGTAACCGAATGAACGGAAATAAAAAGAAAATGGCGCAGACATTTTTATCCTCGTGTGAAATACAAACTGCCTCTGAAATGAAAATCACCGATCCGTTCGTTCGTTTTGCAACGACTTCTCATCGGTTTTGACACACGCGTCAATCACAGTGAAATTTCCCAGGGCGATTCTACATACAGGTCTTGTTACTTCAACAATTGGACGAAACGATATACGAAGTAATATTACATATGTCATTGGCGCAGCCAGGAAGGGGGACGCCTCGCCCCAGATAAACACCGGTGCCCCGAAAAAAGATAAAACATAATTAAATTCAAATGAGCGATTAATTTTATTTGTTTCACCCAAGCAAGCATGAAGGAATAATTTAATAGAAATTGTACTATTTATTTTCTACGTCGTAATACCGTAAGTCGTGTACAAAGTTTCCATTTCATTACAGTAGAACATCGATTATCTGAACTAATTGGGACCGGACGTCGTTCGAATAATCAAACATTCGTACAATCGAAAATACTTCTCGGATTTCCAGGAAAATCAACTCATATAATATAAATAGTGTCGAAAATTCTCTTTATTAATCCAATGATCCTAAATTCTTTATTTGATAGCAATTAACGTTCATTACAGTAGAACACCGATTATCCGAACTAATTGAGACGGGACATCGTTCGAATAATCAAAAATTCGTAGAATCGAAAATACATCTCGGATTTCCAGCAAAATCAACTCATATAATATAAATAGTATCGAAAATTCTCTTTATTGATCCAATGACCCTAAATTCTTTATTTGATAGCAATTAACTTTCATTACAGTAGAACACCGATTATCCGAACTAATTGGGACCGGGCATCGTTCCAATAATCAAAAATTCGTACAATCGAAAATACATCTCGGATTTCCAGGAAAATCAACTCATATAATATAAATAGTATCCAAAATTCTCTTTATTGATCTAACGGCCCTAAATTCTTTATTTGATAGCAATTAACAATGAATAAAGTTTCAATTTTTATGCCACCACTACTTATACAGTTAAATCACAACTGCAGCTTAAAATAATGATCAATCTTTGGCTGTCTCGTAGTCGTTGCACGTTCCTTGGCCGCTATGTTTCTAATTCGTTTCGAGAAGAGCAGCTGTGTGGGACTATTTTCTGGTTGGGTTTCAAACCATTCCTGGGCGTTTTCTCGTATATACACACAATGTATATACGATCTGATGTATGAAGTTACATATAGGCGATAATGTATTTTGAAAATATCTCAAAGTGTTAGGAAACAGCTTTATTAAAGAAAAAAGGGGATACATTAGGGCGATACCTTAACTGAGAAAAAAAAGACCATCATTGAGTTCGGATAATCGAATGTTCGGATAATCGAGGGTCTACCGTAGTTGAATTAAACAGATATTATAATTTCACAATTAAGTAGAAGTGTGAGCAAAAGAAATACATTTGCCGGCCGATACACAACCAGGAGAATGCTGGAAGATCAACATTTAGTACCAAGTAATAGATAACATCATTGTAAATCGAAAACGTCGATTTGAGAATCTGCCGTTATTTCGTGTAGTTAACGATTTTCTTAAAGAGCTATATACAGTTAAAATTTTCGAAAAAACGATTTTTTTAAATTATATTTTCGCAATGTCCTTATATTTAAGTACACACACAGAGTATTTCTTGTTAATCCGGCGAATATTCTCGAAGTTACACGCACATTTGTAATTACGTGTCAGAGCCTTCGAAAATGCTTTTGAAACTTAAATGCGTTTGTCTCGAAACTGTGTGTTTTAAAGTCGGTGAGCACAATTTCTTGGAAACGGCTGAACCGATCCGTCTCAAATTTTAACACAATCTTTTCAAGTATATTTTTCAGTAATTAATCGAAGGTTTTTTCTCACCGATAAATATTTTTCATTTCATAAACGAATTTAAGACGTGCATTTTTTTCAAAAATCGATTTTTTTTAGAATCCGCCATTTTGTCAAAAATTATAATTTTGCTTACTCCTTCGATCAATTACATGATAATCTATTATATTAACTAATTATTTTTGGTTTTTTCTTTTTAGATGATCTAATCCAGAGATATCGTGCTTACCGCATAAGACGCCTTTTTTTAGAGGTGCTCCCGGAGATCAGCATATAGCAGCTTTCAAAATAATTATTTTAACATTTTTATTTGTAAAAATAATTATTTTGAAAGCTGCTGAAAATTATTTTGAAATAATTATTGATGGGACTCTCTCCATTCTTCATTCAATCTAACGGGTCATATACAGTCAGGAGGCCCAAAATATCGTTTTCTCAAGAATTTTTCTTGAGATTTTTTACTTTAATTTTTTGAGAATTTTTACTTTAATTGATTTAAAGGTCTTCTCAAGAAAAATTCTTAAAAAATCGATCTTTTTGGGCCTCCTGACTGTATATAACCCCTTAAATTGAATGAAGAACGGATAGAGTCCCATCAATAATTATTTTTAAATCTTAATAATTGGATACGTTAGCCTTAGAAGCTGAAGTGATGGTCATGAAAAAAACATTTTTCCACTTAAAGATAACGGAATAAATGCTGGAAATTGGAGGAAGCATATTAAAAGGAGCACTCCTTTCGTTTATAAAGAGTGTCTCAAAATGACCTGACATTTTAATTTTTAATAAAACGTATTATTTATTTGAAAAGTACGAATATTTTGCTTTTAATATAAGGTGAAAACATGATGGGTCTGAAGTTTGCGTCGTTGGCACGCAACGAAAATTAATTATTTTTGATTACTCAATTTCTTTTACGCCGATTTAGGCTGTGAAGATCGCTCAAACATGTCGTTGTATCCTTATTATAAATTTACGACTCCAATTTTAAAAAAGCTTTGGATACTGATAAAAATGTACAAATAAAAAATGGAAAAAAGTTCGTTGCATTCCAACGATTCAAACTTCAACGTCATCAAATGAGGTTATGTGTGGAACACAATACCCGATAAATGATCGCCTCATCCCTGTTTGCAAATCTCTTTTGACGAAATTTTCAATAACATTTTGGCATAATTGCGGACTAATTTCGTTAATGGTGCGTTCAATTGCTTCCTTGAGCTCCGCAATGGTCTGTGGATCATGGGCATACAGTTTTCCTATAAGAAAATCTTAAAGGAAGAAGTCCAATGGCGGCAAACCGCACGATCTTCCGCCATTCACATAGCCGCGGCGCGATATAACACGGCCATGAAACTTCGTCTACAATAACTATGAAACTTCGTCTGCAATAAATATTGTCTGCAAACAATGCAGCAAATAACAATTTCTATGCGTCGCTCGATCGTGTAATTCTTCGAGACTAAACCTCAATACTTCCTTATGCCAGTTGTCAAAGATTAGTGCTCTATGTTCGCCACAAAAAAATGGCGCTCAATTTAAAATGTCAGGTCATTTTGAGACAGCCTTTATACATTTTTCCAAGCATCAATAGTACCCCCAGTGAGCTTCGCCGGCTATGAGAGCAGTTGTCTTGCCATGAGGTGGATAAAGACGTGGCTTAGAAACATAATGATTTAGGAACGATTATTTCATATGTCACTGCAGAAAATAGATAATGACATTGTTAAAAAAAATGCCAACTAAAGAAGTGTTGGGCCGATTAAATAGAAAGTTAAAAGTTATTTAAGGGGAGATATACAACTAGGAGCTGGAAAAAGGCCATTTTTGTGAATTTTTTCAAGGAAAACTATTTGAAATTTCGGATTGGGGTTTTAATTATCTAAAAGTATATACATTCAAAAATATGTTTAATTTTCTTTATTTAAAAATATCAAAAATATACAAGGATATTGTATGATCCTTGGAGCGTCTTAAAAAAATCTGAGTATACGGTACCCACTGGCGTTTCTTCAAAAATCATCTGAAAAAAAAACCAAAAAGATTATTAAATTAGATACTATAACCTAGTACTTGTCATAGCCGATTTTTAAAATATCGATTTATGACAAAATGGCGGACGTTTGAACGTAAATAGTGATTTTTGGGCCAAAAATTAGTTATTATTTTGCCTATAAACCAAAAACTAAGTAACGGAAAAAATCCTATGGCAAGTACTAGATAATGGTGTATAGAATAACCACATAAAACCTCAACGCAATCGGTTCATTGGTTTTCGAGAAATTTTGGGTACCGATTTAAAAAACGTGATTTTGATAAAAACGCGTTTGAAAATTTGGGAATGAATAAATCATGAAATTTGTCAAATTACATGGAATCATCGGTACCAGGCCCATAGTGTAGGTCTTCTACCGTCGACGGAATGTTCATAGCTTCCAAATCGATCTTTTCGACCATCGAGATGTATATCTCCCCTTAATTGACTACCTACTGAAAGTAAAGCTTAAAGATTCGTAACTGGATTGAAGAATGATGAAAAATTCGGTGATTATTTTTACGTACATGGCTCATACGTCCAGTTGGTAAAAATCCTACTGCCAAGTTCTCTCTCAGGCGGACCACATTTCGGGCAAACGGAGAGAAAGATGTTGTTCGTCGTTCCCCAGAGTGGAAGGTGTTTCTTTTATTTTTTCCAAAAAATCAACCGTTTAGGAGAACACTGGAAATCTGTAAATCAGCTATCTTGGAGTTTGATATTGATATTAGCAAAACGGGTGATTTTATGTGTCCTACTTAGCCCCCCCCCGCGCCAAATTCTGATTTCGGCAATGACATGTTTATATGCAAACTTGTACGCATATACGTACGAAAAGGTACGATCCGACGGATCACTTCCGGAAAGTTTGAATACCGCATGATCGACGACTGCAGATATCAGACTTCGTTAACGTTAGTGGACGTCAAATTGAAGATCATTGCTTTCGAAACTCTAGAGTCGAAACTTTTAGAAGATAGGACGTGTGGTTTTCATTGAGAACCTTGGAATTCCGAGAAAGGATGCTTGTCATGAAAGGTTTTCATGACAAGCTGAACAGATAACTTAAATGCGAGAGTACGTGTTTTCCCAATGCAAAGATGAAACTCTTCCATCGGATTTGTTGGCGATTTCAGACATCCGTGGTACATTCTGAGATTCACTCGTACGCTCTTTCTTTACCTTTGCTGCTAGGAAACTTCACTTGATAAATGTTCTGTGCACGTACGTCATTGTGAGGTGTGACACAAGTAGTCGGGAATCCAAACAGGGAAGACATGATGGAGGCTATGTGAGGGATTCTCCGTCAATTCAGCCACTTTTTTTCGACCATCTCAAATCTGCCTCATAATTGTTTATATCAAGGTACTACCGAAAGGCATTCTATGCGAATTTTTTCAGATTTTTTAATTCAACATTTTACAAAATGCCGTTTTTTTCCAAATGAATATATCTCGGAAATTAGAAGTAACTGAAACAAATGTCTGTACATAAAAGTTGTACTTTTGTGTTAGTTTTCGAGCGGATGACTTGAAATAATTTTTACGTTCCGGTAACGCTGATTTTTTACCAACAAAGGCGGAAATTATTTTTTTATTCCGAAACGGCCATTTTCTGGCTGAAAAAATTACAGAGTCTTCCAGTATGTCTGGCGATATCGCAAAAAAATCGCCAGAGTGGCACGGACCGAGGTTCTAGAGTAAAAAAAATAAAACCGCACAAATTAATTTTTTTATTAAAATTTAATAAGTATGTTTTAGTAGTTAGTGAAGGCATTTAATTAAAAAAGTATGTTTTAGTAGTTATTGAAGTTATTTAATTAAAAACGCTTTTGAATCGTCAAAATCTGAGTTGAATTAAGTGTAACACCAGTGTTACACTATGCCGCAAAGGGTTAAACCGCCTGGATCGGCAGATGGTGCCACGATAGGGTGGACAACATCGGAGAAATTCATTCTTATGTTTAAGAGGGAATGATACCTCATCGCGGTCGGTATGGTAGAACAATTATAGATTCCCAAAAATCTCGAAAACGGCTCTTCAGATCCCGTCGAAACTTTGCCAAACGACGTCAAATAGATAGACGAACAGCTGTCTTCCCCTCAAATTTTCTGAATTTGAGAAAAAAAACTAGATTTGCTTATGATAAGCCAATCTACATTTTTTTTCTCAAATTCGGAAAATTTGAGGGGAAGACAGCTGTTCGTCTATCCATTTGACGTCATTTGGCAAAGTTTCGACGGGATCTGATGAGCCGTTTTCGAGATTTTTGGGAATCTATAATTGTTCTACCATACCGACCGCGATGAGGTATCATTCCCTCTTAAGCAGTGAATCTGCAATCGTCACTTATATCATCACTTATATAGTGTATAGGTGGAAGTCGTGCTGTAGTGCTTTTGCGTTTGGTATTCGTGCTCTTTTAGATATAGATGAATGTGCATGTGTGAGTGTGTAAGTTCATGTTATGATCGACGAGTTTTCGGTGTTCCCCAGTGCTGAATAACGGAAGTGTTTCGTCGGCCAGTTATTGTGATACGTGAATGTGCACGTGTGGCGGGCTATACACCGTCGTGTCGAGGACATTGTTGTGGAGATAAGGCCTCCGACAGTCGGTTATACAACGCAACTCACCTCTAGCTCCCTGAGTGATTTATTATCGCGTCCTTGGTCATTGTAATAAACTGAATTACCATTGATATAATTGTTTGGACTGTGTGTATGGTGCAGTGCTGGAGTGACGGAGAACTCGCTCGGTCAAAGAGATATATAATGATACAACTCGGTAGACACTCTGAAACTAATGCCGATCAAACTTCTCTCTCTGTCTCCTTTCTGTCTTTGTCTGTGCCTCTCTCTCTCTCTCTCTCTCTCTCTCTCTCTCTCTCTCTCTCGCTCCCTCCCACCTCCTTTGGATCGTTACTATCCGATAGATAGTATCTCTATAGCTGTATCCCTAACAGGATAATTCAGATTGTCCGATTAATCATCGGAAAGAGGGTTTTGAATAATAATTTTTTGGGACCTGCCTTACGACGTGTTTTTGTTGAAACGTTACTGCGAAAAGGACATCTAAAGACCCGGGATAACGACTGAATTGTCCTACTGGTAATTATTGAACTTGGAAATATATAAAAAACGGTGGGATTGTTCATAGACAACTAATGTCCATTGGAATTGGTAGGATCTTCAAAATTTCGTCTGACCCGAAAAAAAAAGTTCATATCTGAATGTATCTGAATGTATCTGAATCATATACGTAGAATTAGAAATGATCAGACAAGAAAAATGACCAGATCTGATCATGTAGTGCCATGACAGATCATGTATGCTTATATCTGACCATGTATGATCACATCAGAGCCATTGTTATAATTTTGAGAGCAGACCCGTCCATATCGCAGCAGGTCTGACCAGATCCAATCTCCAAGCAAGATCTGATCTTGTTGGACTTGATTTTATTGGGCCAGCTCTGATCATGTCAGAGAGATCTAATCCTACCGGACCAGATCTGAACGTATAAGCATAAAATACCGTGGATCCCAGTAGACCTGGGCTTCTATGAACAATAAGCCTGCACATATAATAGAATCATAGTTTATCTGAACTATCAGACCAGGTATGACTCCGACTATATCAGAGCAAACCTTACCCTGTTGAAACAGATCAAACCTTATTAGAGCAGTCATGAAGATATTAAAATGTTTACATATATAGAGCGGGGTTATTAACACGTCATCACTTAACGTGTTAATAATTAACAATTTATATTAAATCACATGATCACATATAATACAGTCAGGTGAGGTGCCGTATCTGATCGGATATCGTCTTATATCCTCATATATCGTTTCATATATCTAGACGTTTTCATGTGTGGACATCTGAACTGCATATACGATAAGGTATGAGTGTATAAGACTTCGTATATTTTTCAGGATTGGTATCGTATCTGATGGGATAGAATTTTATATGAACGTACCTGCTCATATATCACATCATATATCTTCAGATATGGTTTCACGCTACCAACTCACCTTGGTACCTGACCAGATAAAAACATATATGAGATCTATATAGCAGAGTCTGGTACCGTATTTGATCGTATATGATCTTATACGAACAGATACGTTCACATATCACATCATGCATGTTCAGATACGAATTTACGGTGCCAACTCGCCTTGGTACTTAGCCAGATATAAAAACATATGAGTTCATATATGGTCAGGCCAGATACCGTATTTTATCAGATATAATCTTATATATGCATATATGATGTGGAATATGATCCGACCTAATCATATACGATACTGTAAAATGTCAGATATGAATATATCGGATACATATATGACAATATCTGAAACATATATGAACATATCCGCTCAGACATGAACTTTTTTTTCCCGGGAATCATTATTTTTATTTACCGATATGAAATAAATACCGTCACTGTAGGCATTATAAAATGTATTAGGAAACTGACATACCCGTCGCCGCGGGTATTATAAAATTTAGTAGGAAACTGGCAATCGCTGCGGAACGTCGGGTGAAAGTGATAAATCTTACTTCGTGACGGTATACCCGTTAATAATTAATTTCGGTATATCTTAAGGTACAGATTGGTGCAACATTTGAAGAAAAGTAAAATCACATTTAACTTCATCAACTTTTCTCCAAAATTTTCCTTCAAAACAGACATTTACAGGTTTTTACTTTGTTCCAACCCCTCTATTTATTTATTTTGTATCGGAAGGAGCCAATGAAGAGAGAGGTGTACTCTATGGTCCTTGCAAAGCAGATTAGGTGTAAATATGAAACTTTTCATTTTATTCGCACATAATTTTCAGTTTTGCTTTAAACGCGTTGTTCTTGAAACCACGTTTTTCAAGTTTGAGGAAGTGCTCCTACATGCCCTAAATGAGGAATCGTTATGAAATTTGGCAGGCACGTGTACGACCAACGTCTTCATTAGTTGAACTAGAATTATCGAAAAATATTTAAACGGTATTATTTTATGAACGAAAAAACTGCCAACATTTTTGGTGAAAACTAAACTTGCCCTTCGATCGATCACTATTTTTTTTCTTCAATTTTTCTTCTTGATCCTAGTTTGACTTATACACAATATCATACAAAGCAAAAATATTGTACAGAGTAAAAATATCGTACAAGGTGAAAATATCGTACGAAGTGAAAATACATTTGATTATTTTTCTTCAGATCATCTATTCAGGACTTAGGACTTCCGCAAGCGCAGAATATCATCGTAGGCGCACCGTATACGTGGCTCCTCCTACGCCCATTAGCATGTTTTGTCAAACTTTAAAAAATATTATCATGTTGAATAAAAACTGCTTACCAAACATTTAAAATTTGAAGATCCTGTATTTAATATTTTTCGCATAAAAAATTGGTGAACAAACGAACACTTTTGGCCCAACAAAGTAGAAACCTCCCTTAATGTTGAAAATTCGATTCGGGTATTGAGATCACTTTACTGTTGTCAGGATTTTGAAATTCAGGAGGAAGCTCCGAGTTCCCAGCTGACCAGTGAAAGACAAACGAAAAGTGCATCTTCCTCTGTACGGCGGCCAATAATTAATTTCCGGGCATCCGGATACTCCGGACAGTAACGGTTGGGGAAGTTATCACGGAGCATCCTGTATTGTCTTTTCCCAGTGGAATTTGTCTTTCGGTGGCGTAGCATTACTCATTCAAGGGATTTCCATGTCCAATAACGCTCTCACGGATAGAAGCTTGATTAACGATCTGATTCGCTCGAAGAACTTGTGGGAACAATGAATACATAGGTATACGAGAGATGTTTAACCACACTCCGCTATTCGATGGATTAGCATGTATATTGTGTGCACATATTTCGGCCAGACTAGTGAATGAATGAGCCAGAAATGCATCAAAGAGCTAATTGCGAGCGTATCTGGCAGTGGCTCGCGGTTAGTTTCAACTACAGCCGTGTGCAGAAAATATATATTTCGTGCGATCTTTGAATATCAATTCAGCGAGACAAATGAATTGGTGATTTATCAAATATTCTGATTATTTTTCCAGTAGAAATTACTTGATATTTTTGAGTCAATGTAACATTGAATTTTCGGTAGGTACGTAGTACAGAAGGCTGCCACAAATTTGAGCTCTTTTTTTTCCTTTTTCCCACCATCCAATTATCTTCTTTAAAGAAAAAAAAAATTGTCGCGAAATCTGCGAGCGGTCAAAAAATATTTAGAGCTCGCTCAAGCCTCCCAAAAATTCAAAGTTTCATTAAAAAGTCGATTGTTTAAGGAAAAATTGAATTTAAATTTATAATTCTATAATTAATAATTATAATTTTTATAACGTTTAATATATCTTATTGAAGATAGTTATTAATATATCTTATTAATATAACTTTATCTTTATGATTTTTAAATTAACCTCGGGAAAGCTCTAGCCGGCCGATAAATATTTAGTGGACGCTCAAGAGCTTCGAAATGTCAAATTTTCGCCAATTTTTTTACCCTTCTCACTCACAAATTTGACGCTTTGTAAAATTTTCAAGACAATTAATCCTTTTTTTCTTTAGAAACAGATTTTTCAAATTTACCTCACACTTCTAACCCAAGAATTATAATTTATGTTCTCATAAAATAATTCTTCATAGCTCTTGTCTGTAAACAAAATTATAGGTCGATTTATTCGTAAAACTGAAATGGCAGCTGTTTTCTGCACATCGAAATGCGTCCCACAGTTGGTGTCGTTAGTCAAACTGCGGACCAATCGTAACTATACTCTGTGACGAGCGACGCCGTAATACAATAATACATAATAATACATAATAACACATATATCGTCTAATTAATGTTTGTTACAAATTATTATAATAAATTATTCAGAAAATGTAACACTTTGCTGTTTATTTTGTTTTTATGCTACAAGGAATTATAGTGCATGCGAGATTAATGTTTTAGCGGAAATTGTAAATTTCGAAAACCTTGAGCGACCACTAAATATTAATTGGCCGGCTAGAGCTTTCGCGAGGTTAATTTAAAAATTATAGTAAAATTGAATAGTAAAATTCATGGATGAGAAGTGGACGAAAAAAAATCAATTTTTTAATGAAAATTAGAATTTTTGCAGGCTTGGGCGACCTCTAAATATTTTTTGACCGCTCACAGCTGTCGCGACAATTTTTTTTCATTAAAGAAGATAATTGGATGGTGAGAAAAAGGAAAAAAATAGAGCTCAATTTTGTGCCACTCTAATGTACACTCTTCAATAATGAAAAAGTTTATTGCTAGCCCTACCAATGCGTCATATTTCAGGGACGTCCGGAACTGTCCATCCGCTATGAACATTAATTATTAAAACTTGTTTGCAAACAATATCACTGTAAATTAAAAGCTCAGAAATATTCAATCTTTTGCCAACTTATTGTTTGTATATCTAATAATACCATATGTTGCTGCAGTTTGTTTGGCGACTATAGCAATACTTGATTTCTTCTACAATTTTAAATACCAGCGAAATTTTTGTGAAACATGGTTAATCTGTAATCCGCAATTCTGTTTGAAGTACTAAAATGTTCATTTTTATGAATAAGAATTTTCCTACGGAGCCAGCCACTCACTTTTCTAAACACGAAAATCGCAGTTCATTCATAAATTAAGATCAACGAGTTTATTCCTTTCTTTTTTATATACAAACTTTAAAAAAAATGGCTCTTGGTTCCCGTTTTTTTCCAGTGCATAATTCCAGCTGACGAAGATGCGGAGCTACAAGAGAAAAAGTCGAGAAACGCCCCTGTTCAGCTATGCATGACAGACATCGACCGGATGTCTGCAATCTGGGGAAAAACTCGGAATATGAAATCTTGAATAAAGAAGTAAGAGGGGGGAGCCAAATACGGCGTGAGTTCGGATAAATAGAGATGACGTGTTTGAAACGCGATTCGGGATTGATCGATGTGATATGGGATTTCTACATGCGAATATCTTGGCGTGATTATTACACGTGTAGAAATAACGTTGTCATTTTGCAAGTATTAATGTACAAACATACATACAAATCTATTGTTGAACACAATTAAGGGGGGTGCTCCATATAGAGGCTAAAAAGTTAATTTTTTATTGCCAAAATTTATAGTTTGAAACCTGTAGAATACAATTAGTGACTTTAATCAATTGTCAAAAATGACGTCCCGAGAGCCTTTGAGCGTGACTAACTTCTGCTCCGTTTAGAGCCGTGCGCCCAGGTATACGCACCAAAATATAGTTTTACGAGGAAGCTGAAGGATTATTATATGGTACTGGAATACCTGACTAGTCGATAAATCACAGAATGATACGTTTTACCCTTGCCAAAATTTTAAACGCGATCATCTCGAAACTTTTTTTTTCAATGCGTTGAAAATCGGTGTACACGATTACTCAAAAACTATTCGACCGATCAAGCTCATATTTGGCCCAGGTTTTAATGATACTTATGTGCCATAGATGAACCTAAGCCGAACTCAAAATGACCAAAATAAACATATTTTTGGCTGACTTAAAGTTTAAAATAATGTCCGAAAAAATGAACTTTTTTGTTCTAAGGCCTACCCTTTGGTCAATTATCATTATTTTTCCAATATTAATGGTTCATCAAGTAACCACATGTATATACTAATCAATTTTATTGTGCAGACTGTTTCGAATAATCCTACGAGGTGCTGGAGTGTACACCGCATTCGGCCTTCCTTCCGGACAGCTTCACGACGACTGGTTGTATCTCCGACGTGTTTAACTTTTTTCAAGAAACAATAATCGTTTTAAAAACTTGAATTATGTAATAAAAAGTACCTATGACCCTGAAAAGATATATACATTCCTTGTGCTCCGAAAAAAATCATGAAAATCGACAAAAGTTTGCGTTCTACATGGAGCTTAAGGCCCTTAAGGCAGTATTCTAGTCTAGAAATTTACAAAAATTGTTTTTGTCCTTTTCTCAAAGTAGAGTTTCTTAAAAATTTGTTCTCAAAAGGGAATTTCGAAGTTCCCAATATTTACGTCAACAAACGAGACCATAATAGGATCGACCGGTCGGAGCTACGAACTTCAAAAGCTTCTAGGGAAGTTAGAATTGCTTGCAGGGAAGAACGAGCTTCAGAAAATCATCATTTCGAAGTCGAGGAAGGCATACTTTACGACGGGGAAATGGCCGATTAATGTGACGTTAGTATGCCATGCCACTATCCGACTTAGATAGTTACGGTTGTCTGAAATTGTACTCAAAACTTTAAACGTGTTTTCCTCGAAACTACTTTCTCAACCTAGTTGACATAAAATCTCGAGTTCAATTCAACCGATTGATATTAAACTTGGTATGGACCTTAGGTATATGTCCCTCGATCAACCTAGCCTCGGGCATTGTGAAGTTATTATTATTACTATTGAAACCAATTTTTAACTTCGGAAAAAGCAGGGCGAAAATAAAATTTATTGCAGACATTTACCGCTAACATTTTTTTCTCTTTGATACCTGCCACAATAAAATTCTCATTACTCAAGAAAATTGGTTTCGTTTCAGTTTCACATGAATGGGGGCTTTGGAATCATGTCACCCGCCTCAATACTTTTTTTACGGCCATATTGAGATGCCCGTAACTTTTTCCATTTTTATTTTCTCTGCACTAACATTTTTTTTTAAGTACTTAGAACACTAACGTAAAGACTGTAAACATGTATGCTAAACATTTTTTTTTCATCAACCCCGCAAAATGGCCGAAATGTTGGCCTCCAGACAAGAATACTGCCTTTATTATAAAAACACCTTCATCAAGCAAGGTGACAAGTAACAAGGAACATCACTTAAGTGTCCGCTGGCGACTTTGTTAAAACTCATATATGTGAGAAAACATCAAAAACTATTAGGCACGTATTTATTTTCATCTGCAGAAAAACGATTTTAAGGAGGGACACCACCCCTCAAACAAAGCCGTGTCGAAGGGTAGTTTTGCAATTTCACCCACAAGCAATCCACCGATATGAACGAAACAAAAACCAAAATTCTTCCAGTGCAAAGCGAGAAAAAATCCACTATAGGATAATTGAAAAAAATGAGATTAAGGGGTGACACGGCTTTCTTTGAGGGGGCGTTTCTCCCCTTAAAAAAGTTTTTCCGCAGATAAAATAAAAATACGTGTCTAATAGTTTTTCATGTTTCATCACATAGGCTTGCAAGTGACTTTTCCGTAGCCTATCACTGCTTATACTATAATTCCGGGGGAGTTGGCCATAATTGAGAGATGGCCAATAGAAATGTTTCATGGAACCGCGCACTAGATTTCACCTGTTATTGCTTAATTCGCTTCGCGTCGTACGCAGGTGTAAGTGTACGAGCAAAAGTTTGGCAAACAAAATGTTAATTAATTAAAATCCTCCTTAATTATTCTGCCTACTGCTAATTTTTTTTGTACTTTCCACGCTTTACTTTGTGATGATTTTATTTTATAAAAGCAATGGTTACTTATGTATTTCTTGAATAGTTCACGAACAGTGCTTTGTGATAACCTCAAGATTTTGCATGTATTGTTTCTACTTGTTTACATTTCAGATGTGGACATCTGTGCCGGGAGATTAGGAGAGATGGCCACGTACAGTCGGTGTACGATGACCATAGTATTAGTTGTAATGTGTTCAAGTAATTCGTTCTTTCTACATTTGTTTTAGATGTCTAATAAGTACAAGAGAAAAGTAATTGCTCTACGAGCGAACTGGGCCCAAGAATCATTAAAAGCAACTATTACTACTGTAAAAAATGACGAACTGTCGGTTCGTGCGGCCGCTAGGACTTACGAAATACCTAGGAAGACCTTAGAAAGACGATGTAAGAACAATGACAAAAAATAGTGCGGAGAAATGGTGGTGATTATGAAACTTGTCTCATCGAAGACTGGCTTCAGTCGATAGTGTGCCAGATTTGGGTACACAAAAATTATACTGATTTCGATGATATGTGTTCTCGATGTGACCAAAAGAAAAACAAATCAGAATCAAAACAAAACCAAAGAGAAAACCGAAAGCATAATGCTGGGTAACTGGCCATCTCACCTCTACTCCTATGGCCATCACACCCGGATACTCCGGGAGAGATATCCAATCGTCATTTTTTTTAAATGGTAATTTTAACGTTGATGTGATAGGACTTTGTTTCGATTTCCTAAATTATCTTAACGTGGGATATACATCTAGATGGTCGAGGTCGAGAATTCGGAAGCTATGAACATTCCGTCGACCGTAGAAGACCTACACTATGGGCCTGGTATCGATGATTCCATGTAAGTTGACAAATTTCAGGATTTATTCATTCTCAAATTTTCAAACGCGTTTTTCTCAAAACCACGTTTTTCAAATCGGAACCCAAAATTTCTCGAAAACCAATGAACCGATTGCCTTGAGGTTTTTTGTGGTTATTCTATACACCATTATCTAGAACTTGTCATAGGATTGTTTTTCCGTTACTTAGTTTTTGTTTTATCGGCAAAATAATAACTAATGTTTGGCCCAAAAATCACTATTTATGTTCAAACGTCCGCCATTTTGTCACAAATCGATATTTTCAAAATCGGCTATGACAAGTACTAGATTATAGTATCTAATTGAATAATCTTTTTAGTTTTTTTTGTTTTTCAGATGATTTTTGAAGAAACGCCAGTGGGTACCGTATACGCAGATTTTTTTACGACGCTCCAAGGATCGTATTATATCCTTATATGTTTTTGATATTTTTAAATAAAGAAAATTAACTATATTTTTTAATGTATATACATTAAAACCGCAATCCGAAATTTCAAATAGTTTTCCTTGAAAAAATTCACAAAAATGACCTTTTTTCCGGCTCCTAGGTGTATATCTCCCCTTAAAGTTAAATGTTCAAAGTTTAATTACAAATGAAGATAAGTTGAGAAACGTCTGTACTTTCATTTTGACGGATCCTCGAAAAAAGTGTGGTCAACTACCCCGGACCTACCCTAGTCACCAACCAATCCTCGCGTACAATAATGATTGAAACAACAACAAAAACTACCCCTTTTGTAATTCCTAACGGAAACCTAAATTGATGATGTCCCTTAGTAAACTGATTCAATGAGCCAACTATCTCGATCTCCACAAACAACATCGGGCCTCTTGACGACCAAACACGAAAAGCCCCTAGCCATCAGCCAATACTCATCAAATATAATTATCGCGAAAAGAGTGTGTTGAAGGGCGGGAAAAACCAGGGTTCCATAAACCACCCGATCTTGCAGCTTCTACGAGGATCTACCTCGAAACGGATGAGGTACCTTCGAGTATGAGATTAATCTTCTCAGAGCTTAGAGATTATAGATACATTTGTATTTAATATCGAGGACCGTCTTTACAGCGCGGGCAAGCAAGTGAAATGGCGAGGGGCACGAGAATAGCTGCGAGAGTGTTTTTTTTCTCTCGTCGTGAGAATACGGGAGAAGGCTAGATGAGACGGGGGTAGAGAGCTAGCGAAGGTACGAGTCGAAAGGGAACGCCTCGACAATCGCGAATAATCCTCGAGCTAATTCTCTCTTGGTGCAGCGTCGACGGGGTTTGGCTCGCTCGTTCGCTAGACTCCCCTCTCTGCGATTGCTCCGTTCCAACGTCGATCCGTACGCCCGACTAACAATTTCGCAATTCCAATTCGCATGAAATCCTTTATCCATCGACTCTCGCCTTCCAGCAATTATTCACAGTAGTAGCGAGAGGGTGCGCTCGGGCGTACACGCGCGGGTGTGGGTGCCAAAGAGAGAGAGAGAGAGAGGGGGGGGGGTGAAGGTATAGCTTGAAAACCGGCAGCCGTCCAGCATCAGCAAGGGAATTGGAATTTTCTCGTGGACCGTTAACGCGAGCGAGCGAACCCCCATCGGGCAACACTCTTCGAATCTCGATGCGCATACCAAACTTCCGTGCGGACAACAAAATCGCGGGTTATTAGGGGAATGCCTGATGCTAACAAAACAGCAACGAAAAATCCGGCTGTAGAGCTTCATATTCGCCATTAAAATTCGACCAAACTGAGTCACGCCGAAAGACAACACACCGTTCGGGAGCGGTACAAGCATTTATGATGCTACTCGTTGATGCGAGGAGAACCGAGTGCTCCATGAGAAAAAGCTCATTCCTCGTCCAATTACGTACACGAGAATATTTAATTGCTGATATAGGGTGTCACAAACTGATCTGATATTTTTATTTATTAATAAAACGTATTATTTATTTGAAAAGTACGAATATTTTGATTTTAAAATGAGGTACAAACATGGCAATAACTGGCTTGTTTCACCCGCAATATGGCAGATTGCGCCATCTTGTTGAACGAATATGTCTTCCAAGTCCGTGCCGTTTATGCCATTTATCGGATATTGTGTTTCACACATAATCTGGATGTTTGTACCTCGTATTAAAATAGAAATATTCGTACTTTTCAAATAAATAATACGTTTTATTAATAAATAAATTTATATGTAAATTTTCTTTTAAACAAGCTTCTTTTCAATGTACTAAAAAGTCGAAAATAAGTTTTTTTTTACCCAGTCACCTATATGTGACTATAAATAAAAACTTGAGGCGCTCAACTTTTGGAATTTTTAATAAATTTGGTCAATTCAATTTCATGAACCGTATTTAATTTGGCACACTAATAACTAGAGATATAATTATCACACGTTTATGCACAGTTCCAGGATTTTTATTTAAGAAATCTAAGGGTGTTTTACAGTTATTTTAATACCGTTGATGCGTTAACGGTTTTGTTTGAGGAGTAAGGCCACACTAGAATTTTCAAAACATCGATTTTTTTCGCTCAACGGTGCCTTATCATCATAAGAATAAGATACTCATTATAAGAATAAGAATAAGATACATAAGAATAAGATACTATTCGGGATACTATTTGGATACTATACTATAATAAGATAGTAGTCGGGAAACGGGTTAAATATCGATTTTGCGTTTTGCATCTCACAAGTATTCTCACACCAAGTCAAGTTAACTAAAAGCTTCTAAAATGCCAGGTCATTTTGAGATGTCCTCTAGAATAGAAAGAAAAGTTACAAATCGTTTTTCGTTGACGACGTTGATGGATTGCACTTTTTTAAGATTACGATCGTGCGGGCTAAATCAACCTCGCCCAATCAGCAATGACATCAGCATTGATGATAATGAAACTAAAGATTATCCGCCGGTCAAACGAAAATCGAGCCATGCGCTTGGTTGGTCATTTGGGCTACATCTACCTAGGCAAGTAAAAAAAATGCATTTTCTAAAAGCATGTTCATTCGATAGTAGCATCATTTAGCTGTATTCCTGCAAATTTCATTGGAATATTCCTAAAATTGAATAAGCTATAGCTTCTAACAGTTGGCCGGGCTAGCAGTAGCAGCACCATATACTTCAAACGCGTTTTTCTCGAAATACTGTTTTCATAGCCGATGGACATGATATATCGAGAAGCACTTGATGAATTATTTCCAAATTTACAGGAGACACGATGAGAAACATTTGAAGGTCGTTGACGATCCCACTTTTACAAAATCGATCTTCATTTTTTAATAGTAACGTAAAGATGACGACGCTTTCCATAGTTTTTGTATGCTTGACTTTCAATTCGTCGCCACGTGGTTAAAAAAAAGATGAAAAAAATCGACGACCGTCAACGACTCCTATTCATTGTTACCTTGAATAACGCGTTTGGTTTTTACATTTCAGATAGACCGTTTAATCTGAAGCGTGTCCACCGCCAAACCGCGTGAAAAAAGTTTCATCATCTGCCGGCGGCCATGTTTTTATTATTTTTCTGTATATTTCGGTGTTTTTTTCAAAGGCTCTTTTTATATATACCTTTGCGTTTTAAAAAATGCATTTCTTTTTCACCAACCGTTTCGTCGAAAAAAAACGGATTTTGGTAATTTTGTTCGGACCTTTAGACAGATGTAGCCCCTGAAAGAGAAACGGTACAAAAAAGAAGATCCAAAAATGTCCGTCGCATGATAGTATGGACAGACCCGAGTCTTCCATAGCCCAGAGTTCTCGTGCTGGTGCTGGTTGCTGCAGACACGAGGATGCGGGGAAAGTGAGGAAGAGTGAGTAAACAAAAAGACAAGGTGAATTTACGTTGAAGACGAGAGTTGGACGATTCAACGATTAGGGGATGAGAGAGAAAGTAAGTATGGGGGAGAGTCACGAGGTGGATTCGACGAGTGTACAAATGATATCAATATGTATCCATTAAGCTTTTCTCGGCCCTCTCTGGTTATGTTGTGGGGTCGTGGTTGCCAGGCGACCCTCGCTGTGTCGGCTTCGTAGTGTTGGTATAGCGTTGATGCTTGACCAAGCGGAAGGACGGGACGGAACTGATCGTGACCAGCCAGCCCATGCTGTACTTATGCCTGTTAAGTATAGTTTTATTTTTACTTCCTCCTTTCCTCTCTGACACTCTTCGTCTCCTTCTGCCATCACCAACGCCTACACTGCCCTCGACACGACGGCTTTCCGGGGATTACATAATCCATTAAAACATACGCAGCCCTTCCTCGCTCGGAGATGCGCAACCCAGACCAGCGTTCACTCCTGTTTTTCGCAGGGTCATTTGATCCTCGTTCAACCGGCGACCGGAAAGCAAACAATTAGACGATGTTTGCTGCGATCCGCATCGAAAATTTATCGATGGTTGCACTTGCTTCGAGACGCTGCAGTACGTCGTACCCTGTAGTACTTGCGATATAAAATGGGATAATAGAAAAACAATCCTTTTTGCGTTACGAGGCCAACGTCATTCAGTTGCAACGATCCGCGATACGATTTAAGGTAGTACGTGCACAAAGCTCCTTATTTGAAAAAAAAATTGATTTTTTTGTATGCTGTAGTGGAGACATAAAAAATCATGTCGCGAAAACTCTGAAGGCCTTACCGGCTAAATACAATAGCAATTCATTCGCGAAATCAATGCATTCAACCCGCACCATATAGGGAATCCGTGCGGAACGAACTTTTGAACGGAAATAATAATAGTTCCCGGTTGGATCAGAGCTATGCGAAAAGCGACGAATAACAAGAAAACTGTCGCGGTCACGTATGTTCCATAAAAAACATACGTTAGGGGACACTTCGAGCAGATATCATCGATTCAATCGACTCATTTTTGCGTTCGCTAGCCGCGTCTGCCATCTCTTTTGTTACAATGTGCACATTACACATACACTACAACACACGATTACACATACGGTAAACAAACGCATACTTGACATGTACCGAAAGCACCTGAATACAGCGTTGCTACGGATATTGCCAGAATTATGAAATGGCGGCCTGTGACAACTCAAGTCAAATTTGATTGCGATTTTACTTCACTTACCAAACTATAATACAAACAGTTATCGCATGCACTTCTCAAATAATTATTTTCCGTATCATGTTTATTATTATACCTAAATACACTATGTTTTGCTTTTTTCAGATTCGATAATTGATAGATTTTCTGTTGACTAGTCAATCCGCTAGTGCTACCTTAAAACAAATGAGAGGGAGGTTCGCAAGCAGCTGATGGAGCTATCGAGAAGGTTGTCAACAAGCGACGCTATCGACGATCCCATGTGAAATTATGTAGCAATGGCTCGACCTCTGTACTCCATAGTCTTCAATGCAGATACTTGCGATAGGGTCACCTTACTCTCAATGCTTACATTTGCCATCAGCGCTTCCACAAATATTCGATACGAATCTGATCTTTACTTACAATAAATATGTTGTTAATTTTACTTATTTCTGCGATATTTAACTTTTTCCATCCTAACATCAAAAGCCAATGAGATTTTTCTGTCAATTCGGTAATTTTCCTCGACCGTATCGCGAGAAGACAGGTGACGAAAAAAAAAAATCATCGCGTTGTTCTCGTGCCGACTGTGTCCCGACAGTTGGGGGTGCGATCGATCGACATATTTTCCTATTTGTCATAGGGAAAGGTTGAAATCCCCGTACAGAATACATAGATTTTTCCGGCTTGTGTATTTCGCGATGCGTGGTAGTGAGGATTTCCGGGAATTTCGTGTTTCGGAATGGACTCCCGTGGACGGCTAATGTCTTGACCGTGTTGCAGGCGCGATGGCCGTCATATCAGCAAAGAGAGACCTACATTTAGAGAGCGGGGGAGAGAAAGCTAGAGGGAGAAAAAAGATAGAGACTCACAAACACAAAAGCATATATACGAGCCTGATAGATTACATGACGAGCGCCAGAGCAGACCCTTTCAAAATTTAATAGTGATTTATGGGGTCGTTCTCCGATGGGCGCTTTACTACTGCAAACAGAGAACTGGAAGATACATATATAGATGGGACAAGTACATTTCCGCAACTCCCCCACCCCTCTCTCACCCCCCCCCCCCCCCTCTCTCTCTGCGTATGCGTACTCTCTGTACGTGTGAGAGTATTACGCCGGAACTGTTCAGCGCTGCCAAACATGAAACCTTCGCGTATAAAACTTTTTTCGTTTACTCACCGGCCAAACGAGTTAACTTTGGCGCTTACCACTGAAGTGAATGTGAAGGAGAAGAGGAAATGAAGGCTTGATCGATTCCAACAATCGTCCATCGAAGGGACGACAATTAATTATAAATGTCGTAATTAAAATTCGTCATAGATTCACTGGTTTTTTCACAGTAATCGTACATTTTTGTGGTATTCTCTAGGACTATTAAGTCGCTTATGACAAAATGAGGAATGGTTGTTTCTTTCATCTCCATGCCTTTTTTGTCATTTGGACGCTTTACAACCGAAGACAACCAGTGGTTAGTTATCCCAGAGTCCTCTGACGAGTGGTTGCACGGAAATCTAGTGTGTCGAAAGTAACCCGTGCAGTAATATGACCGGGCATGTGCGTTCGGTCCGGATCAGCCTCGCCTTATCTGATTTACCTGACCAGGCCCTCCCATGGAACAAACCGGGAAGATCGCAAAATCGTTTTTTACGGCTTACTCTCTATGTTTGGAAATTACAATCTTGTGGCCGGGATACATTGCGAGCAAGTATATCTTCACGTAACATCTACCCGGTCAGAATATTGACATGTTCTGAAAAGTCGACCGTGTCTTTAAGAACTAAAGAAAATCTACTTTGGTTTTAACCTCATCAAAGATTTGATTTCATCAATAATAGTCGACAAGGATAACAATGCTTATCATAAATACCGGGATTACGCTAACTAATGATTTGAGCATAAAGAATAGCCAAATTATTTGGTGAGGCAAAAAAGTAAAGCAGGTCATTCGTGGTTTTTGAACGCCTTGTCGCTATGTTGGGAAATATCAATGTTCTGGCCGGGAAGACATTACCCGAATGTATTTCCCCAACAATCCGCCGCGGCTACAAGCGAAGCGCTTTGCGTAAGTAAGCTACCATCGTACGAGGATAAAAGTTCGTCTTGTGAGTTGTACCACGCACAGAAGTGCTATGCTTACTGCCCGCACTTACGCTTATGATTTTGCGACACTTGTGAAATAACCTTTTGAACTTAAGGCCTTTTTCACTCGTATAGTGATGTATATTCAGCGTTTATCTGTCTCTTTGCCTATCAGGAAATGCGAGCAAGCGTATGTATACACTCATATACTACTGTAGGTAGTAGATAACCAACAAACAATATGTCATCGAAATACTAAATTAAATACACTCCCGATTTTACCTTCTCGGGGATTCCAAAAACGCTGAAACGTCTTTTCAAATTTCCTCGTTTGTTCCTGGTTATTTCCCGATATTTTCCCCTACTCAAATATCCACACGGGAAACTGTACGTTTGAAATTGGTCGAGGCGACTTCCCAACAAGTAAATGCATCGACAAATACCAAGCTGCTAATCAACAAGACTCTGCAATAAATTGAGCAAGATCTCCTGCATCATTGAATCTCGCTAAAACGATTGCAGAATGTTTCCAACTCGTTCAAGCCGCTCGTGAAAGGTATCCATTCTCAATGATAAAAACGGTGACGTCACAATAAAAATGTACGATACGGAAGAATAGTAATTTAATGCAGTCGCAGGACGCATGACCGGCGTATACTTTTTACACTCTAGCGCTCTCGGAACGGAGTTCCGTAGCGGAGAAAACGCGTGTAGAACGAGGGTCAAAGGAGCGTAAGGACTGTAATCCTGTTAAATGGTGCTTGGACAATTTATGATGTGTCTTTTTTTTAATGTGACACGAAGATCTCCATCGTCGTTTCACGTTACTGGAGGGTGAAAAAAGCTGGAGTGAAAGAAGGTTGACTTTATTTGGTAGAGGTGAGTTGGGATTAAAGTACGCGAGTGACGAGAAAAAAGGGAGAGAAACCTACAGGGAGAAATATGGTGTGACGGACCAGCGAGCTTCGACAACGAGAAATTTAACGACAGGCGTGTCTCGTCACACTCCACCTCTTTCCTCCCTCATTGCCCGTCGAGCTCCGGCGCCAGAAATCAACCCCTATTCGTCTACCCCGAACCCCTGGCACTTTCGACGCCGCTTTTACCTACGTAACCCCTTCTGATACGCATAGCTTCAAACTGAGCGGAAGGTGTCAGCTTGTCGTCGCCGTCATTCACAGTGTCTCTACCAAGCCAACCTCGAACAAGGAAGGGAGGATCGTGGATAGCTTCTATCCCTCACTTATAACATCGCAACGACTATTCGTTCTCTCTCTCTCTCTCTCTCTCTCTCTCTCTCTCTCTCTCTCTCTCCTCTCTCTCTCTCTGTATCTCAGCTGCAGCGCAACATGAGAACCGTCCCGCCTATTTTGCCTCATGAATATTTAAACTGGATATTAAAGGTGCAAAATCACCACAAGATCGTTTCCACGAAGGCTCACGTCATAGACCTCCCCGAATCACGACCTTACTCTTAACATCCTTCCCACCCTCACTCTGCCCTCCCCCCTCTACTTTTTGTCGGATTCCCTGCCAGGACGAACTCATCGCTCGGGACTTCGTCGACCATACCGGGCCACCTTCGAAGTTTGCTTTCCTCGTACGCAAGTAAAAAGTGGCGGTACATGCTGAAAATCGATTACGATGCTGGTGGAGTGTTATCGTCATTTTATGCGTACTTGATGCCGGAATTGATGCGCCTTCTCATCCAACCGACACTCGGACGGCCGACGACTTCGCTGGGTATTCGACAAAAATATCGCTCTGTAAATTATACTTCTCGCTGTGATGGAAGGAAAAAAAACCCTAGGAAAATATGCATTTCCCTACCGAACATCCCTACCCGACTCTCTACAGGGTTGAAAAAATGCCCTACCACATTTGGTCGTGTATCCAACGTACAGTATTGAATATTCGTGCATACAATTTGCGATAAGCTGTTATCGATTGCGGAAAACTGAATTTTCGATTGCAATGTCGTAAATGTAGAACCGACGCATGGGAGACCACCGGTCTCTCATTCAAAAAACAGTGGATCAATATTTCTTGTACAAAAAAAAGGAGAATATAAGTGCAAGAAGATAAATTATTTACGAGCCTTCGGAATGTGTTTATCAGCGCTTATTCCATGAACCTTATTCCCATCACCTCGGTACGTAAGATACATGCTATACACACACACACACACACACACACACACACACACACACACACACACACACACACACACACACACACACACACACACACACACACACACACACACACACACACACACACACACACACACACACACACACACACACACACACACACACACACACACACACACACACACACACACACACACACACACACACACACACACACACACACACACACACACATATATATATACATATCGGGTCTGCTAAATAAAAATAAAAGGACGTAACTAACTTCGCTCCGTGTTTGAAATTGCACGGCCTACATCGTATCGGTGCTGGCACTCAATATATGTATTCGTTCATCCCTCGAGCAACCGACTGGACTACACAGCCAAGTTTCATGAATTTGTGTGCTATTTACTACTCTGAGAAGTCATAAAAGAGAGCTCGATATCAGGAAAACTTTTCTTTCATAAAATTGAATGTTATAATGCACGTGAAGTGGGAAGTACTAAAGACTGTTTTTTACGAACTAGTGCCTCCTTCGACGCCCAGAATTATTCTGAGCGTCCATTTTATTTAATAGCATGGTTTTCAAATAAATCGCGGAAATCCCGGTGATCATTACCTCCTGGATGATAACCGTAGAAAAAGCTCAATAAATGCGGTTCATACACAAGTATTCGGTGATCCATCATCGCTGCAATCAACTTGTTGAATATTTGATTATTTTATTAATTAATTGAAACAATCCTCCACCGACATAATTTTTTAAAAAGTGTGATGAATCCTTCGTTTTTTTATAGCAAGTACTGTTTGTTCCGATAATTATAATACCTCTGTATTGATAGGTGTATTGTAACTCAATGGTTATGGTAGCAATGGTCGGTGTTAATATTCAATCGAATTACAGAACCAGTTCGATGCTTGAGTTGTCCTAGGTATCTCGAAATATATGGTTTTTGAAGGTTAGATTCTGTGAGAATTGACGAGGCTACAAGTTTTTCAGTAGTACAGACGCTCGTTTCGTCTGACTTACTGCATTGAAAGTGCAATTCTCAATCACGTTGTTTTTTTAAGGGAACCGTTTATATTTTTTACACAGATTGAAATAATAATGAAACTTTCTGATTCGTTGCATACGTATTGTAGTGGCGGTTAATGGGCTATATCTAGTTGGAAAAGTCGAAAAATCGTTTTTTTTTAAAACGAATATATTTTGACAGTATAAATGTTTCCTGAAAATGTCAAGGTGGCCGGATCAAAATTTATAGATTTATAGGGGATTTGAAACTTTAAAGGGTTTTTTGGCGTACGTACGATTTCAAAGTCGGTGAGAAAAATATCTTAAAAACTACGGCATCGATATTTCTGAAATTTTTAGGGGTTCTTCTAGACGTAAACATATAGTATTTCATCCGTGGATTTTTTTTCTATTGAATGAAGGGGAAATACTATTTTTTCGTATAAGTTAAGATCCTCACTTTAAACACGCAGAATTTTTTTAAATTAGATATTGCGAAAATTCCTTTAATTAATCATAAGATAAACTAATATACCAACGAAATCTGGTTGATTTTTTCATATAAGATAACCGGGTTCTGACGGGCATTACCCACCGCAAAAGACGTTTTCGAGAGATGCTTCCCGGACATCGACTGTATAAATCGATTATGATTACATATTTT
Source organism: Ophion obscuratus (assembly GCA_964007375.1). Taxonomy (NCBI): domain Eukaryota; kingdom Metazoa; phylum Arthropoda; class Insecta; order Hymenoptera; family Ichneumonidae; genus Ophion; species Ophion obscuratus. The sequence continues at coordinate 29,005,710 of OZ023313.1, forward strand.
CACACAAATAAATTACAGAGTATTCTTTAGATGATACTTTTTTAAATACCTAATTTTGGTAGAAATTTATCATCACAATTTTCTTTTTAATAAATCCCAAAAATAAGCTATGTTCGACTGTCGCAACTTGACGTAACTCGTTAACTGACAAGGAACATCCCTCAGGTGGCACCCTTCGATTTTGTTGAAATTTGGATATGTTATAAAGCACCGAAAGGTAAGCGATACGTACTTTTTTATCGGCGGAAAAACGGTTTTAAGGGCTGAAACGCATCCTCAAAAATGGGGATGTTTTTCGTTTTTCGTCGATAACGTTTTAACGGTACGAGTTATTAAAAAAATTCAAATTGCAACAATGTTTATTTTTTTGTGCACTATACATTGGAGATGAGAACGATCACGTCATCAACGAAAAACGAAAAACATCCCTATTTTCGAGGGTTCGTTTCACCCCTTAGAACCGTTTCTCCACCGATAAAAAAAAATACGTATCGTTTACTTTTCGGTGCTTCATAACATATCCAAATTTCAACAAAATCGAAGGGTGTCACCTGAGGGATGTTCCTTGTGAGATGCAGTAGTCCAAGTGTTTGTTTGATCAGACATGTCGCATCGGAGGTTGAGTCGAGTTTTAAAGCGTTATTAGGTCAAAATGTGTTATCAGCGAAACTAAACATCGAAAATAAACAGTAAATATGAAACTAGCTAAACGCGAACTAAATGCACCGAAGTAATCGTTTGTAACGATTCGGTAGTAGGAATAGTTGTTTTGTCAGACCTGGAGCACTGAAACTGGTTTACGGCATTTTTGAAAATACCAATAGGTAGAAAAATGTTCAGAGGGTCAAAATTAACAACTAAAGAGGGCAAACCAAGCGAACCTAATGGAGGATCGTATGCAGGCCCTAAGAATGACAGTTAACAACGATTCAGTAGTAAAAGTACTCGTTTGGTCGGCCGTACGTTCTATACGTAAATCTTTAATGCAAATTTTTAAATTAGCCTCCATTGTAGGGGTCTCCGTTACACGATGTTTGAGGGAGACTCAGACCGAAAAGTGAATCGTGTTCGCAATACTGTACTCGTGCTTCCGGAGAGCATGGTTCGTCTGTTTCAATGCCACTCCAAGCACCTGCTTACGTTCCAACGTTATATGACACGAGACCTATTGTCATAACTATTATCCATTGAATGAATGAACGCATGCGCAGTCATTTGCGGAGAGTGCCTTGTTTTTGCAGCGAGGCACTTTTGCAACGTGACAATGTTTTCACTTTGCGAAAAACTCCGAGAAGAAAACGTGCATATCTAGCGAGAACGGAATGGTCAATAACATTGAATACAAACGCTCCATAAACGGATATCTTTTTACCGCTGGAAATTGAACTAGTTGCAAACAACTACCCGAGTAGGAAACCTGCTCTAGCTAAAAAAAAGACCTGATCAAGCATCCTGATTTTTTTTCATGGCTTGATCAGGTTTTTTTATCAAGCCCTTATGATTTTTGTGACACTTTTTCTGATTCCGGAGTGATCAGGGTAAAAAATCAACGGCTGATCAGGGTAATCAATCAAGGCCTGATCAGGGTGAAAATTGGAGGTCTGACATGCAGTTGGAAGAGAGAAGTTCGCTGTTGCTTCGGAAACCACTATGTCATCACATTCTTCTTTGCACTGTCAAACTAATATTTAATTAAAATAGCAACTATTTTAACCAAATAGGTTTTTTACTACAATCCTATTTATTTCAAAAATATTTTTTAGAATATTCAATAGAATCGGTCATGAATCCAAAAAAAAGTTGAAATACTTTATTTGGAGTTTCAGCATAATGATTTTGTATCATAATCCGTCATTCCCTGGCCTTCTGAATGGATATTTTCGAAGAAGATATTTCTGCATCCACATGGGATCGAACCTAGAATCTACCTACCTATAGCTACGCACGCTGCCCCTATGCTACCGAGTGTTTGTAGAATTTCGGTGGCATAAGAGACCACATGAATTCCTATAATTATTTGTTGTATCACATAAACCACATCAATTAGTTAATATCATTGTGATAATTAGAGAGTTTTATCGAATAGCATGCATCGAATTTTTCAAACATAACCTACATATATATATATAACTCCTCTCTCTCCGCCCCTCTCTACCCCCTCCCTTTCGATGTGTGGATTGCAATAAAAAAATTTAATTTGAATTTACTTAAAAAAAAATTTAATTCATAATCACAATTTTTAATTTCAATCAAACAGAAAAATGTTTGTCTCTACGAAAATGCTATTCAGTTTAAGTTAAAAAAAATTAAATAGCTAAATTTTGTGGAATCAACAAATATGTCTCGACGTTTTGACGACGCGCTAATATATATAGTTTGTCTAATGTTTTATAAGAGGTGAGGCATGTAAAAGGTGCGCAACTTGATGATTGCTTGAAGCTAGCTAGATCAGGCGAATTGAATCAAGCCGTAGGTCCACTTGACCATCGCCTGAAGGTAGCTAGATCAGGCAACTGGAGGAAACATTACATCCAGTTGCCTGACTATCATCTGACACCAACCGGATCGGACAAATTGAGGGATACCTTAAATGAGGTCTCAGTAATAAAATGTTATCAGACCCGGATGAAATATCAGGCCAGTCTGACAATATTTCTACTCTCGTAATGACGGACGTGGTACCTCAAGAATTTATTCGAAAGTGTATTAATCGTGTCTATAAATTAATTCTTCTAAGATTCGAAGGATTCTGCAGTTGATGCAGAATTTTTGTACACAGTCGCAGAAGTCATAAAGGGGTTGTGCCTAGTTGTAAGATTCAAAACACCACTTGTTTCGAAACTAATATATTTTCACAGTATGTCATCTTTCAAATGTTCCCTGAAAATTTCAAGGTGATCGGATAAAAATTGACAGATTTATGAAGCTGTTATGTTGACGCCTGTCGGAACGCTCGAAACGTCTTTCGGAACTTTAAGATGTGAAAATATAGTATTTGATCGAAGGATTTTTTTTCCAATGTGTAAAAAAAATCAAGACTTTCACTTTGAACACGCGTAATATTTTCAATTTGTTATTTCGGAAATTCCTTCGATTGATCATAGGATTAACTAATATACTAACGAAATGGCTCACCGCAAAATACGTGTTTGAAAGGTGCTTCCAGGACATCAGCTGTAAATCGATTATAATGAAATATTTTTACACAAAAGAATTACAGAGTGTTCTTCAGGTGATACTTTTTCAAATGCCTAATTTTCGTAGAAATTTATTAATCATCTAAAATTCATCTCAAAATCATCATTAACTTTCAAAACGACAGGACAATGACGGAATATGTAATTCGAGGCAAATTCAGCAGTATTCACGAAAATTAAAGGGATCATTTCGAATGTTTGGGTTATTGTCATATCGATCGATATTAATGATAAAAAAATGCATCGTTTTAACCTTCCTTGACCGACTTATATTTGGCCACGCCTTTGACACACTGGGTCAATTTGACCCGGATACTATTTCATCCACCTGACTTACCAACCTTTCGGTCCGTTTTTATTTTAAAAATGCGGTATACACTTTAAACATTTCTTAATATGTCTGAATAATTAAAATTCGGAAAGTATGAAATTGAATTATTGTAAAGAATTATTGAAAATTTTCAGTTTTGGGAAAGTGAGCATTTTATTTTAAATTCGTCCGGTTCAAAATGACCCAGTGCGTCAAGGAAGGGTTAAATGTAATAGGTGACGGTTCACCCGGTCCTCGCACTTTATAAACGTTCCTACGCATACACATGTACTTGGGCCAACAGGATGTAAATGTCAATGCAACTGAACGTTGAGGCTTTGATCTACAGCATCGAAGAACGTCGCCTGAAGCTAGGCGTGAGCCCGATAAATCATGCAAGCAAGCGAATGCCAACGACGAACTTGCTATCAAACTAGTCGTATAGCGCACCGGGAGGCAACAATTTTGAGAACATTCTACGCAAGAACTTGAACGGATTCCATTTATGCCCGAAAATTCTAACAGTAATAACTCGTTATGCCCATTCGTCTAATCCATAATTCCATTTTATTAATATTCTCGAGTCACAGTAGCCCTTGAACTCTGTAATAAAAAATAACGATGCTGTTTTCTATCAGTATCAAGTTTCGTCCGTTAGCGCCTAGATTGAAAATCAACTTAGCAGATTAGAGCATAGGCAACGCAATTTTACGTCTCTGATGCAAGTATAGGTTCGAAAATAAGAAGTTCTTGGACGTATTTACACACACATAAATATATACATGCATCACATCATAGCCGAATCAAGAACCACAATATCATTAATAACATTATTGGACGTTCAAATGATTAAAATCGTTTAACAAAATATTAATTCGAAAAAATAGAAGGAAAAATGGGCCCACAATGAGACTAGTCTGAAAAATCGTAGAATGGGTCACTCTATTTTAGAGAATTTTTGGAACAAAATTTAAAAAGGCAATGATCTTTAAAAAAAATACTTTTCACTTAAGAAGCAAAAAAAATGTTGACATTGATAAATGATAATTTTTTTCATATTTTTTAACGAAAGTATGCTTCAAAAGGGAAAAAAATCCATAGTGCCATTTATCGATATCTCAATTAGTTCAGGAGTTATCAGCGTTCAAAAGTTTCCAAAACTTGTGAAAACATTTTTTGAAAAATTGTAACTCCTAAAAGCGAAGAGATAAAAATCTAAAAATTGGTGTGCATATGCCTTCCATGGGGTACAATTTTACAAAAAAAAAATCAAGGAAACCAAAAATGGTCGGGGTCACGGGCTAGCTGAAATAACGTGGAATATCCCACACACACACACACACACACACACAGTATTTTTTAGAATCCCTTACGAGATTATACGAATATAGAATGAAGCTGAACGTTGCGCATGCTTCATTTGAATTATCCTTCCACCAAGTCCCCCGTCCTTCCGTGGAAAACCGATCTCGGCAGCTATTGCCATCGCGCGACAGCCACTCTGGCTGATTGGAAAGCCGCTTGTTCGGTCAGGTAAGCCGGGATAGTTTGATCATTATTCAAAGGGAGAATTAGGTCACGAGCGTGCCGTGGCTCACATCGTTTACTGAAACATTTTCCATTCTACTGAAAGAAATTCAACCATAACGAAGCTGGCCATTCTCGGGCACTTTGATGTTATTTTTTTGCTTCCTTTGTTTTATAATATCATCGTTGGCGGAAGCGACGAGAGCAGCCATTCGGGAACAATGGTACCGCGAAATGACTTTGCGCAGTATACCCACTCCTGTGGAAACAACTGCACCGGAAAACTCATCTCGACTGGCAAACGCGGACGCTACAATTATGTAATTTACATGCAACCCTACCAGTTATTCAATGGTAGTTACTGATAGAGCTGTATGCGTAATTATTTCAATATCCGGAGCTTTTCCACATCTAGCGGTTATTAATTTTGGCTTTCCGAAAAAGAAGTTCTTGTTTTCAGGAAAAATAGAGGAATGGGGCTTTTAGGTCATTATTGCCAAAATTCCGAAATCGGGATCAATGACGTGTACATGGTATCGTGATGTAAGGATGCGTAGGCCAATTAAGGCAGTGTTTTAGTCTAGAGGCCTAAATTTCGAGCGTTTTTTTCACGCTTTATAAAGAAAAAATATTTTCAACGTCTATTTTTTTACAGTCTTTTTACAGTTTTTTATAGAGGCCGGAAAATAGGTTTTTTGAGGATTTTTTTTTTCAGAAAAACTACAAAATAAATCGAAATTACAAAAAAGGGTGTTTATCATACATATCAGTGACTTTATACAATTATTTTTTTGAAGCGATTAATTTCAAAATGGCGGCTGTGCAGCATTTTTGCGATGACGTCTCCGTTTTTCCAGGGTCCACGGGCAAACAAACAGCTCCTGTGATTTTTTAATTATAATGAGCCAATGAATTGTTTTCTATTATCTATAATAACTGCTATAGAAGTACGTAGGATATTTTCGATATATTGATTTTTGGCCAAATGGCGCACTTCTAAAGTGGAAAGTGAAAAAATTGCCGAAAAAATTGTCAGATATTTGTTAATAACAAATGAATTATGCAATATTAAAAAAAATCCAATGTACTTCCATAGACAATGTATTTTTTAAGATGTATTCAACATTTAAAGTGAGTCGGTTGAAAATTGTCTGAGTTATGTTTCCGGCCAACTTAAGAAATGTCGTTTTGAGATAAAAGCGTTTGAAGTTTTGAGTCCGCTCGCTGCGGACCAGGCGGCCTTGAACTAAAATTCGAAAACCGAGTAATTCGAGATTTTCCCCGGCCATAATCATTTGAGACATCATTTTTGAGGTCCTAGGGGACCATTAAAAATCGATATTTCGAAAATTCTATAGTGGCCTAACCCCTTAATTGATGTTTCAAGAACCCTAAAAGAAAAGAAAAATTGAGAAAGATATGGGCTTCTAAATAAATATGACCGTGAAAAAGAGGGTTGAGGGGGTTGATATGATTAAAAAGCTCCCAATCAGCTGAAGCAGAAATAAAACCGGTTTTCTTGACCGGCGACTGTCTGAAAAAAACTTCATTTTTCGCCCAATTTTTTTCAAAGTCAACATGTTTTAAAGATAGTAATAATAATTATTTCGCAATGCCCGAGGTAGGGACGATAGAGAGCTATGTCCTGAAGGTTCATACCAAAATGTGAAGTCAATCGGTTGAATAGAACTCGAGATTTTATGTCAGCCCGGTTAAAAAAGTAGGTTCGAAAAAACCGGTTTTAAGTTTTGAGTACAGTTTCAGACGACCCCAACTATATGAGTGGCACAATGGCATGTTGTACTTACGTTACATTAAGGCCGGAGCCTGAATTAAAAGGTCTGAAAAAACGTTTTTTTTTTCATTGCTTAAATCGATAGACATACCGTCCAAGAATATATTTACAAAATTACAGAGGCCAATTGTAAATATTTTCGAAAATACAAGGCCGAAAGCAGAGAAGCGATCGATATTTGATATTGATATTTCCTCCTATTGAAAACTTTGAAGCGCCTTTTCTCCAATTATTATTTTCACGATTTTTTCAAATTGGCGGGCGTGATAGCAAAAAAAACTAATCGACCTATTGAATCAAACCAAAGTTTATGTTCTTCAGTATGAAAATATCTTCTAAGTGAATTTACAAAGTCGTTGAAAAAGTATTTTTAAGTAATTTTCAAAGCACGTTAAAGTGTTCTTTTCAACACATTTTTTTTCAAACCTGAGACAAGTTATAATATCACGATTTTTTCGGCTTTTTCTTGATTCACCCAGAATAAAAATATATGAAAAATGAAAGTTTTTTTTTTTTGTTTCAGTCAAGAATTCCGAGCTGCATCTTTCCCGCTGATTGGGGACTGCAGTGGCAAGACGCACATGGAATAGGCTGATAAATCTGCAATGATTTATTGTTTCATGTTGAATTTTTTAATACATTTCAAATATACATGAAAAGATATCTCAATATTCACTCGATTTTTCCCTGCTAAAAAAATTCCCGTAAAAACGCTTTTTTGGACCTTCTAATTCAGGCTCTGGCCTTAATCGGTTATTCCTGCCTTCTAAAATGTGCCTTCCTCGACTTCGAAATGATGATTTTCTGAAGCTCGTTCTTCCCTGCGGGCACGTCTAGCCTCCTTAGAAGCTTCTGGAGTCCGAACTCCGACCGGTCGATCTTATTCTGGTCTCGTTTATTGCCCAAAATATCGGGAATTTCGGAAATTGCTTTGAGAACATATTCTCAAGAGTCTATACTTGAATAAAATACAAAAAATCGATTTTTTTAAATTGCTATATTAGAATATTACCTTAAGTGGAGGATTACATATAATCATGGAAAATTAACGTGAAAAACTACTAGACACACACATTGGATTTCGCACCAACGCTAAATTGAACGTGGAGGGTGAAAAAGTTTTTTTTATCCGGAAAGTGTCGGTGCCTAAAAAAGCACTTTCTACAAGCTACCGATATTGCGGGAGTGGCCACAATAAGGTGTGTACAGCGTGCTTGGTATGATGAACGACTAATGGCATGTATTAAACTCATGACACGATTTTTTTTCTTTTTCTTTTAACTCTTTTTGCAGACCATCTCTCCCCTCGTTCTCAATCCGCAGTTAACACCTAGCGCATAATTTCCAGCACTGTCAGACGATTTCCTCGATTAATTAATACTGAATAAACCATGGAATAGATAAGTGAGGGAGTGCTATTTGAGAGTAACGAACGGTCGTCGAGTCGGATGAAAACCTTCTTACAGAATATAATCTAATTATACCCCCGTCGCTTCTTTTCCCCCGACGTGAAACTTCGGAATCTTCTTTCTATTTTCTTCATTCCCCCTCTCGTGCGCGTGTTACTAAATCTCGACGCGAGAATAATCCGGAGGGCTCTGCCGCGGAGTTACGAATTAGCATCCGAAGACGAGGACGGGCGTTTCGCTGCTCTCTTGGAAATCTCTATGCACCGACGACAGTATTCATTAACGTTAAGATAAGGTGAAAGGTCGCTGAAGCTGGAAACACCGAGAAGGAAAAAAAACGCCGAAACGTTCTGAAAGATCGGAAGGTATGAGGCTACGAGGGATATATGGGGAAAGGTCATCCCGAAGAAATCCAACTTCGAGGGCTGCTTTCGCAGTAGCCTCTTAAGGGGCTATTCTACTGATGGCTAAAAAATAGGCTATTTTTAATATTTTTTTTACCTGTTCCATGCATCGGTACAATTTTTTTTTGCTTAAAGGTACATTCTTACAGAATAGAAAACAATTTGTTTTGTCAATATCATTGTATATTTATTTAACGATTTATAATCGTGTACAGGAATGAAAAAAAGTATGTTGCTGGCATTGATGATTTCCGTTCTCCAGGTAATCGGAAACAAAACATTCAAAAAGATTCTTAAGGGAGACTTTGTCCTTTGTGCCCAGCAGGAAATGTTAGCGGCTCAACATGAGCAGCTAGAAGAAGAGGAGGGATGCCTCTATGGACCAGGCATTGCCGATTAGCGGTAATTATAAACACATTTGTGTAAACACATTACAAAACTTTAAACGCGTTTTTCTCGAAAACACGTTTTTTAAAATGACTGACATTCTCGTGACCGCTGTAATTAACATATCGACATGAAATTGAAGAGCATACTCAGAAAATATGTCTTCACGGAATGACGGATGATTTTTTCGATAGATTGCATTTTTACATTTATTATTTATCTTTTTATGCGAAAAAAACGCGAAAATTGGATTTTTTTTAATTGCCGCCATTTTCCGAAATTTGTACTAAACGAAAAACCCATCCGTCATTCCATGACCAAAGGGTCACAGATTGATAATATGCTTTGAATTTGTGTTTCAGATCAACAAAGAGGGGGCGTGATGTCAGTCGTTTACCTCCCGCGATTTGAGGACCTGTTTTCGCGGAGCTGCAACGGCCGCCATTTTGGTTTTTTTTTAAATTTTTAACGTTCTGTATATCATGAATAAAAGCAAGAAAAAAACCGCACTCAAAAAGCTTTGTTCGTTTCCTTTAAAAAAAAATAAAATGTAAACACCTGAAATATGGCACTCCAAGGACAAAGTCTCCCTTAATCTATACGAGTGTCGCTATCACCCGAACTAGAATTATTATTTTTCATCACAAAATAACAAAATGGCGTCGTTTTTTGTAAAAGTATTCGAAAAACACATTTTTCGTCACACTTACAGCGAAAATATAAGTTAAAATGAATATTTTTCAATAATCCTAGTTCGGGCGATAGCCATACATATGCTGAATATGCAGTAATTTTTTTAGCCTTATTGGTTGAGCCATTTTTCCGAAATCACCAACGTCAGGTGAAAAAAGTCGTTTCCAGAAAAACGCGTTTAAAGTTTATTATACCATATTATACAATACTAACCGTTAGAGTGTTCTTTTACTCACACAGTGAAAACAGAGACTACTACTGTCCAATAAATATATCGAAGCGTGCGTGTATATGTGTATACTCAAGTATAAATTCAAAACAATTGTACCCAACAGCTGCCAGGGACGCGTCGCTGGAGCGCGCGCACCATGCGCTTCTACTTTAAAACGCGGTACTGAGTCGATAAAGTGAAAATCGACCTTACCAGCAATCGGATATCAATTATATGATGGAATAGAGTTGAAAAAATTTTGAAATAAAAATTCGATTGTTAACTCCCTTACTCGCCATTATGTGAACCCCAGTGACGCCACAATTGCCTTTAGATAAATTCAAGCGTATTTATGCAAAGGTCACTTCAGGGGCCATCCTCGAAAGAACGAGATGTACCAAAAGTCAACATTACATAGATACAACCGATTCAGAATATGTTCTCTTCGTACATATGTCTGTATATAAGTGTAGACACGTGAAGGGCACGCAAAGAGAAAGAACGGGGGAGCTCGAATGGGCTCCATTCGGCGACGAGATGGCAAAGTTGCATCTGCTCGTTCCTCACCCATCCGGCAAAGTTCTGCTTTCTCCTGGTAGGGGCTAAATCCTCGGGACGTCTCTATCTTCTCGGTAACTAAACTTCTACAACCTCGCTGAAGTAATGGGACAAACATCACACGCGAGCGGTGAAGGTCTTCGGTGTGGGAATGGAAATGGAGAAAACGAGAGGCGACGGGGGTTGGTGGACGGGTGAACGAGGGCAATATTTTTTTTTTCGTTCGAGAAAAAGTAGCTCGAATCCACGTGTAATACGAGAAAGTCGCGACCGTGGTGTCCTCGTGCGAAAGGAGACGGAGTGTGGCGCGACGGGGACCATTATGTATAAAGACAGAGCAAAGTTTTAATTGGTCTTGAAAATGAGTGGGTTGTCGCATTTAAAACAATCCCCCAACTTGCTGGTTTTCGCACTTTCCACCGCTAGCTCACTTTTTCCTAGTTCTTCGGCAGAGCATATAATGCATATATGTATACGAATAATATGCATGAAATATGCGCAGCTCCTTCGGCGTTTAACTTTTCTCACCTCGCCCTTTGGTTTACAGATGAAAAAGCGAAAGCATGCATTTGTTCTCTCGGGGTTTTGTAGCCGAACGGTTTAGCTACGAATAAAAGTTACCAGGCACTACTACAAACCGGGAGTCAATGTTTTTACCGGGTGATTGCGAAGGCCTGAATGATTCGATAAAATCGAGATTCGCGACGATCAAAAGGAATCCTCTGTTTGTCAGCCTACCAGTTAGAAATAATATCGATGCAGTATCGTCACGTTCGAGGCGAATCTTTTGAAATATTTTTATTTTATTTTATTTATTGAGGCCTCAATGAAGAGGTACCTCTAAATGAGGATTTTTTTCTGATTTTCATGATTTTTTTAAAGGTAATATTTCTATACCGTTTTTGGAGTTAGGATATGTTTTATTACTACTTTTGGATGTTACGTGGTATTTAAAAAAAATCCTTAAAAATGGCGAAGGTATAGCACGGTAGGGTAGCATAAATTCTATTTTTTTTCCTTTTTCTCACCATCCAGTTAGTTAAGAAAAGAAGTTTTTTCGAGAAAAAAAATTATGGCGAAATCTGCGAGCAGTAAAAAAATATTTAGAAGTCGTTCAAGCCCCCAAAAATTCAAATTTTCATTAAAAAATCGATTTATTTCCGTTCACTTCTCACCCATGAATTTGTCGCTTTGTAATTTTTAATTAATCTTGCGAAAGCTCTAGCCGGTCGAAGAATATTTAGTAATCGCTCAAGAGATTCGAAATTTCCAATTTTCGCCAATTTTTTTTACTTATCGCACTCATAAATTTGACGGATTGTAAATTTTTCAAAACAATTAAAAGTTTTATCTATTGAAGCAGATTTTTCGATTTACCTCACACTACTAACCCAAGAATCTTTGTTTTCATAAAAAAATCTTCAAAGCTCTTGTCTCTAAACAAAATTATAGGTCCCCCGTTTTATCGGATTAGAAGTGTGAGGTAAATTAAAAAATCCGTTTCTCAAGAAAAAAGGATTAATTGTTTTGAAAACTCTACAAAGTGTTAAATTTATGAGTGAGAAGAGAAAAACAAAATTCGCGACAATTGTAAGTTTCGAAGGTCTTGAGTGACCACTAAATATTCATTGGCCGGCTACAGATTTCGCAAGGTTAATTTAAAAATTATAAAGCGTAAAATTCATGGGTGAAAAGTAAACGAAAAAAAAAATCGATTTTTCCATGAAAACTTGTATTTGTGGGAGGCTTGAGGGACCTCTAAATATTTTTTGTCAGCTTGCAGCTTTCGCGACAATTTTTTTTTTTGTTCTTTAAAGTAAATAATTGGATGGTGAGATGAAGGAAAAAAAAGAGCTCAAATTTGTGCCACTCCAATGGCACGGGTCTTCTAAACGCCATTTTCCAAACTGGCGTGACACAGCTAAAAAACTAATCGACCGATTCTGACATAGTTTGGTATCGATCTTTCTAACCTTATTGTCTAAAACATGACTCTAAATGTTTTTGAAAATTAGAAAAAAGGATTTTTTATTGCAAAATATAGCCATCTTTTTCCGGAAAATTCAATATTTTTGTTTCAAAGCGTACCATTTCATCGATTTTCAACATTTCTCACTTTTTCTTGGTTCATACTCTGCGTATGGATGTTTATGAGAGAAAAATCTTCGTTGGTTTTTTTTAGGTTAATCCGGCGGACGCTACGTGTCACGTCGTCTGGCAACATCCGCCGCAACCAAGAAGACCGTTCCATACCTCCACCATTTTCAAAAATTAATTTAAAATATTCCATGTAACAGCTGAAAATAGTAATAAAACATACTCTAAGTCTCAAAAATCGTGAAGAAGTCTTTCCTGTTCGAAAAAAATCATGAAAATCAGCCATTTTTTTCCTCGCCTAAAGGTATCTCCCCCTTAAAAACTATATGTACACGTCAATGTCAATGTTCGCGAACGATTGAGCTACTACTTTTGTTGCATGCGATTATTTGTCTTAACCGTACAGGTCACCAATCGTCAGTTTTTGTTTATTTATCATTTCTAGATGTTAAATATTCGATTCATGAACAGTTCGGTAATCAATTACGTATAATCTAGCTTCGTGATTAAAACGGCCTCAATCCTGTTCGATCTTCGTCTACCCTGAACAACTATTGAACTTCGGATAGACAATGGCTCGGGGTAACAATAACTTATCCAAGTAGCGTACACGGTGATTTAATAACGTGAGAAGGGTTCGGTTGGATTAATTAAGACTGCGTTGGAGCAGCGTTTGGCTTTGCTGTCGCTACGGTAAGGATAGTGCGTAACACGTTTAATTGCGTGCCAGTGACGATGACTCTCGACTTTCACGTCTTCCTCACGTCACCTTCGACCTCCCCGCAGCAATCTCCGAATAGCACTTTCCCTCTTCGGGGCGACACAAACTCCGCTTTCAAGGTTTATCGATTAGACACGGGTACCTACGCGAATCTATTTATACAGGGTGTTAGGAAGGTCGATGCAAAGCCTTAAGGTGGTGATAGGTCACCTCGTTAGGAACATATCTAATCTAGGTTACCTCAGCCCAAAGTCTGAGGATTTCGAGTTATCATGGTAAGTATGATTTTTGGAAAAACTTCCCAAAATTACGTCCTAACTCGTTTGTATTTTCATTTTTTGACACGTTTTTAATTATTCGACACGTCTCATTTAGTTAGTTGTGTGGATGCAGATGATTGTATTAGTGTTTGTCGATTGAATACACATTAAGCTAACACGCAAATAAGTTTTAAGTTACCAATTATTATCTGTTTCAACTTTATAAACGAGTTAGTACCTGATTTTGGGCAATTTTCCAAAAATCATACTTACCATGATAACTCGAAATCGTTAGACTTTGGACTAAGGTAATCTAGGTTAGATATGTTCCTAACGAGGTGACCTGTCACACCCTTAAGGCTTTGCATCGAGCTTCCTAACACCCTGTATATTATACGTATAAATAGGTATACTTTGAGTGCTGTGCAGCACACCTATATCTTATATACAACCATGATATAAATATGCGAGTACACGAATACAAGCGTCTCCATTCCGTTTTTGATTCACGGCCATGGTGAGTTTCAAGATGTTGATTCGTCACCACTCAAATATCTCCTCCCCGAACAACTTCAAACAGTTATAGACCCAACTTTTTCTGAAAATCCTGGGGATTGTAACTATAAAATACCCCCGAAACTAATGGCATAAATTACGTGGATTTTATGAACAATCATTTTTGACAAAATGATAAGATACGGAAGACAAATACAAGGGGGAGAAAAGGGAGAAAAAAGTGTACAGAGTATACACGTAGGTATATACAAGATTGACTCGAGCATATAACCCTTAATGTTCTATCGTCCTTATGCTTCGGTTTAGTGGGGGCATTCGTATCGACAATACTCGTATATACGGTTGTTCACCGTTCTCGGCGCTTATACACATGCGTCACGAATTTCCCAGGGTGGTATTTCTCTCTTGTGAAGCGCGACAAGGAGAGAGAAAGGGGAATGGAAGGAAGCGAGATAAACCCAGGTGTACACAGGACTATACAGTCAAACGCACCGAAGTCTATGAAGTAAAAGGGCGTAAGCTTCAATGCGCTACCCGGTAAAATCATGTAGATGAGGCCCTTTGGCATGAAAGCTCCGAATGTATGCTATATAGACATTCTATATACTAATATGTGGCACGTATACCGCAAGAATGCATGCTATAACCACGTTATATGTTTGGGTGACGAGAATACATCGTGTAGAGAGAAAGAGAGACAGTGAGAGAGAGAGAGAGAGAGAGAGAGAGAGAGAGGGGGGGGAGGGAGAGAGGGAGAGAGAGAGGAAGGGAAAGAGAGGAGGGAGAGAGAGAGGGGGAGGGAGGGAGGGAGGGAGGGAGGGAGGGAGAGAGAGAGAGAGAGAGAGAGAGAGAGAGAGAGAGAGAGAGAGAGAGAGAGAGAGAGAGAGAGAGAGAGAGAGAGAGAGAGAGGCGAGAGAGAGAGAGAGGGAGGGAGGGAGGGAGGGAGGGAGAGAGAGAGAGAGAGAGAGAGAGAGAGAGAGAGAGAGAACATCAGTTTATTCGTACTCTGGAGCTACAGCTCCCTAAGAGCACCGTGCAGAAAAATACATTTTTCAAGCATTTACGTTCTTGTACATTTTCTCAGTTTCGTCTAATAGTTTCCTTATAACTATGACTAGTAAATTAAGTTTAATTTAAGTTAAAAAAAAAAAAAAAAAAAATCAAAAAAAAAATTAATATATACATATATAGTGTAATATAAATTAAACAAAATGAACCTATAAGAGGTTAACTATAAATAAATAATAAATATGCAACGAAGGACAGTGGAGTTTGCTCCTGTACCCCTCATTTCTCATTCCAACATTTCCCGCAGAAATCTACGTTTTACCGCTGCTCTGAAACCTTTTTGGCTTTCGCATTTTCGTATTTCATACGCAATATTATTCCACACACGACATGCCGTGGTGACAAAGGATTTTTGGTAAACGGTAGTGCGGCATGTGGGTATAACAAAATCGCCACTTCTAAGTGGCCGTCGCAATTTCATTGCGGGCGCATGCACCGGTCTCACTAAGCGCCGCACTAGATAATCGGGTTTTTCGTGTTCGCATAATGCATATAGAAATGACGCAAGTAACAGATTGCGCCGCTCTGTAACTCGCAACCACGCTAGCCTCTTATAGTACTGTGTTATCGGCTCATCATGCCGCACACCAAAAATAAAACGTACACCAGTGTTGAATGCCCGCTGCAATTTAACATTTAGGTCTGCAGTGATGTCTGTGAGAAGGAGGCAGCAATAATCAAGGTGTGGCGTAACAAGGGCTGATACCAACATTTTCCGCACATTTATGGGTAGTGTTCCGCGACAGAGCTTGAGCTGATAAGTGGCGGCCCTCATTTTACCAACAACTCTCATGGTGTGTTCGGACCATGAGAGCGTACGATGAACAATGACGCCCAAGCAGGTAACAGAGTCCGACCACGGAATTTTGTCTGATCCCACGAAGATTGACGGGAGCGGTGTCGCATCCAGTTGCGTCAGATAACGAGCCGTCCCAATTATCATCGCCTTGGTTTTCGATGCGTTGAGTTGAAGTCCTGAACTTCCCGCCCATCTAAAAATGGACGCTATATCTTCATTGACATGTGCGATCCCACTCGTAATTTCTGACGGTCGACAATGCAAATAAATTTGCAAGTCGACCAACCAAATTTTGCAAGTCGACAAACCAAATTTTGCAAACCAAATTTTGCAAAGTCGAACAAACCAAATTTTGCAAAGTCGACCAACCAAATTTTGCAAGTCGACAAACCAAAACTTGGTCGACTTGCAAATAAATTTGCAAGTCGACCAAGTTGCAAATAAAGTTGCAAGAGAGAGAGAGAGAGAGAGAGAGAGAGGGAGAGAGAGAGAGAGAGAGAGAGAGAGAGAGAGAGAGAGAGAGAGAGAGAGAGAGAGAGAGAGAGAGAGAGAGAGAGAGAGAGGGAGGGAGGGAGAGAGGGAGGGGGGGAGAGAGAGAGAGAGAGAGAGAGAGAGAGAGAGAGAGAGAGAGAGAGAGAGAGAGAGAGAGAGAGAGAGAGAGAGAGAGAGAGGGAGGGAGGGGGAGGGAAAGAGGGAGGAGGGCGAGAGGGAGAGAGGGAGAGAGGGAGAGAGGGGAGAGAGAGAGAGAGCTCGTTGGTTCAATGGTCTACGAGAGAAAGAAAGATAGCAACATAGAAAGGTAACCCGGGGAAAACCCCTGTCGAGTTTCCCATTAATCCGCAACCTGAACTCCAGTAATCCCTTGTATCGGGCACAACCGAAACGGAGAGGACAGTAGCAGGCACTTTCAACCCGTTCCAACTTTGTGCAATAGTCATAGTACGTGTATACAGAAGTCGAAGGTAATGCGGGTCGATCCGCAACGCCAGTCATCCTTGTCACACGAGACCTAAGAGTGATTACAAAAACATACCATGTAACCTTTAGTACCAACTTTGTCGGAGATCCATTCTTGTTTTCGCCTATCGCATAAGTGATCAAACAGAAGAGATGAAGCCGGATAGGTAGGCTGCTCTAACTTTCGAAATCAATGCGATCCCCATTAGGATGAATTTCGGACTGCTAAAGTCCTAGCTCGAGTTTGAATTGCGGCTTACGGATTTTGAAACACAAGTTTCCGTCAGATCTCGTAAACGAAAAGTATTTCCGTTTATTCCGCTCGTTACTTCGCCACATGTGGAGTGTGCATCACCACAATCGCTAACTTGGGTATTATCAAAGATACCGTTGGCTATTTTTATATATAGGTTAGGAACTCGCTGGAGAGAAATCGAGTAATGTTTTCCGACTATCGACCGACCGGAAGGGCCAATAATTATAGATCAAGAGTGACTCGTGTGACCTCGTATTTTGATAAAAACAAAGCGGGCAACATTGGCAACCCGGTTGCAGCCTGATGAATACAAAAGCATTGCGGAATCGTTACTGCAAACTTGTGTCCAATTTCAGCCAAATTGAATATTTACGTGTATATAGACGATGCATCGTTGTAAATATATATGAGTTTGCCTGTGTGGCCATGTAGCATATACTCAAGTAGTTCCAATTTCCGTGTCTAGATGCGAGGATAAATATGAGTATCCCAGGATTTCCGCGCGTCTATGTACCATCGTAACCAGAAATTTTGCATGCGCATGTACACGCAAACCCAAGCCCACACGGCGCTACTTTCACGGGCTTCACCGCCGTACACTTTCCACGAGAATTTGATTTATTCGTTTCCTCTGGTAACGCCGGGTTTCGCATCCGCGGAAGCCGCATAGGAAATACGAATCGTATAACCTCGCGCGATCCCGTACAACAAAACGTTCCACGGACATACCAATTGAAAAAGAAGCGAGGGAGAAAAATATTATTAGTGTCTCGGAGTAAATAAAAATATTTCTTTTATGCGATCACCATGAACATTGTGATACATGCTACTGTTGTCGGCTCATCCTGTGGGATGATCCAACAAAGCAAAAAGAGTATCGTATAAAATGGCAGTAAAGATGAAGCGTCTTGTGCAAATGGACCGATTTCTGAGCGCATGACCGGATGAGATGGATTTCATTCATATTGCATAAAAGAAGGAATCATTTGAGAGAACCCTCCATCGTTGGTATACATAGTACCTGATTGGCAATGGAAGAATCGATCGAAATGTCTGAGGGTGATTTTATTCATACTGTAATCAACGTATCGATGCCGTTGCATCAAATGGAAAGTTGCTGAGCAGCTCATTCATACGGAAGGCATGACAATTCAATGTTTCGCAAAGTAGTTATGAAGTGGGGAATAATGAAACTAGTAATAAGATAGCGGTAGGTTTTCGTCCTTTGTGTCATCGTCATTCAAAAGTTCTTCTGTAACTGACCACTTAGGGTTGAGATTGATTTTCCTCAAAGTGGCTAAACCTCATAGCTGTCGCACCAAAACTTCATCACAGAATGAGATTCAAACAGGTATCATGTACTGATAGCAGTGGAGATTCTATGGGGTTGAAGTTTGCATCGTTGCAATGCAACGAAATGCCCTTTAATATTTTGATTTCCCTAAAAAACAATTGTTGTCCAAAATATTTGTTTACAGATGTAGGTGGTCAATTTATAATAACGATCATAAAAAACGTTTCCGCGATTTGCACAGCCAAAATCTGCAGCGAAACATTGAGGCCACTCATCCAAAGATAATTTCCAGTGCAGCTCAATGATGTCAACTTCAGCATCGTAGGAATCCGAAGCTCTGAGCAAAGAGTGAATCACAATTTGCAGACTTTCTGGGGAACAAGGAACTTTTTGATGCATGTTCGGCGCTCAGCTAAAATGTACCACGAAAAAGAGGGGAAGCAGAAAAATATATACAGTACTACCTCCCTAAGAGAGCCCTCGCTAAGAGAGAATTTCCCCGCCGTTCCGCTTGAGCGCATTTTATGGCTTCCCCCACCTAGCTCGAGCTGTCCAGTGTACCCGAGGCCTCCCGAGTTTGTCGCGGACAACTCCATAAGAGATCGCGAGCGATTTCAGAAAATCGCACGTCGCACGATTGTCAAATAGATAATATTCCTTTGTATAATAATATATACGTTTAAGCCGTAAAGTGGGAGAAAAAAACATGCACCATAATTAAATTTCAAGTAGTAATTTAATGCAAGTAAAATATATTTTCGATTCAGCCATCCCGTTTTATCTAAAAATGAAATATTTATACATATATATACATTGTATATTTCAACTTGAAGTATATACACAAGATAAATTGTTAGTTACATTTTTTTGTACACTGTACAGTAGAACCTCAATTATCCGAACGATGACTTAGTTTATCCGAACTCTCAATTATCCGAACGTTGGCGCGAAAGATACATTGTTGCTCGCTGCCACCGCCGTGAGCAACAATGAGGAACCCAACGCAATCTCTCCTTCCCAAACGGCTGCGAGACTTAGCCGCTCAAAAACGCGTTACAGCCGTTCGTCAATTAAAAATGGACGATTTTATTTTTAAAAAATATAAAAAAAGCATTCAACTTTTTTCAGGTATTTCAAATACATTATATATATATATATATTTCAACGTTAACATATATGTCAAATTATAATATATATGTATGTACTGTTTTTATATAAAAAGGTGTTGTTTATGATCTCGTCCCAAAAAACCCACGTTTCGATTATCCGAACTTTTGATTATCCGAACTAGTCTCGGTCCCAATTGGTTCGGATAATCGAGGTTCTACTGTATATGTTCGAGTTTCGATAACGAATATACTACGTATGGTTTTGCGAACAATAAGATAATTCAACAATTATTGAAAGTTTTACAAATGTTTCCTTCATATGTGTTATAATATTGCAACAACAAAATATACCAAACAGCAGAATAAAAAAAACGCGAAGAAAAAGAAAGATTTACACATCAATATTCAATGAGATATACTTACGCATGAAACGACGAAACGCCAGTACACTTTCCGCAACTTGTTTAGTTTTCTCAACACTTTCGTCGCGCTCTCTCATAGAGGTCGAGTGGAGAAACACATACACGCTACCACATGCGCGATTTTCGAGCGCGCTAACCTAGCGGTGGGGGAAGGCTTCGGCGACGAATTTCTCGAGAATTACTTCCCCTAACCGCCCTAGACCGCTCTCTTAGGGAGGTAGTACTGTATATGAAGACTAGTTCCTACGTACACGTATTTTGGCGCTGAAGTAACAAAAACTTTAGAGAATACTAATGGATCAGATTTGACATTGTCCAACTCCGAAGTTCCACAAGTAAAATATGGCTCATACATATATTTATGAAATGACACATGTGCAAAAAGGCACCAGGCAAAAGAAATGGACGACCTGAATTTTGAGAAGTGGACCGATGGCCGCTCGTTCCGTGAGACATATAACGGTGGACGAAAGAAAGCATTTTCCGCCGTTCATCCGGATTTCCGTTGTGGGGTTGTACAGGTGCTACCGAGGATCAGCCTCGAGTAGAGGAGTAAGAGAGCGGCAAAGGGATGGCATGGGCGCCAGCGACACAAAAAAATCGGTGCAAGCGAGAAAGAAAGAGGATACGAGGCTGGTGCCACATGAGCAATGTGGATGGCCTCCACAGCTGGTATAGGATTGTGTACGGTTCTACGATTCTTAGCAGGCAAAATTGATGGGATGGATAGAAGTTTAGTGAGCAACCATATTTCTTAGTCCACGGGGTGGCTTGTAACTTCCGCCGTTGATGCCTCGCCCCGCTAGGGGGGCTTATGCCACTTTCAGGATTATGTCGAGGGAGCGACGAGCACTGAGGTACGAAAAAAAATAAGACATCGAAATAAAAATACAGCGAACACGAAAAAAAGAGAGAAAGCCTGTTAAGAAGGGGCAAACAGAATAAATATGAGTAACGCGATGCAATAACTTATTGCAGGTTGTGCATGTGAACATTTGTCGGAAAACATCGATTTTGGTATCGAACTGACAAAGTCTGCCTGCACGTTCGACTATCCTAAATATTTTCAATTTTATCAATTTACAATATGGTTAGGGAGCGTACACAAATTGCGTGATGCCGAATTCTCCGATTTTCGACCCCCCCGCCCTAATCCGTTACGTAACGGGTGCTTTGTCTTCAATAATTGCAATTTTTTTATAGACATAACTAATTATGAAAGGATCGGGTTTATACTCCTTTTAATGAGTATATATTCATTTAGTTTTATAAGAATTGTTATGAAAAAATCTTGAAAAAGAAACCAAGATATATTCCTTGATTTGAGGATGAAAAAACATTCTCTTCATTGTCCCATCGATATCTTCATGAAAGGTTATCTGTAAATGAAAAGTAAAAAAAAAATATCGATAATTATATAAACGTAGCTACCGTTATGCGTAGTCGTTTTTTTATTTTGGTTTTTTTTACAAAATATCGACAATTTGGACATCTTTTTCTATTTTCAAGGCCCTTTTTGAATTCAAACAGTCTTTAAAAATAGTAATTATTAAAATTTGAAAAATCAGCTATGTACAACTGTGATTACAAAATTGTAAAAAAAATTGATAATCGGTTGATAAGTTTTTGAGTATTCGCTGAGGCAAGGTCGAAAAAAGTAGTATCGAGAAAAACGCGTTCAATGTTTTCGTTCTGTTTTTCTTGACATGAATTTATGTTTTTTCTAGGATATTAATACTTATATTGAAATATATAGTCCGGGGCGATATCACCGTTCTTCATCTTCATTATATTTCACAAAATAATCAGACCCTGCACTTCATCTATTGTGAACGATGCCACACCTGTAGGGACTGAGGGCCCTAACCGGTCGTTCTACCTGTTCCCACTAAAGTGACTGTAACTCCGTTAATTTCCGGACTTGTGACTAAAAATGTTGCCAACATATTTTTAAATATATGTACTTTCAAGAAATATAAAAAACTTTCTTTTCTTCAAATTTTGCTTGGGTAAAGTGAGGAAGCTACTGTGCAAGTTCTTGCACAGTGACGTCCCCCCTTAACTGACATTTCATATGGAAATCTGTCAACTTTCCGCGGTAAAATTACGCGCGAGATTTAAATTCAAAACTTGAACATGCAGATTTTGCTATTTTTGGCAGTTTTGACATCGTGACGTAACGCAAACTTTGCCTCCCTCACGTACGTAGACCATAACGCCTAGCCGGATCCCCCCACCCAAATTGCGTTAAGTAATTGGCGCATGCCCCCTTAATGAGGTTTAATCTCGGAATCAAGATGACACACCTAATGCAATATGAGTGATTCTCTACTGCGATAATTTTATCAAATTTCGCATTTAAACTTATGAAATGCTAAACATATTCGGGAAGGAAAAGTAGATGAAAAGAAATTTTCCGTTTTCAGGAACGCAATGGTTCTCGCTTTTCCTTCCATCGGTCGCTCTCGGGTCACGCGAAAGAATTTGAAATGAATGGATATTTCCGGCACTTAAATGCATACTCTATCCACTTTTATGAATGAAGTCAAACGTGACGAATTTGAAGCGATTCGACCGATACATTCTTGGCTCGTATACAAGAAGTGAGCGTGTCTCTTTTCCTCCATCGTCGACGATATACACACGACATTGGGGAAGCATCGTATAAGAGACGAAGCTCTTTCCAACGTGACCAACATGCTAACGCATCTGTGTATATAGAATATACCGCAAACGTTCTTCGTCTTTCAGTACGTACGTGCATCTACACCGTAGCACGGGATGCACTTTGAACCCCTTCACTCTTACTGACGTGGACCACAGGAGACGAAGGCAATCCTACATATTCCAGTATACGCAATACATCCGCTTTATATCCGTAGAAGCACCGAATTCGAAGGGATACTTTTTTTGCCGGTTGCCCGAAAGCGGTTCCCATTCGAACCGTCAGACATTCAATTTTTACTCCACCACATTTTCGGTGCTCCTATATGCAGGCTACTTCTGCACGGAATTGGACCAATTTTCTTTATTTCTTTTGCATTTTTTTTTTTCACTGACTAGGCATTTCAAAATGTTTTCGTTTCAATGAAAACAAAATCGTAGCCGAGAAGAAGAGCACTTAGAGGTAAACGACAGGTGTCGAAAGACAAGAATGACGTTTTTATTGCATTTTCTTATAGTTTGGGGTTCTGAGAATGTGTCTCAAAAATATTAATTTGAAATTCGTAGAACTCACATAGTTACAGAGGCTACTCACATAGTTAAAATTAAAGGCTGCGGTGCGTTAGGGCGCGGTGGGTTGTCATCCTCTCGACCGTTGTACCTCGACCGTTATGTCCATTGTATATCGGCTTGGGGAATTTCCCTATCCTTTGCACCCCTTGCAGTCCAGTACCCAAGGTACCCTTACAAATAGTCAGTATACTTTTGAGCTCTGAAAAGCTCTGCCAGTATACATTTGCACTGTGGCAAAATACCATAGATATTGCTGATTATTTAGCTGTCGTAATTTTTAATGAAGCATTCCAGCGAATCCTAAAAATTATGGATGCATTGGGAATCAAAATCGGCCCTAACGCAAAACAATACGCAGAGTGTAGAGACAACGAGCGTATACAACGGTCCAACAGACGGGCGTCTACCGCATCTAAAGAGGCGCGGACCGCTAGATGAGAAGCGAGTGCGGCTCAATATTATTTTTTCGAAGCTGAGGAAGGTCGTCTGTATGGTCCCGGTATAGCTGATTACGGGCAAGTTACTCAAATCAGTTGTTATCCACCGTAAGTTTAGCCGTATCAGTGCTAAATGTATGGCAAACTTTAAACGCGTTTTTCTCAAAACGACATTTTTCAAATCGGGCGCGCGTTTTTCTCAAAAACTATTCGACCGATTGACTTCGAGTTTTGCACGCATTTCGAGGGCACCTTCACCTATAGTCTGAACTAGAATGATACCGATAGCTTGAATATTTTAGCCCCGCTCTCATGTTTTAGTTGACAATTTTTCGGGAAAATTAAACCTTAATTTTAAAAAGCTGCAATTCCGATAAAAAAAATCGTACTTAGTTAGTTCTAGTTCAGACGATAACTACATTCATATAGATTTAAAAAAAAATTGTTCTTCCGTTGCAGACGACTAGGAACCCCGCAACCCGTGGGCCCGATTGGACAAGCGTCTCACGCCACGACCTGCATAACAGCCGCATAACCTCTATAGATTTCGATAAAGTACTTCACAAAAGTTTGTGTTGTTAGTTGAAACATGTCTCAATATGGGTCAAAACCCCCGGCACTGTAGGTTTGACAGTTTTCGCAAAATTAATTCCTAAAAATAACTTAAGACCTTAGGCCACAGTAACGGGTATAAAATCATGTGCGAATTTAACAATTTTTTTTCATAGGAAAAAGTGATTCACCCATAAAATTAATTACACATATATTTAGTATGAATGTCAAGCTATTAGAAAATATATATATTTTTTTTCGTTGTACAAAATGGCCGACTACTAATCTTTTATTTTGTTATCTTTTTTTAGGCGCTCCACGGCGTGACATTTAGCATCCACAATTTTTTACGTAGAACACAAAACCAAAATTTTCGTCAATCTACATTAGAATACCTAGAGAAGTGCGTACGGAATTGAAAAAAATATCGTTTCATTCAAAAGTTGTAGGTATTTGAACTTAAAAAATAAATTTTCAGTGCAAAACTTCGTTATAGCTGCTCATAAAATGAAAAATTTTCGATTAATCAGAAATTCCGTATGTAATCTCTGCGAAATGCAATTAGGACCATAACTTTTAAATTTGAAGTAAATCGAGTGAAAATTGTTGAAGTTATTTGTCACGTCAATTGAAAAAAAGCTGTTTCGAGAAGTTTCGAGTAAGGTAAACCGCCCAGTTACTGACACTTCAAGAGCAGCGGTGTCGGATTTTGACTATTCATTGACGCGCGATATAGCTAAAATGAAAAGTAAAGGGTTTAACACGTGCGTTAAGGCCCCCTGAATGAGATTCACCTATTAAACAAGTGAAATAATTAATATTTATTAATATAATAGTTGTTTTACTATCGTTTTCTGTTGCCGGGGTTCCTGACACTACAGAAACATCCATGTCGTAGTTTATGACCCTTACGTGTACCCGATTTATGACCCCCTTGGCACAATTCATGACACCTATGCATTAAGTACCCACTTCCTGACCCTTCCGAATATCCCTATGAAAACGGGTTAAATGGAAATATATGTAATTTCACAGACACACACATATATATATAAACAAGTATAAACAGTAAAAAAATTCAATTAGTGCACAACTATTATATCTTCGACGCAGTCTTGAGGGACAAACTTTTTTTCTGTCTATCAACATTCACAATTATTAACTAAAAAAAATATTAAAAACTAACTTTAAAAAAAATATCAACAGCATTAAGTAAGAAAATATTTTGAATACTAGATTTCCACAATGTTTAATAATTTGTTAATAATTTAATAAGAATTAATAACGAAATCATTGTTAATAATTTAATTAATTGGTTATGTCACAGCAAATTAGAATAAATAAACAAAAAATGGTTCGACGCAGCAGGTGACACGTCGAGGGTCAACAACTGCAACATAGCCTCAATTATGTGACGTAGTTATTGACACCACGGATTTAACCAAATATCTCACCAAAAGTTAAATTATTTTTTATCTCATCGACAGTCTCGACAGCCTGCTGAATATGTCGATACCATTTTAATGTCGTTTTATACTTACAGGACGAACAAATTTCCGATTTACGTAGATCGTCGCACTTGCTATCAGCGTCTAGCACGGCCGCTGCGGAGCCACTGAGACGCGTGTTACACTGTTCACTGGTCAATTTCTATTGTAAAATATTTCATTAAAAAAAGTGTGTTTGTCCAATAATTAAAAGTGAAAAACGCTCTTTAATTAGCCGATAATTGAATTATCATTCGACAAAAACTATATTTATGGCAGCCAAAACTTTGTCGTCGGGGTCATAATCTCGGACAGGGTCAGAAACTGGGCCGTTTACCTTAGTGGGCCATTTTGTACATTGAAATATATATATATATATATATTTTCTAACAGCTTGTTATTCATACTAAATAGATGTGTAATTAATGTTATGAGTGAATAACTTTTTCATACGAAAAAAAAATAGTTAAATTCGCACATGATGTTACACCCGTTACTGTGGCCTAAGGCCTTTAAACCAAGTTTCTAGGCGGTAATACCGTCTTAACGACCTCCCGTTCGATACTTTATGGGGTCGTTAAGGGAAAGTGCATTCTCAGACCTTCCACACTCATCATCCTTTCTTTCCATTCACCACTGGGCAAAGTCTAAACGCATAGCGACAACAATGATGGTGCCATGCCATGGAGACTTCTCCAAGATAGCAACGGCATCTTTTCTCCATTCGTGATGGTTTCTCGCGACGACAGAGACGGAACGTCCTTCCAGAAAATTGGTGGAAAACGTGACGATAGAGAGAAGACAGGTCCTGAGGATGAGTGTGAAAGAAGGTATGGAAGGGTAGATAGAAGTGAAGGAGAATGACGAGACCCGATGGTAGATGGGACGGGAAGCGCGGCGTTGGGCTTGGATGTGTCGAATATGCTTGTTGAAGTCGGAAAGAAAGTAAATCGATCACGAGTGGAGGCCAAAATAAGATGAAAAACGACTGTACGGAGTGTACAGGAGAGCTCGATGAAGTGAGGATGAAAGTGAAAGCGAAGAATGAAAGACGAAACAAAGATCGAGAGGCTGCCATATTGAAGGGAGATGCCAAAAGTCGAGAATGAGGGAACAAGTAGTGCCCGACAGGTAGAGCAAAAAAGAAAGCCCAGCGTGAGAGGGACTAACCGAGCGAGAATGAATGAACCAAGAAGGAAGAGAAGAAAGAAAGAGAGATGGTTACAGCGTCTTAATAGAACAAACATCACAGTGGTTCGAACGTGTTAGAGTGGAAATTCTGCGAGAGTCGAGTGCACTGGGCCTTGGAAACTCCAAACCTACCGTCTCGGTCACGTCAACGTTACTTACCATCCCCGTAGTATTGGGCAAGGGCGGTAGCGGGAGAAAGAGTGATGGCTTAATTGATGCACGAGAGGCAACCTAAAACTCGTTCCGCATCACGATCGAACGGCTGACGGACGAGCAGCATTTGCTATTCCGCCGATCCTGTAGACTCAACTTTTTCTCTACCGTTTTCACTTCAACTCTTTCAATCGATCCGTGTTTACTTTCACAGTTGGAGAAGACACCCTCCGAAGCGCGAAATATCTATAATAAACACGGTTATTTACCAGCTGTTACTCGCTCTTTTCAATCATAAAATTTGCCTAATAAGTCAAACGGGAAAAGGGTGATTGTACTGTTAAGAATGATGCCATTAGGCAACGGAGCCCTGAGCTTGTCCAGGTTAGCGATGTGGAGAAAAAAATATTAGATTTCATATCGATGTCGAGAGAAAAAATCCGATTTTGGAAAACGTAAGATTCAACCAAAGTGTAAGAGTATTTATTACATCTTCATTTCATAGCGGAGTAGTTGGGGAGCTTGGAGTGTTTGCCACAATCAAGAGACAGACAAACATATGTTATCGTCTAGTCTAGACTATACCGAGTCTTTACGAACTTTAAAAAAAAATTCCTTTACAAAACACCAAAGTTAGAAAATAGTGTAATGTGTGTAATGTTACGGGCGGTGAGATGGGCAAGCCGTTCACGCTAGGGGTGATGTAACTTTTTTGGCCATTTAGCAACAAAAAGGAAAGTTTGCGAAGTCGATCTATCTGATTCCGATGGAATTTGGCATGCTTGTAGAATAGATAAAAATAGGCGACACGTATTTTTTTATATCTGCCGAACCCGATTTTTAAGGGGTGAAATGCACCCTCGAAAATAGGGGTGTTTTTCGTTTTTCGTCGAAGACGTTATCGTTCTCATCTCCAATGTATAGTATACGAAAAAATAAACATTGTTGCAATTTGAAATTTTTGCATGTCTCGTACCGTTAAAACTTTATTGACAAAAAACGAAAAACAGCCCAATTTTCGAAGATGCGTTTCAACCCTTAAAAATCGGGTTCCACATATATAAAAAAATACGTGTTGCCTATTTTTACCCATTCTACAAGCATGCCAAATTTAATCGAAAATGGAGAAATCATCCTCGCAAGCTTTCCTTGCAAGATAAACCATTTCTGACAACGAATTAACGCAAACTGAACCTCTGTAAACATTTAGAAAAACAAACCCATCTTGCCTATTGTAAACCGTATATATTCAAGTTTGATGAAAGATTACGAATCTTGGCTGGCAAATGAACAGCATTGCTGCCAACCGCAATATTCGCGAAGTTTCCGTATTTCGGCAACACTTAATATTGATTAATGGTATTAATAAATAATCTTGTGATATAAATATAAATAGGCACAATTATAAATTATTATGAATTTCATATTGAGTTGTATAAAACATCCACTGACGCAGATTTGTCATAATAATCATTGACAATGTTTATGGTTTTTCAAGTTGGTAGTTACACAAAAGTTTTTCTTATTTACGTAATAAAAATATGAAAATGCATAATTTTGCCCTTTAATTATATATTATATGACAAATTAGCATCTACAGAAAAAATCTATATCTCGTGTGCATTTTTTTGAGATTTTTTTGTTCAATTCATAAACCGTCACTTGACTCAACTGGGCCTGTCTAACCTCCTTAAGGGGTCCTTAACTTTAGATGCTAATAAAGGCTATTTTCATAATTTTGTATGATAGGTTTATATTATAGACATTGATATAAAAGTTGTTACACTCAATAAATACACTTTCGAAATACATGTAGAACAAAATTATTTATTTAAGTCACAATTGATAGACGAAAGTGGTAGTTAAACAATTGTAGGTCTGCGCAGTTAATGAAATCTCGGAGATAGATCATCCGGAACAAAGAAATCGAACGGTTTTAGATTCAGTATTCTAATGGCCATAGGGCGAATCATACGATTTTTGATATATCGAAAAATAACAAAATGGCGGACATTTTTCGACAAAACAAAAAAAAACGTGTTTGTTCACCGTTTGTGGCAAAAAGTAGTAAATATCAAAATTTAAAAAAATCCTTGATATGCGCTACAGCTACAGTTGTAAAGAATATGTGGTTAAAATTTCATAAGCATCGGTTCAGTAGATTCAAAGATTTTATCATCAAGCCGTCGAAAAACGTTGTTTCAAGAAAAACGCGTTTAAAGTTTGTTTGCGTTACATAAATATATTAGAAATTTTTTTTACTGTATCTCGATTGTGTATTTATTAAATGTAACAACTTTTATATCAATATCTATAATATAAACATATAAAAAAAACTCATGAAAATTACCTTTTTTAGCGTGTAAAGTGAGAATACCCCTTAAACATTTTTTTCACATCACATTATCGCTCGATTTCGTATGGGCCCTTCGCCGCAGATGCCTCTCGAGCCGTGTCAAGCATATTCATTATCCAACAAGACACAGGTAAATTCAACGTCTTGCATTGATCACAATTGAATAATTCAATCGCGATCACATGCTTCATTCATTGTAGCATCAGCACAGGCTACTTCTATTGGTTATCGATATTCTTGTTCGCGACATTCCAGGCGTCCAACGTGGCTGCAAGGTTAAGACATAACGTAACAGATTACACAATCAACCAGGGTACCAGCTGTAATTGCCTCAATATTCCGCAAGTAGAGTAAGACATCTTGATTAGTTCTACCGAAATCAAATACTGGAACGGGGTTATCAACTCGGAATGCTGGTAACTCGTGAATGGTTGAACAGAGCCTTTGCTCAGACAAACGATCCAGCATATTGCGTACTGGCTATGCTTGGGCACATAGAACCGATGTGGGTCGCTTGTCTCATCGAAGGAAGTGTGCATCCACTCGGGTGTCTCCGACGTTTCATACTGTCGCAGTCGAAGCCCGTATAGTTACTGTAACTTGTATACAATATCTCGTTTGACGCTATGACACATTAGGGAAGTCATTAGTGGGCCTTCCCAAAGACGATTCAGGACTGCCGAGGCTTGCGAATCATCACGGCGCATGCTGATCAAACCGGAACACCGATTAATCCAAGCATTCTATGCTAAATGGACTAGAAAATATTCGGCGGTCAATCATTGAAGTCTACTTAAGGGGAAAATACCTTTGAGGCCTTAGGCCACAGTAACGGGTATAAAATCATGTGCGAACTTAACCATTTTTTTCGTATGAAGAAGTGATTCACTCATAAAATTAATTACACATCTATTTAGTATGAATATCAAGCTGTTAGAAATTTTTTCTATGTACAAAATGACCGACTCCTTGAAACTTCTCGAAACAGCCTTTTTGCTATTGGCGTGAGAAATAACTCCAACAATTTTCACTCGATTTACTTCAAATTTAAAAGTTATGTTCCTTATTGCATTTCGCAGAAAAGTACGTACGGAATTGCTGATTAATCGAAAACTTTTCATTTTATGAGCGGTTTATGAGCAGTTATTGCGAAATTTTGAACTGAAAATTCACTTTTCAAGTTCAAATGCATACAACCTTTGAATAAAACAATATTTTTCAAATTCAGTACGTACTTCTCTAGATATTCTAATGTAGATTGACGAGAATTTTTGTTTTTTGCTCTAGGTAAAAGATTGTGGATGCTAAATGTCACGCCGCGGAGCGCCTTAAAAAAAAGATAACAAAAGAAAATATAAGTAGTCGGCCATTTTGTACATCGAAAAAAAAATATATTTTTTTTTCTAACAGCTTGATATTCATACTAAATAGATCTGTAATTCGTTTTATGAGTGAATCACTTTTTCATACGATTCAAAAAATGGTTAAATTCGCACATGATTTTATGCCCGTTACTGTGGCCTAAGGCCTTAAGCGAGGAAGGTTTTTTTCTGTTTTTCACGGCATGATGTTGCTATAGGTAAAATTAGAGCAGCGAGAGCTACACGGAGAGAATTGAAAAGTAATTTTTGTCGTGAATTTCACGGTAAAAATTACCGTGATATATTTCAATGTAGTGACAAGTTGGAAAAACATAATAATTCGTATGCGACAAGTTTTTTTTAACTCACGTTACAGAAAATTTCAAGTACGTAGCTAAAATTTTACCTACTGTCGGTTAAAAATTACCAATCGCACCGTACGATAATTTTACTGTACTGCACAGTAAAATTTACCTGCGTCAACCTCAGAAGAAAAAATTCCTATAAGGCTGGTAAAATTATATTTATATATTATATTCTCCCCTCATTGTGACCGTTTCTTTCCTCTACTGTTTTTGTTTACCTTTTTTGTCGCCCTTTCCCCCTGTTCCCCCCCTCTGGCGGGCCCAACCGACTTCTCCCTCTGTCATAATTTTGCCGCGAAATGCCGATGAAAAACATGTCACAACGAATGTACGGCAACTGGGTTTCGAACCCGGGACCTCGCAGTCCGCAGTTTCAGAGACGAGCACGCTAACCACTCGACCAAAGACATTATAACATATAGACCGACAACGCGCTCGACCGCTAGGCTGGCCCCTCGAACCACACAGCGGTCAGAGGACCTCTACTGTTAAACCGGCGTCGAATGCCCGTTCAGTGTGCATTCGGCAGTTTTATTTTACATTCCCATACTTTCTTAGGTGTATATGTTACGGTCAATGTAATAATTGTCAATTTATTACTCTGACCGTAAGATATACGATCGAAATTGATTTAATTATGACGAATATAATTATTATAACGTTTATTGGTAACGAATTATATCAATAGGTCTGTCGTCGCCGCTGCACCGTCACGACACTAGCCGTAGACTTCCGAACACAGCCGAGAAGCCGTCTCGTGGTGTGCGTGTAACGATGAGCAATTTGATTGGTCGCGCTATATCGGACGCGCCTGCCCTCCCCGCAAAAGTTCGTCGACGCAGACCCCGTACTTTGAAGTATGCGTTGTCGGTCTATTTCTTACAACGTCTTTGCACTCGACCATCGCACCGGTTCCTTAAAAAAATGTATTTTTTCTTCAAAGACTGGTGCGATAATAATCATCATAATAACCAACCTGTTTGTTTTTTGTTCGGAAATTTTGTTTCTTTCATATAAATTGGTATACTCAACAAACGGATAAAGAGAGAAATTTAATTATTAGAATTTATTTTTCATTTAATACTACCATTTTTTTACAATACATTTCGTACCGTCGTAAGCTCGAGTGATGTGACTAATTTGCGCACATATTATTTTGTCATAATTTAAAATCGTAAAACCGTATTCACTCTTAAACATTTCATAAGCCGTTGATGTACGCAGTTTGGACGAATTTTTTTTGGGAACTTCCATCGCGCCATATAAGGAATAGATAGACAACTGAAACGAGACCGCGCACCCCTACTTAGCCCCACCACCATACCATTCTGAAGTGAAAGGTATGAGGGGAATTTTTACCATGCAGTGCCTCAAAATTTCCGTACCGTACCACATGATAATTTTAACCAAGCGCGCACGATAATTTTTACCGAGAGCACAATAGATTTTCCTATAACATTCATTAAATTTTATAATAAATCTTAAGATAACTGTTATAAAGACGATACTTTTTTATAGACATTTTTGAAAGGCATAAAACAATAAAATGCACAGTAAAATTTTGCTGATATTATATATTTTTTAAATTTAAGTTTTGCGTATTTTGTTACACATCAAAATTCACTAGAAAATCTGGTAAAATGTTCTATCTGAAGAAGAAATTTTATTTTATTTTCGTGAAAACTATGTTCTACCCAGCAATAATAAGCGAAGTTTCAGGGTTGTCATCTGGTTACCGTTACTGCACGGTAATTTTTAACATTTAATTCTCTCCGTGTACAATTGTAGCCTACCTCCGTTTGATTCTAATAAGCACGTAGGCGACTCTATAAGCGATTCTACGTAATAAGCGACTCTACGTCCTTTTATACCGAGTACGTCATCAGCTTGAGTGCCCTAAAGGACGTCGAAGAAGAAATCAAGCGAGCAGTCCTAGTGGACAGTAAAGATCCGAAATGCGACAGCACGTTGTTATTTCGATGTCACGATAGTATGGCCGAAAGCTCCTCATCGATATACATCCGCCCTGAGATCTCTCTAGCATTCATGCCCCAACGAAATGGCCTTTGCAGAGAGGCTGGGTCGTTCGATACGGTGCATAGTCCGCTGGCTGCGCTGGGGGTGCAAAAATAGAAAACTGCTGGCTCCATAACCATATCACGACTCGTGGATCCGAACGAAACGGTCTACTGTGCAACGGCCGTTACGGAGAGTCGGATATGAGGGGTAAAATGGAAAAAGGACATCAAGCGACTGCGAAGTAAAACGAGACGAAGAGGAGAGTGCTCCACTGGCGCTGAACTTCAGGAAGTGCAGTCGAAAGGCAACGAAGATAGAAGCACGAATCCGCTAGAAAGAGAAGATTATTGGTAACAGTAGGAGAGAGCTTGGTAGGGTAGGACGTAAAAATGCGGGGGGGGGAGGGGAGAGGTTAATGTTCCTACTACCAGCGGAAACGAATAAGTGAAAGAGTAGTGAGGAGAGTAATCAGAAGGACCCTAGCTCACGAGGCGTCCACAGAGAACAATGCAATTTGCTGCAACAAATGTGCCAATCGATTGGCGAGACGATAGACGAGTTTGTAGGACGATGCGGAGGCAATCGCAAGGGCAAGAGCGAGAGAGATAGATAGTTTGAAAAAAAATGGGAGGAGGGAGAAGATGGAATGAAACGGGCAGCTGGACACAGAGGAAGAGGGAAAATAGACGGGCTGTCAAACAAGAACGAAGAAGTAAGCGCACAATTGAATGAAAATGCCTGTCCTGTTAACAGGACCTGTACCTGTGGCGATGCTATTACAGTCCGGAACGACTTTGAATGAAAAAAAAAACAGACGGCGTTACCGGCGATGTATAGGGGTGTCTGGTATTCAGCCAAATTGGTGTTCAACAACTAATTTTATCGCTTGTGCCGATGTCAGGGCTCTTCAGCGCACGGCATGTCCATAGCATTCAACAGATAGCGAGAACTGCTCTCCCCCCTAATGTCCGGCAATCGGCCGAAAATAAGTGAAATGGGATCGCTTCCGATGAGTAAGACGGCAGCCTTTTCGCGACGAGCTACTGCACAACCCGTGCAAAAATGGTCGTAGGAATCCAATTGGATTCCCATACCTGTCTCTTATTCCTGATACGGATCCAATGGATCATCGCATTTGACTTGTTCCGTTCACGGTCACAGTCACCGACTCGGCTTACTGATCGCAAATCAACCAGGGTCGTAAATCCTGATACCGAACGCGTGTGACCCGACACTGCAATCTCATGATGGTGAACTCCCGCACCTCAAACTAATGTGGTGAAGGTGGTTAGTTGAAAACAATTGGAGAAAAACGAAAAAAACAATTTAATTTATTCGCAATTATTATATCGATCAGTTAAGGGTACATTGATTGCTATCATTGATTTACGTTGTTTCCGCGTAGTAATGACAACGGTGTTGGTAAGATTATCTCATGGAGATGTTTGAGTAATTTATTCGCAAGAGACAAGAGTTCCGCGCTAATTGGACTCTTGATGTTTCCTCTTGGAACGTTTGACAATAACTAACAAAGAAGTTCGAGTCTTACATCCGTGGTTGGCGATGAGAGATGCTTCACAAATGGGAGATGCGATCTCAACTCTTGGATGGACAACAACTTATTTCATTGGTACAAAGTGTAGAAAAAGGAGTGGGTGAAATTCGGCTGTCACCAATCACGGATGAGAAGTGTGAGAATAGAAAATACTGGACAGCCCTGTCCCACACGTGTCTTGACCAGCGGGAAATTCCAGTGATGAACTCTTTACCGTAATGAAAAATGTTCGCGCTTGACTCGACCATCGCGTGGACGCTTGTTAAATCCCTTTATTGGGGGTACATTGGTGCGCCGATATGCGGTGCTTAAACTTAGTCACGTATAGAGACTTGAAAATAAAAAGTAACATTTGCGAACCAAGTGTTGAATTGCTCGGCACGTGATCCACCGAGGTGCTTATTGACCCGTTTTTATGGACTTCAGGTAAGAGAGAAATACTCTTACCTGGCGTGCCTTAGGACGATGTGGATGTTCATAATTATATAGAAAATGTTAACACTAGCTGAATTCTCATTTTTAATAAGATTAATAATCAACTGCTCGCTCGTTTCGTATGCGACGGAACAGGACTCCTATACTAAAACGTCACGCTCGCAGATTGGATTCTAATCGGGATTGCCCATTGGAATCCAATGTATCGATCCATTTTGAATGCTAAAGGATTACCACATTATCGGATAGAACTCGATCTGATTATTGATGATCCCATCGCATTCTGAACGTTGAATTATCTAAACGAAATATATAGGTATACAACATGAGTGGATCTTTAAAAAGTGGATTTTAAAACCTTATTATAAAAAAATATAAATCGCTTAAAAAAGTATATCTTAAAAATCGTTTTAAAACACATGACTGAAAATCCACTGTAATTATCGTTTGTTATTTATTTTAATACACTTTAACCCAATATCACCACACACGTACACGCTCACGAAGCGTGCAAGTTGTGTTCCAACACGCGGAGGTTCCTTCTCGTGACTTTTCACATCTTTTCGATTAGAACGTCGTAGAAATCCTCAAACGGCGTTTCGATTCCAAATGGAATACCATTGGATCCCAACGAGGATTCCCCATGTGCGGTATCCCTGGCAAACCCCTATAAAGATGTGGGTGCATTTTGGGAGTGGCCCAACAATCTTGTGCATGGAATGACGAAAGGATATTTCTTCCCGCAGATCCAACAAACTCCGGTTAAGAATTCCAAATAAAAAATCTCAAACGACGTCCATCGGGACCCGCGTTATCCACTTGGATTCCAATGTGGACTCTCTACATGCGTCATCTTATCAAAGCCCTATAGGGATGTGATAGCATCTGAGGACTCCTCGACCAATTTCTTCACACGAATAGCACAACATTGACGGCCTTTTCACGGCAAATCCGGCCGGAAATGCATGAGCAGCTTGTGCATGAGTACCGCGCGTTTTTCTCACCGTGCTTGCTCAGGTGAATAGTTTGACCACCACCTGTCCCATTGTTTACAATCTGTAATAGACTTCTCTCAGCTTATCAAGATGTAAAGCAAGTACGTTCGAGCTCCCCGAAGTATTTAACCGAGGCTGAGCGTAAAAGAGACGTCTGGAGGGGCAGGTCGAAACCCGTTAACTCCCTGGTCCGTGGTTTCGAAGTTCAGCCGGGCAACACTCTCTTCAATGGGAAAGGGGTAAAGTTGAGAGCCGTTCCTCGGTCACCCGTAAGGAGTTGCAGAGAGGAGAAGGGCATCGAAATACCTATAGGTCGACTGCTTGAACTCGGGTGGAGAGAGTGAGAGAGAAAGCTCCGCGGCTAGAGCTAGTTTACCTTCTGCTATTTGTGGGTGTCGTGCTATTGCCGCTGTCGCTCACTGTATGCTAAGCTACAGCATACCAACCCAGAATTTGTTTCGTCTGGTAACATTCGTTGTGGCTGCTGGCTGTCGTGAACACGCACCGACGTGCGCATACCTTCCAACTTCCTCTGCTTCGTTTTCCATTCGCTGTTGAGTCCTCCATGCACGAGTCCATTCCCAAAAGTAGGTAACAACTTTTAAACGACGACTGTTCCGTAAACCACTATCTGCAAGGACGAATTCATACGCATTTCACGTTTACGAATCACTTTGCCGTACTATTCACCAGGATGTACCTCTATTATGAATGGGCATGAACACGTTACGTTACGATCGGCTGCACAAATGTTGGAACGAATCTGTAATGAGGGTGCGGTTTATCCTGGGTAACGGTAAGGGAGTCTTATCCCGGTGAAATAAAAAGCCTATAGTGGTGATTGCATGGTTGGAGAAACTGCCAAAGCAGATAGTCTTTGTGGGACCAATCGTTGTTTCACCATAGGCTCGATCAATGTACACATTCGACCAGTTCCAGCCGGTCTTTCATCCATCCGACAA
Source organism: Ophion obscuratus (assembly GCA_964007375.1). Taxonomy (NCBI): domain Eukaryota; kingdom Metazoa; phylum Arthropoda; class Insecta; order Hymenoptera; family Ichneumonidae; genus Ophion; species Ophion obscuratus. Next base: position 29,042,805 of record OZ023313.1, read on the forward strand.
GCCACTGGAATGGATACACCCACCATTGCTCTATCAACGATCTCATCGCTCGGCGGTAGACGATGCTTGGAAATTGAACCGAGAGAAAGCCGCAACTGATTGAAAGAGGGAAAGCGAGAGATGGGAAATTGAAAGACATGAGAAACGAATGGTACGTTCCAAAGTGAAATAGGATGTAGAACGAAAGATAGAAGAAAATGGCGAATGTATGAATTGCGTGTAAACGTCAATCTTGGGTTTTGTGTGAAAAGCCACCGTGCAAGAGCGCTGAGCTCCGCTCGATTGAGCTAACGTGGATACTCGTCCGCCTGATAACTTCCGTTTGTTGTTAAACCAAAGTCAAACATACTGTAGATGGAGATCAATACGTCGGACAGTGTGTTCCTGTGCATCCGTTTTTACCCTTTTTCCATAGCTGACAATGACTGCATCGACAATACTTTAGCCTGAACTCTATCAATTGATACGTCGTTTTACATCGTGTACTGACATTTACGGAAATGAATTCGTTGCGGCCAGACTTTATCAATTGATGCCTCGTTTTGCAACGTACTCTGACGTTTCTAGAAATTAATTCGTCATGCAATATTCGTATCGACGAACAAACCACTTAAAAATATGTCAGCCTCGCAGTTACCGTATACATCACAAAGTTATCATGTGACCGCATGAAATTCAAAGTTCGTTCGACAGTTTACCCACAGGCATGTTTCGCTACACTTCTCTATAGCATTCATTCTCCATTTCTGAGACATATTGTCCTAGTCTTGTGCTCTGCATCCGTTTCTCCGTTACTGCATACCGTACTTTGAACAGGTTTTGGGAGTTTTTTGTGGGTAACTTTTTTTTCACATCCTAGATACCAACTTTTCTTGCTCCAATAGAAGAGTGTGTCCTTTGGCTATCAAATGTATGGGAAAGTCCAGCTCCACCACCCCCTCACAATTTGATACATACATTTTTCAAAGTGTCAAAGTAGCCCCGAGTGTAGAGCTTCTTTGACAGGACATTGAAATGCAACTTATGTCAAAGATTAAGGGTTACTTTGGAATCATTTTGATAAAAAAAATGAAATATTTTTTGCGTTATGCATGGAATCAATGAAAAACAATGATTTTTTATAACCAAATTGTCATCGCTATTAAGACAGCAGAACTCAAACAATTTTGGTCCAACCCACTTGAAATTTTGACTGTAGCTTCGTAGATTGCTTTAACAGTCAAGTATGAGCGCTTTTTTCGATGAATCGAAAATTGTACAAAATATATCACTTTTGAAATGAAAATTATGGTCGAAGAAACGAACTTTTTTTCAAACTCGTCTATATTTTTCTTTTAATTATTTTTTAATACCCCCCGTACTTGACTGCTAAAAATAATATAATTAACGAAAATATTTCACTCTTAGTTCCGGGACTAAATTTGCGATAGTTCTACTGCGTGACGCGGAGAGGGTTGTGCTATAGTGATTCCTGCGCCGCCATTTTGTATACTTTTTACAAATTTTTTTTTTTTTTTTTACATACATCAATCTATACCTTATATACCCTAAAACTCTTTTGATCATGTATTTTATTCCTTTCTTTAAAGAAATCCAAAGTAAACGGTCGACAATGAGCAGTTACAGTGGTGCCCTCCCTTGAGGAAACATTTTACATAAAAATATCAAGTACCGGGAGTGCTATTATAGGCACTCAATGAGTCTTATAATTGTCATTGACATCAAAATCAACTTTAGCAACATTATAATAAACTTGAACAACAAATTGTTCTTCAAGTGTATTCCCCGCAGTCGCCTCCCGCCAAAGAAGGTCATGCGGGCTCGCTGCGCACCCATTAAAAAAGTACTTTGACGCTCTGTCAAAGTAGCCCCAAAACCTGTCAAAGTTACCCTGAATGTCAAAGTAGCCCCGTTTTACGGGACTCATCGACATTCGATGTTCGGAAAAACGTACTCTCAATCCCTACCTCAAAAGTAACTCGCGTAACAAAAAGGACGTCAATGATAATACTTCTAATTTAGTATGAGTTCTTTTCATGAAGGGACTGAAGGACCATGAAGGACTTCATGGAACTTTCCATGAAGCTTATAAGCTTGGAATGTAAAAATAATGAATTTTTGGTACAATTTCGTAGCCTAGGGTCTTTACTTCAATTTGCAGCTAATGTTTTGACAAAATTTTAAAAATTAACCCAGTTATAAATTTTTTTAGGAAGGGTCAAATTGCCCATTACGCTACAACGAACCGTCCCACTGCGATTTACCTTTTTCCTTTAGCGTTTTCCTCAAAACTACGTTTTATGAAACGGCAAACCCGTATTTTTAAATCTATTCGGCCGATTCACTTCAAATTCAGATGGGTAATTTATTTTACATGTTTATCCATTTTTAAAAAACAAATGATTGAATTTGCTTTTTTTTTTGTTGAAAATCTCCCTTTTATTTCTACACATTGCACTTTCGTAATTTCCAAAATTTCCAAAAGTATCAGATCAGCCCATCTGCCAGAACCCCCCCGTTTGCCCATGCAGTAATGGCTGCACTTTCTTTAAATAATTACACCGTCACTATTTATCGATATTTCTCAATAAATAAAAAACTCAAACTTGTCAAGACACTGTATTAATTGTAGTACAATCCTGAACACGTAATTGCAACTTCCCTATCAGAAAAAAATATTCAAAATCGACCTTTTAGGACGTCAAGCTTACGCAGTCCCGCTGAGATATTTTTTTCCCACGAACACCCATAGTAACGAAACACTCATCCAGCTTTAGACATATGAGCAAGACATCTAGACAAAGCATCGCAACAAGGTGCGCGTCTGGATGACAGGAAATAGGATATACGTAAAATGAAACGATAATTCGTGGTATTATGATGATGGGCTACCAGATGTAATGCACCCAATCCACTTGCTTATCATAATACCCACTATGGCTGAGAGCCCCGATATATATATATATATATATATATATATATATATATATATATATATATATATATACCTGATCCTAAAATCTATAGCGAGGTCTGACGCATTGCCTGCGTATCCCGGTACTTACGATTACACCTGGTCAGTGAATAGTTCAGCGAGGTGGATTATTAGATGTCGATTACTCGATCGAATGATCGGTAACAATGCAGGCACGTTATTAATCAATGGGGAACGAGAAATAGAGAAACACGAGAATTGGACTGCACATGGAGGCTTTTGGTCCACATGATTAACTCGCTGCACATGACGACGTATATACGAGGCATATACAGAATTGTCTGGCGGGGAATTTCGCACATCCCAGAAGCATTGAGCGTTAGTAACAGCGACCAAGTACTTCAAATCTGTATACACACATCGAAGAACCAAAATCCGGAATTTCAATTGAAATTTTCCTTCCTCGAAAGCACATGTACCCCTGTTTTAATGTTCGAAAGTACGAAATCCGTACATGTGGTATGTACGAGCAGAAGCTGAAAATGCTATTTGTGCGGGGCATTTGGCTTTTGCACATTTTTGCTCTCCGACGTTGCGAGCACCGGACGTGCATTAACGCGCCCAATGTTGCGACTGGGCTTGCTTCAAGAGCGTAGAGAACGTAATATGCTCCAACTTTGTGGCTCAAAGGCTAGGGACTCCCGCTCCAGCAGCAACTCCAAGTTTCGTTCATCTATCCAAGGTAACATCGTTTCATATCACCTCATAGCAAGTAAAAGTAGCAAAGTTTTCATCCAACAAAAGGAACGAGAAACGAATCGCGGTTGTATCAACACGCACACACACACCTACCAAAGTGTGTTCACACTTTCATCCACCAAGTAACTTTTCTACGATTCGTTGCCAAAACACACACGTGGCTGGGCTTGTACGCGCGCGGATATATTTTTTTTTTTTTAACGAGCGAACGAAGATAAGGTATGAAGAGCCCTCGCTCGCACACTCAGTGTGTGCAAAACTGCGAGAAACGCAACGAGATACTCTGGTGTGAGGACACAGCGGGCAAAGATTCAATTTCAGCGGGTTCTCCTTTATTTGCCCGGCGTCGGTGGTCGCCGAAGCTTTTTCTCCGAGTGGAAAAGGACCGAAGAAACTCGGAGACGAAACAACACATACGTGGCCACGCGAACACACAGGCACAATGTGCCACACGTACATCACGACCGGGAGATACCCCGGTAACAAGGGAACGAGGAAGAGGTCAGACTCGACTGAAGTTTTATCGAATCAACCACTTTACGGTAATTGTTTAGACTAATAAAAAAAGGACTCGTCGTATAGCCATGTGCAACGGTACAGCTAGGCAGTGCTACCGCCTCGGTGCAAGGAACAACAGACAATGAAGTACGTTAATGATCACGTGGCTATGGAAAAGCTCTGCCGTACAAGGAAAGATGATCGGCCCTCATCGCCGTTTTTCGAAAACCGACAAACAAACCAGAGTCTTACGGATCTGACAAGGAATATCACTTTGGTGTCCTCCTCTGATTTTGTTGAAACTTTTTTATGTGGAAGAGTATCAAAAACTAAGAGACACGTACTTTTTTTGTCGGCGGAAAAACGGTTTTAAGGGGTGAAACGCACCCTCGAAAATCGAGTTCTCATCACCAATGTATAGTACACAAAAAAATAAACATTGTTGCAATTTGAAATTTTTTTATATCTCGTACCGTTAAAACCTTATCGACGAAAAAAGAAAAACATCCCCATTTTGAAGGGTGCGTTTCAACACCTAGAACCGTTTTTCCGCCGTTAAAAGAAATACGTGTCTCTCAGTTTTTGATACTCTTCCACGTAAAAAAGTTTCAACAAAATCGGAGGAGGAAACCATAGTGGTGTTCCTTGTGAGATATTTGTTTGGCAGTTGATTTCTTTCGCGATGTGTCTAATGTAAATTGTAAAATCTTCACTGTACATGAAATTATTTGTCTCAGAAGTATCAATCGAAATTCGTCCAGTCCACTGCATACTTCCGTCCATGCGGACCAAAAAACAATTCTCTGTGAACAATGTGACGGATCTGTATGTTTTTTTTTTTTATCGAATCTGTAATATGGTAAGAAGGGAATCATTGGTGCTTTTGATCAGTACGAAAAGCGGTGAGAAGAGGGAGAAAGATGAAACAGAAGAGATGCACGTGCGTGTACGTACCTTAAGCTGATCGCCACTGAATCGTAACACCATTTGAGTGCAGACGTGCTATTAAGTCATTGTATATATGTATGTGTGGTCTATGATAGAGATTCACGTAGATATACTAGTGCACAGCACTCACAAGAGTATAATCCACCCCTTTAGTTAGCTCGCCGTGCCTGGTGCGGCACGTGCTTGCTGGCTCGGTTCATCGCTCGCTTGATCAAGTTTGTCTCGATTGTCCATGCGTAAGGGTATTAGTAGACGCTATATATCCATCTTCTGGTATCCATCTAGTCACTCACTTTACGTGCCAGATCATTTGCTTAATGCAAGCTTGCCGAAAAGCGATTAACTTTATCGATCGGTAAATACCATCGGTATATTGTATGTGGCTTGTTTTTGTTGGTTAGATAGAGAAATTAGGTTTAAAAAAATATTTTTACAATATTCATGAATTAGCATGACTACTATTCGGTACGAGTCAGGCTTCGTTGAGCTTTCGTAGTTTTCCAATTTACAATGTAATTATATCGGTTTTGTGTGGATTTAAGGCAATATTGTTGTGTAGAAATTAAAAAAAGTCGTTTTTTAATATTTTATTTTATTATTCTACAGACCTGACTGAATAGAGAAAGGGGGCCCGAAGCAAGCACCCGGACTAAGGCGGGTATCGTCCATAAGACTAACGTTTTAAAACTTACCGCGGTTTCTTGATGCGCGGGGACGTGTGGCCAACAAAAACAAAATTCCACGGGTTTTAAAAAAAGCAAAATATGTACATCGTGTTTTGTGTATTTGTGAGTAAAAAAGATCTATACTAAAATGTGACTATTGTTTTATGCCTATTCCACTTTTTTCTATTCATATTTGCTTAAGGGGCTATATCAGTGTGACAATTTTTAAAAATCGATTTTTTTTTTAGCCTTTTTCGGTAGCTTACACTTTCAAGAATATTATTATCGTTAATATCATTTATATCAATATCATTTTATCTTGCAAAAATCGATAGTTAAATCTTTAAACGCGTTTTTCTCGAAATTATATTTTTCCAATTTGCTGACATTGTAACTCAGAGAGCAATTATCCGATTGACTTGAAATTTGAACTGAGTACTCTTGAATATATTTACTCCACAATCACGTAGGATATTTTTGATTGAATGAAAATTCACGATTTGGCATTGAAAAAAACTACCATTTTATAGGCAAGAAAACAGACTTTTTTCATAACTACGCCATTTCGTTAGATTTAGATATTTTTCGAAAATCCTACGTCAGTGTACAGAAAATACCTTCCAGTTTAACGACATTTTTTTCTTTTTCGGTTTCAGCTACTCAATCGGCCGGAATCATGTCAGCAGTGGAGAAACTTTTTTTGGCGCCTCCGAAGGCAGCGCATAAGTCACTGGGATCTCACTATTTTTCTATGAAAAAATTATGTAATATAGGTCAAATATAGCCAAATGTAATATTAATTTTCCGAAACATTTAATTGGTACTTTTCTTCCAAAAATTTTTCGAAAATCACCCAAATGTTCAGCGTTCACACTCGCATAGCCCCTTAAATGTATTCCAATCATTTGTTGGTCAGGTCTCATGGAACCGTCAAGTGGCGCAAAAGGGCAAAGCGGGCAGGGCAAAGCGAGCACGTGCCCGCTATGCCCAGTATTAAAGATGGCTATGTGAAATGAAGTTGACACTTTATTTAAATAATTTCCCTAGTTATTTATCTTTATTGTAGGAAATTGAGCATGTGCCCGCGTGACATTATTGGAATCATTTTCCCATTTATTTATCTATGTAGGAACTGATCAAAACGCAATTATTTACTTACATGCTTTTTATTTTTTTACATTCTCGAAAGTGGTATTGTTACCTTCTTATAAGGATATCTACTATAATTTCCATATGATAAATAAATATAAAAGAAAGACACAACAGGCCAAACAAGGATAAGAGCCTAAAGAAGGATTTTAAAACTGAGGAAAAGCCAAAAAGGTCAAAAAAAGAAACAAACTACAGACAAGGAAAATTACGTGTGCATTATATGCAGCGAACCATACATACATTCCTCCACCGAAGACTGGATTCAATGCAATGACTGTCAAATGTGGGCGCATGGTGCGTGCACTGCTTACCCTGGTGTTGGATCATTTTACTGTGATAAATGCCAAAAAAATAAAGTTTACTGACTGTTAAGAAGACACGATAAGTTTTTGTTCTTTTATGCTAATGATAATGATTTGTCTGCAATAAAATATGTGTGTACATTCATTGTTTTTCCCCCTATGATTCCTTATTTTATTCTTATTTATGCCTAATTTTAGGAAAAAAATGCAGGATGCTCGCTTCACCCTCTACGTGCCCGCTTTAGGCTACTCCCCTGGGCAGAGCGGGCATTGCTTAAAGTTTTTAAATTGGTTTCATTGTTTGTATTTTGAAGATTTACAAGAAATGTGTGAATGTAATATTAAAGCGTTATACGCAGTTGCAAGGCCAAAAAAGTCGTTTTTTCATGATTTTTTTCTGGAAAAAGATTTCATTCGGGCAAAACGAAAAGTATTAGGCAATGTAGTGGCATTTTTTAGATTTAGATTCGTATTTTTTATTTTCAGAAATATTCATTAACATTGCTCCTGTAGGAAGTCTCCTGGAGGTCCCCGAAAAAAAAGTGTCCAGCGGTGAGCAAAGTATCTCCGGTTTGGATTATCTAAAATGAAAAAATCAAAAAAATTATTTTAGGGGATAGATAAATCCAGGTATTGATCGAAAGAATAGTCGAAATTTTAATTTTTGACAAAATGGTGGTTCCGGAAAAAAACAATTTCGATTTTTGACCAAATTTTTTTCGTTAAATCGTTGAAAAAAAATTGAAATAATTATCGGAAATCTTATTCCTTCGATCAATACCTGAAGAATATATCTGACGAGGTTGTGTTAACATTGCAGACCGATCGGTTGAGGAGTTTTTGAGAAATCGTGCTCACCGTCTTTGAAAACACCGTTTTGAGTTAAACGCGTTTGAAGTTTCAACAGTCAACACTGACATATTTGTGCATTCGGAAAATGCAATAAAAAAATCGATTTTTTGAAATTTCTAACTGCGTATAACCCGTTAAACCACGATAAATATAGCACCCGATAGCAAAAGAAATTTGTTTGCTTATGACATGACATGAATTGAATACGACCACGTCGACAGTAACGAATACTGTTTCGAATAAAAATATTTTCGGCCTCAAATGTGCAATAGAACTTCACAAAATTTCACAAAATCGATAAAAACAGACACCTGATAACGTGAGGGTTGCAATTGACGCGAATGATAGAATCCCCGCCAACAATGTAGAAGATAATTTGCAAAGATAGATTTTAAAGGCATACTTTTCACGTCGCTTTTTATTTTTTATCCTTCTCGCTTGATCGCCCTCTCTCTTTCTCCTTCCGCGGAACCTATTCGCGAGGTTATAGCCATCGTTATCCGGTACTTCTTCCCCAGCTCCCTTAAAATGTAAACCGCGTGACATAACTAACTACTCGAGGGCTGCGACGCGAAGCAAGCGACCCTCGAAGGGTGCTTCTCTGTTCACACGTATAGAGCGGGAAGGAGCGAGGAAGGGGGGGAGCAATTACAGTGGTAGAGGGTGAAGTGGCACGAGGGAAACTTCAAGGAGAACTTGTGTGTATTATACCATCATCAACATTCCGCTATCTCTCGGTATTCATATATATATTCATCCCCCGTCACCTTCCATCACTCGTACATTCTTCTCCACCTCTGTACAAAGACATATACATATTCACTCGACTCTCGGTGTCGACGCGACCGCATTCACTTACATCTCCGAACACCGCTAAAAATGCACTCGCATGACGTCACGTTTTCTTTTCGTCATCACTCACACGTTGAAGAGCTCCCGCGCGATTCCAAGCACGACTCGAACGCGGATGTTTTCTATTCGAAGCGGAAATGTCACCGATTGAATGCATTTTTAGGGCAACCGTGGGTTCGCCCTAAAACACCTTCGAGGTGTGCCAACGTGACGCTCTCGTATGCTTCCGCATATAAAGCTTTGAGATTCTAGAAATTTTGAAATTTATGAGTTAGCGACGTGCGAATATTCCCTCGACACCCTTGCCTCGCGTTCTTTGGCTTCTCGAAGTTCAACTTTTGTAGTGATTTTTGAAGCGAAACTCAAATTTTCACTGTACAGCTTGAGGATACGGCTTGTTACGGGTGCACCCAGAAATTCATCTTGGCTTCTGCCTATCAACATGGGTATGGTGGAAAATGACGCAGACGAAGGTGAGAGAGGAAACTCGAGTCCCAAGGGTCCTGCGGAGCCTACCGCATGCCCGGCATTCGCGGGTGAATAATTTTCCGCGGAGCTTCCCGCTTGCGCTGTGCTATATTGCACTGTACACGTATACGGGGTACGTGTGAGGCGAGGAATGCACGGAAGCCCAGAGGGCTAGTGACAGAGAGAGAGAGAGAGAGAGAGAGAGAGAGAGAGAGAGAGAGAGAGAGACAGATGTGGGAAGAGAAGGTAAAGAGGGCAGCGAGGTCCTAGCTGGGAAGGATAAGAGAGAGAGAGAGAGAGTTAGAGTTCTGCTTCTCCAACTGTTACCTTCCCTCAACCTTGTCTTCCTGCACTTGGAGCTAAAGCTCCCTTCGCCGAGAGCAGTAGAAAGCGATCCAACAGCGATAGGAAATACGACGAGAGTTTGCACACGGGACAATGGCCAAACACGTACACCTATAAGAAAGTTCATATGCCCGGACAGGATATTTCAACGGTACACTCGAAAATACTATAATCGTGATGCACAAATTTAACGTCCAGCTACTTGTTCCTGCCGAATTAAATTCCCTAAAAATGTATGCAAGGAATAAATAAAATACAAAACGAATCCAACAAAAATGTGATGAAATTAATGGGCTGGAATTAAGGGGCAATGTCAACGGTACAGTTAATGGAATTAAGGGGCAATTTCAATGGTACACTCGTTTTTTTCGGGCCTAAAGTCCCAATCAGTATAGCCAAATTCCCGATTTTTTTCTGGGAAACGGATGGTGAAAAAAAATGCATTTTTTCAATATATGTACAAAATTATCTATATTGAGAGCCTTAAAAAAATGACCGAAAAATACAGAAAAACAACTAAAACATGGCCATTGGCAGATGATCCAGTTTTCAAAGTCAGTGGACATGATATCTCGAAAACCACTTGATGGATTGTTTCCAAATTTACAAAAGATATGATGAGAAACTTTTAAAAGTCGTTGACGATCTTACTTTTTTTCAAATCGATCCTCATTTCTTAATGGTTACGTAAAGATGACGACTTTTTTCATAGATTTTGTATGCTCGGGTTTCAATTGTCACCACTTTGTTAAAAAAAATGAGTAAAAAAATTGACGATCGTCAACGAATCATATTTATTGTTAACTTGAATAACCCATTTGGTTTTTAGATTTCAGATGGACTGTTTAAGCTGAACAGTGTCCACCACCAAATGTCGCGAAAAAAACTTTCATCACCGGCCGGTGGCCGTGATTTTGTTGTGTTTCAGTTTTTTTGTCGTTTTTTTTCAAAGGCTCTCAATACATGTACACTACCGGCCACAAGTTTCCGGACACTTCAGATAAGTGCAAACCATTCGATCACTTTGGATAATTGCAAATTAATATTAGAATAATATAATTATTTATACAGAGCTGTATAATATGTTCGTAAAACAATAAATGAAATGAACTATATTATTCTAACATTATTTGGCAATTATCCAGTGATCGACGGTTTTGCAATTATCTGGAGTGCCTGGAAACTTTTGGCCGATAGTGTACCTTTTTGTTAAAAAACAATTGGTTTTTTTCATTAACCGTTTCCCAGAAAAAAATCGAAATTTGACAATTTTTTTTCGGGCCTCTAAGTAAATGTAGTCCCTTAAATATCAAACTAGAAAGACTGATGATTGAAACAATTCGAAGTTAGTATATATTGCAGCATTTTGCGAGAGGATGAGTGTCCGTACCTCCTCAATGTCACAAAAAGAACGTCACTTTTGGGAAAGCACTGGACTGATTACCGCCCAATCTAATGTATATAAAACACGACATACCGGTCGTAGACGGTTCAAATTGTATGTGTGTCTTTTTTCGTGCACAAATAAATTTTTATATATATAAATTTATTTATTATATATATAATAATTTATTTATTTTATAAATAAATTTATTTATATATAAATATATAAATTTATACATATACAAATTTATTTATGCACGAACGGTGCGTGCGTGCGTGCGTTCGTGCGTGCGTGCGTGCGTGCGTGCGTGCGTGTGTGTGTGTGTCATAACCCGCATTGAAATTCGATAAGAGTAAACAGGGGACACGAAGTTAACGACTCAAGTTTTCTCACACTAGGTCCATAAAGGAAATCCTGAATGGTGTCCGCGCTACTCTTTGCTCCTATTTTACTCGTCTCTCTCGCTCCTTACCGTTTCCTTTGTCAGCACGTTACTCGAGGCTTCTTTTTCGTCCCTCACGGTACTTCTGTTTGTCTGCCTTCTACAACCCTAAGACTCTTAATGTGCACATAAGTAGTCAACTCGACGATTTGAGCAATAGTTGAAGAAAGCAATCCGAAGACCTTGTATTTTTTTTCAAACAAAACTTTTTCGGATTTTAAACGTGGCTGCGTTTTTTGTTCAACTTGTCCGATTTTTAAAATAATCTACAGTTGCTTTTTGAGTTCTCATTATACCTTTTAGTTTACTGCGTGCGGAATATCGGTGGAACAAATCGATGACAAATCGCGATGAGAAACGTCGGTAGAGATTTTCCAACGCCAGCTCCACGTACGCCGGAAATTCCTGCCGAGGGCGTTTCGAACTGTACCGACCGTGGTAATTGCTGTCTTCCTATGTCGGCGTCGAGGGGTCGATGTTCGATCGGTCACGGCCTATCGAGTCGCCCTTTCTGCACCACCTACTTCTCCTTCCACCTCTTTACCATCTATATCTGTGGTTCCTTGCCAGGGTGATTTTACGATGAACTGTATAGCCAATTTTACGATTCCATGCGGCGGCCAAATCAATCGGTCGTTTCGTCAAAAGTCTTGAATGGCGTGCGGAGCGTCAATGCAGATGCGAGTGATGACGCGATCGTTATGCATCACCGAAAAAGCTCCGATCCTGCCGCCACGGCCCCATCGCCATTGAACATCGTTCCAAATACCTACCCATTTAGATTCGCCACCCCCCTCCCCCTCCCCAGCCGACTAACACATTACTTCGACTAGATACAACCTAAACCCGTTCCTGCCGCTATTTTGTCCGTACGCATTTGCAAAGGCACCATTTTTTAAACGTTTTTATCGATAACGCTGTCGTGCTATCAGTGGAATCTGAGAAACGTAGGAAACGTTAAAAAGTCCTATTTGAAGGACTAAACCTCATCGTAGGAAGAATGGGAATTCGACAAGTGAAGCTAACACCATCAGATCCAATAAATTCATCATTTCTCTTAATTCCTCCATCCCTTTGTGTCAGTATTCCTAGAAATGGCACCCAAAGCCCTGTCATCAAGGAAAGCGTCCTAGTAGAAAAAAAAAACATCGACTGCAATCACGAGGAATCCGTGAGGAACGGCCACCCATGAATCACTGCAATTCTCAGTACGAACTTGGAACCGATCCAACGCAGCAAGCTCCATCCACCTGTCAATGTTACACGCCGCCCCTCCCTCGAATCGAGCATTATTCCATAACGACTCCACGGTTCGTATCCAATGCAGCTTCAGCATCGACCGACAGGAAAAAAAACAACGCGCAAGCTTTTCGAAAGCGCAGGATATACACAATACAAAGTTCATACAAAACCTACCTGTTATAGAACGTCCACACGTATTATTCGCTCGGAGAAACAATAAATTAATAATTATTCATAGCGGGGTGGCTGCGTATGCACTCATGTCCACTCGTCGTTCGTAGGCAATGAAAAAAAAAGGACAACATACACGTGTACGCGTGTGAGAAAGAATGGATCCAGAAGGTGATGAAAAAGTGTTCCTCACACATGTACCGCTGTAAAATAATATAACGGCAACAAACTCTCCCGAGCAGTGAATCCAATATGGTGGAAAGGGAAACGGCAGAATAGTTTTGCAAACACGAATGAAAGAGGGAAGGGGCATCGGGTATGGTTCTTCCTACGCATACCATATTTATTCGTTTGTACAAACCCCTCCCACACACGCGAATGCATATACGTATACACGTATACGTATATAAATGCATACATCGAACAGTTGACGGTATTCACAGCATGAAACGCCGGTATCGTTCAGCTCTTGTAGCCACGTTGGAACGCCGTTGCATCGTTCACTCGGCTGTGCTCTGTATCGCAAACCATACCATACCGATCCGAGACCGCGGATAGCCTCCGCGTTTCCTGGGAGATATACCGCACGAGCGGATTATATGCGATTCCGCCCCTTTTACTATCGAAAAGGGTACAACGCGTATATACACAAGCCGACAACGGGGCGTCGGGGTTTCCCGAGTGTGCAACTAACACACAACATACACTTGGGGGACTTGACGTGCCGAACGGTGCATGAAGTGCAAATCACCCATGCCCGTGTACTTCCTTTTGCCCTCTGTTTTGTGTACGTCCCCCGTTCGACGTTTCAATGTCAAGCCGTATTTTCCTGTTTTGTTTTTTTCGCTGCGCTTGTTTTGTTTACGAGGCTACTTGTTTTGTGCCGATAACGATCGGCGTGGGACACCAAAACGGCCCATTGCAATCGTGACAAATGAATTGACCAAGCGAGAAGCTTGCCGGCTCGCGCGCTTATCACGCTATGCTCAGATGCTCGTAACGTACGTGAGGCCTGACGAGGATCGAGGAGGATTATACCCGAGTCGGAATTTTCAGCCTGTTTTAAAGGCCTTTGATCCTATGTCGGCCTCACTTGAGTCCGTTTGCTGCTAGAAGTCCTACTATGGGTCGCCACATGCTCTTCCTTTGCTGCTTACCTCCTGCATAGGCCCTTACACTCCTACCTAACCTAGCTGAAGTCGTTACAGCTCCTTTTTTGATTGCGCTTGGACCTATTGCGCATTTGGCTGTTTCGACGAAACGAGGGTGGGGATGGTCGCATTCGAAAGTGCGGGTCTGATAGTTTTCAGTAACCGTCATGCGTTGGACTAGGTAGGAATGCGCGTTCGCCGTAGAGGCCTACTTTTCCAATGGCCTTTCCATTATCTCCACCCAGCGAACCTTTTGCATTCGCTTCAAACTTGCCTCTGCAGCTCCAGCAACTCTCCAAAGTGGAAGAAATGGATCTCGGGCAAACAGTTACAATATTTTTGATAGGAATTGCCCTCATGTATGTATTTATACGCGGATCCCTATAGCAGGCACGCATGCATCCGTATAGGTACTAGTATACGTCTGTTGGCGTATGCTTAGGCATGTATGTGTGCGGGTATATACGCGTGTCTACGCATGCGCGTATTCTGGCATGTGTATGTCTATATGCGTAATAGAGTGTATGCGTGTGCGTGTCTACGTGTGCCAATCGACGTTCTCCTTAGCACCTGCACGTGGACAAAAGGGGAATTTGTTCCCGTTCTAGGCGTTAAGGCAGTCCTCTAGTTTCTCGGTTCGAAAAAATCGATTGTTTTTTCATAAATCACATCTATAACATGTGTAGAAAATGTGTGACAAAGGATTTTTCGATATTCGAAGTGGTTCACAAGTTACGGCCCTGGAACGGAGCAGGTATACGGAGTGCGCGCCGAGCTGCTCCGAAAGCCGAGCGGCGCTGACAATTGCATTGATATCCCTAAACAACCCAACAACCCAAACAACTCTAACAAACCCTAAAAAACCCAAACAAACACAAAATAATAACGAGTCGCTCAATTCGTTAATCTGGACTTTTGCTCCGAAGCACCTCCATTCTGGGCCAAAAGTGGTTGAAATCGCCACGTTTCTCGCTGTCATAATCTTCAACGAAGGATTCAAATCTATCCTGAAGACCTTGGAAACCATGGGACTGAAAATCGGCCCAAAAACTAAAGGATATGTTCAACAGCGTGATAGCTCTCGGATCGACCGTTCTGAAAGGCGCACGAGTGATGTTGTAAAACAGGCCCGAATCGCGAAAAGGGAAGACGGAGCAGCTCTGCGTGACTTCCAAGAAGAAGAGGAAGACCTATTGTATGGTCCAGGCATAGCAGATTGACGGTGAGATGAAATTTTTAGTATAAATCACACGCGCGAACTTTCAAACGCGTTTTTCTCGAAACACCATTTTTCGAAACGGTGACCATGATATTTCAGAAACTACTGCACCGATCTTGTTCAAATTTATACAGCATATTTAATATGTTATAAGCCAGCGATTGAACTAGGATTATCATGATTGCTTCGATAGTTTTTTTTAATACGAGCGAAAAACTTAAGAAAAAATGAGTAAAAAATAGAATGTAATTTTCAAAAGTGTATAAAAAAGTAAATTTTTGTAATTTAGAATTCACTCTAGTTCAATCGCTAGTCATAAATATGAAGATTAAAATCCGTTGGTTTTTTGATTTCAGATAAGCAAAACAGCCGCAATCTTGGTCACCGTCGAGCACCTCTTTTACTTGATGTCTTCCTGTCGGCCACTACAATTTTTATTCTATTATATATTTTGACTTCAAAAAATTTGTAAAGCTTATTTAAATGTTAATAAAGATTATGCAAAAACAATGAGATTGATTATTTCGATGCTTTGCCCATAAAAAAATATTGAACAACCCCGTAAAAAAACAGCCGAGAAACTAGAGGACCGCGTTAAGTAGGAGCTCATTTTATATTGAATACGAAGCTACTTTACTGCCTTTATCTCCTACCACTGTGAGGATCTGGAGGGGCAAAATAGGCTGAAAATTTCGACTGGGGTACTTACGACGCAAATGTCGAGGACCGATGTGTAGGGAACGAATCGGCAACCGTTTCACCTTCAAACAGCTTTATCGTGCAATCAACGTGGGCCAACGGGCTTGATGGTATTGGAGATGTCCATCATGACGTTGCGTATGAGCGAGGGAACCACCCACCAGCGAAGGTACACTGATACACTTACCGTAATCATTGCCGTATAGAGCGGGTCACGTATACGGCCGCAACTAAACGGGATTGGTGATTGATCCATCAAACTTCTAGGGCAAGGGCTCAACGTACTCCACTCGAGCTCCCAAAGACACGTCGGAGTACCGTGTATAAGAGTAGGCGCAAAGGTATACGGCGGGTTGGCAAGTATGACGGAAGTTGACAGAAGGGTAGGACGAAGTGAAACCCGATGGAAGAAAGAGTCATGACGTGAAACCTTAAAGCTAAGGTACAAAGGCCTTTTTCTACCTTCACTTGAGAAACCAGAGCGAACTTACATGATGGCATATACGGGCGAATCTAAAGGCTTAGTCGCAGGTACGATCGACTTCACAAGACACATACACACAGGCGCATGCCTGCGCAAACTTCTCGCCCATAGTTTCAGCGTTGCATCGTGTGCAACATGGCAAAATACATAGTAGACGGATGCCTTTCGAAGCTTTACTCACTTTCAACGTGCACCCTTGGGCACTCGCTGCCACTACTCCGTCCCAAGCTGTCCAGGCTATTGTATTCGATCCCTTTTTCGCGTAACAAGTTTTTTTTCGAGAACCCTCACCGATCGCGTTCATTGGACAAGAGGGGAGAAATGGGAACAAATTCTTTCCCGCAGAATACCGGACACTCGAGAGGTCCGGAGCCCTTAAACTTTTTGAAAGAACAGGAAGGAGCGCAAGCTTGAAGAGGGAAGCGAAAAATCGATTAAGCTAACTTGGCCTGGTTACCTACCGAGATGTCGGCCTGTCTTTGTGACACTTTATTACGATACTCATCCTCGTACAACGTGTATACAGATGTAGATGTGGGCATTCAACGACGTACACTTTCATCTTCCCCTCACGTTTTTTTTTCGTTTCACAGATCTCTCATCGGGTCTCTTTAACGCCACTCCACTGTATGTCCCTCTACTCGACTCGTCTCTTGATGACACCTGCCTCGTACGTTCGACATTCTTTTCAACGACGGCCGATAAAGCAGAGAAATGGGCTTTTTATCTCAACGCCATTGTACGTATTCAACGTTGTATAACATGCCCTTACTATCCTTTATCATTGTCCACTTTAGTTATTCTCGTTTGCTCGATCTTTTATCCATTTTTACCTTCAATGCTTATTCCTTCTACAATGCTTGTTATTGAAAGTCCATGGGCAATTCTCCCTACATTCCGGATACGGCCAACTGTCTGCAAACTTGTCCGTGACGTTTATCGTCCCACGTTTCAATTCTGATGCGCATCGATGATTGAGACTAGGAGGTTGGAAAATCGACGTGCGTTTCGTTGCTTGTGATGAGGCCACGAATAAATGTAAAACTTCATTCTATTTAGGGGCATTGGTATTAATATCATAAAATACGAAAAATTGAGATTTATTCGCTAATCAATAATATCGACGCTTCGACGCAATGACGGGAACGATATCCAATCCGGTTTTACCATATCTCAAAAATCGATGGGGATGTCAACTTGAAATTTATACAGGCATTCTGCAAAACTATGAGACGGATTGAAAAAAACGTATTTACAATTTTATGATCACGAGTAACTGGAATATTTCAATAATGTTTTATCTGGACGCTATTTTGTTGATATCGTTCACATTTTTTTCATTTTTCAGGTAGAATCGTTGGAGGGAAGCCGAAGACGAAGAATCCCTAGGACTCCCTAGGAAAAACGAAGAATCCCTTGGAAGATAAATTTCTACGATTTTGCAAAATTTTCATTTATTCGATTAGAATGGTAAAATCGGATTTGACATCATTTATTAACGCCAATACTATGTGAGAAAATCTCAACAATTTTTATTATTTTACAATGTTACAATAAATATCCTTGGAAGGAAAAAAACATTTTTTTATTTTTCGCGACCTTATTGTAAACAATTGAATGCGTGTGAGTTTTTAGAATTTCGAACCTGCCTAGTCACCCTGAAAGCGGGGTGTTTTAACTAACGTTTTTATTGACGCTATCATGTTTTTTTTTTTGCGAACCCGGGTATTGCTGCCTTTCTCCGCCAATTTAATGAAGTCTGTTAAAACTTAAGGGGCACCACTAGTGTTACTGCCTAAGAAAAAGGTGATTTTCGGGAATTTATTGAAAGAAAAGTATGGCATCGAATGTTTCGAAATTTCGAGGATATATTTGTGTATAAATTATGTATATACAATATTTTTTTTGTACGAATATACTCAATCTTTAGCGACTTATGCGCCATCTCCCGAGTCTCAAAAAATAATTATCCCACTGCTGCAGTGATTGCGACCTTCAAAGTACCCGAAATCAAAAAATTAAAAAAGTCTGTTAAACTAGAAGATATTGCCTGTACAATGACACAGGATTGTAAAAAAAATTTAAACCCAACGAAATCGCGGCGTTAAAAAAAACGTTCCAAATTAGCCTTGAAAATCTGATGGTTTTTTGCATGGCAGATTATGATTTTTATCCAATTAAAAAACTAGAGGGTTATTGTATGAAGAAACAAATACTGAATACGCTAAAATAAGATTAAAGTCAATCGGATGATTTATATTTGCGTTATATCTGCAGCAAATTTCTTGAATTGACCGAAATTCGAAAATTGACTCATTTTTTAATTTCCCAAAACTTTCATTTCATTTCTCAAATCAAATAATTTTTTTTTTTTAATTTGATTTCATTGTTATAAATCGATAAAAGTACAAGGTATAGTATAGTAGTAAGGTACACTCTTCCAGTGTACCTTACTACTATAGTCTATACCTTCCGTATAGACTATAGAAAAAAAAGAACTATCGTGAAAAAATAGACTATAGAAAAATGTCTTTTTGAGAAAAACGCGTTGATCTAACAACGCGTTTTGCTCAAAACGACATTTTTCGAATAAAATTTAAAAATATA
The DNA here is from genome assembly GCA_964007375.1 of Ophion obscuratus. NCBI lineage: Eukaryota > Metazoa > Arthropoda > Insecta > Hymenoptera > Ichneumonidae > Ophion > Ophion obscuratus. Next base: position 29,061,980 of record OZ023313.1, read on the forward strand.
AAAATATTGATTTCATTGTTATAAATCGATAAAAGTACAAGGTGTAGTGTAGTAGTAAGGTACACTGGAAGGTATAAACTACAGGAAAAAAAAACGATTTTTCGAAAGTGTCACACTAGAAGTGCCCCTCAATGTAATCCCAACGGGTGAAAACGGTTTAGAGTTTCGCACCCCATCTGAGTGTAACCCTTAACGATGAATTATAATCACTCCTAGATTAAGATGCTTCACCCCTTGATTAAATTGCTGTCCACAATTGATATATGGATCCGAACATCCAGACTGCCCCAAAGCCATGATTAGGAAATGAAGACTGAAGATCCGAATGAAAAAATAATGGCACATCGAGAGTTCATATCGTCAAGAAATTTGATATTTTTTGTTACAAATTCATCTGTTTCGATGTCCCTTCCTTTGAACATCCATTTATCTATCGCTCGCTCTCTCTCTCTCTCTCTCTCTCTCTCTCTCTCTCTCTCTCTCTCTCTCTCTCTCTCTCTCTCTCTCTCTTTATTTTAATGATGGAGCCTTTATATTTTTAATCTTCCAATATACTGAATATAGACTGATTGCATCTGCACCCTCGATCCATTAAGCCCCCCCCCCCCCCCCCTCCTGCTGATGTCTTTCTCGCCGGCGGCATTTTCGTTTTACCAACGAACGCATCGTTTCATTTCGTTCAATCCGTCGAATTACGATTGCTCGTTTCCATTATACCAGAGTGAGCGTAACCCCTCGGTCATTCCGACCATGCGCCCTTTTCCCATATTGCATATGATTTCCATTTTCGAGGTCCCGGGGCAGCAACGGCAAAACGGCCAAAGGGCAATTTGCAAACGATTCGTCCAACTCGACAGTGAATTTCGCGTGTTTTTCCATACATGTCGCATAACGGTGCAGGGGTCGGTACGCGATATCCGCTATGCATGGATTTCGATTTGGGTTCTCCCGTTCAAGCTCCCGGTCTGTCAACCGGAGAAAGAGAGAGAGAGAGAGAGAGAGAGAGAGAGAGAGAGAGAGAGAGAGAGAGAGAGAGGGAGAGAGAGAGAGAGAGAGAGAGAGAGAGAGAGAGAAAGTGAATGAGGTCTCTCCATATATCTGGAAAGAAGAATCGTATACACTGCCAGCCAAAAGTTTGCGTACACTAGTCGAAATTTCTTAACGCACTGAAAGTTGCATAGCAGCCTCGACAATAGAGCAAATTAAATTTTCCAAAGGGCGTTTCAAAGAGGACACATTTACCTTTATTTTTTTTCTTTAGAAAATTCTCTACGATTTTGTTTCGCCCCGTTACGCACTCTTGAGCGTGGCCATTTTTCTGCTGCTTTTTGGCCGTCCAAAATAAACTGCAAAGTTGGTGGAAAAAAAATCTTCGGTTTTTTCATGCTAAACTTAAAAAGCATGTCAAAACCGACGTTTTTGTTTTTTTAGAACGTCTCGTGCCATTTATTTTCGCTCCAGTATTGCATTTTTAGCTAAAAAAGACATGTTACAGATAAAAAGTGGTCATCAAATAACTATAGGGTTTCAGAGGAAATATCAGGAGGATAACAATTTGCATGGGTTCACACTGGAGTGGCTAGAATTTTGTCAAAATTTTTTGGTCATTCTTTTTTTTACCATTTTCGGTTGGAACTTCGATGGGTGGAGAGGCTCCACTTGGGAATTATGGGGTCTAGGACAACATAATAAGAAAGGAAATGTGTTTACACTTTAATTTTTAATTAATTACAATTTTTTAGATAAAAAAATCTGTGGACCTCGGAGCATCGTCGTCAGTTGGTTGTTGTGCCCCGAGAACTATCGGTTTTGGGACAAAATATTTTTAAAAAAAGTTGTAATTTTTCATTTTAGATTCGTTGACATTTTTCCAGATTTTTTTCAATACTTTTTGCCATGATTTTTTTCCCATATAACGAGGTGCTTTTTTACCCTTTATCACAAATCCAGCACCACACAATTTAAAACTTTTGGACTTGCTTTTTAACGCCAAGAAAATAGTCAATGAAGGCTCTTACCTCCTCTATACGACTTTTTCATCGAGAAAGAAATACTCCAAGTTCCACCGAAATTTAAAACAGAAAAAATAGATAAAAATTATTGTTAATTAAAAACAAAAATATGAACAAATTTCCTTTCTTAATATTTATATTGTCCTAGGACCCATAATTCCCAAGTGCCGCCTCTTCACTCATCAAAGTTCCAAAACAATTTGGTAAAAAAAGGTAATACAAAATTATGATAAAATGCTAGCCTCTCCAGTGTGAACCTGTGCAACCTTTTATCCTCTTGACATTTCCTCTGAAACCCTATAGTTTTTCGATGACACCTTTTTTTCTAAAACATGTCCTTTTTAGGTAAAAATGCAATACTGGGGCTCAAAAAAATCGTCCGAGACTTTCTAAAAACAAATATGTCGGTTTTGATATCCCTTTTGAGTTTACCACGGAAAAGCGGAGGAAAATGTTTTCCACAAACTTTGCAGTTAATTTTCGACCGCCAAAAAATAGCCGAAAAATGGCCACGCTCAAAAGTGCGTAGCAGGGCGAAAAAAATCGTAGAAACTTTTTTGAAAAAGCAAAATAAAGGTAAATATGTCTTCTTTAAAGCGCCACTCGGGAAATTTAATGATCTTTATTTTTAAGGCCACTATCTAACTTTTAGTGCGGTAAGAAATTTCGACTAGTGTTCCCATACTTTTGGCCGACCGTGTAATGCGACTAAAAGACGGTGTCTCAAAACGACCTAACATTTGAAATTGCGCGCCATTTTTTTATGGCGAACATAGAGTACTAATCTTTGACAACTGGCATCAGGAAGTGTTGAACTTTAGTCATGAAAAATTACACGATCGAGCAACCCAGAGATATTGTTATTTGCTGCATTGATTCTGCATAATTATTGCAGACGAAGTTTCATGGTCGTGTTATCTCGCGCCGCGGCGATGTGAATTGGCCACCAAGATCGTGCGATTTGACGCCATTGGACTTCTTTCTTTGGGATTTTCTGAAAGGAAAAGTGTATGCCAATGATCCACAAACCAATTTGGAGCTCGAGGACGCAATTGGACGCACCATTAATGAAATTCGTCCGCAATTATGCCCAAGTGTTATTGAACATTTCGTCAAAAGAGTGAGCGTTTGCAAACAGGAACGAGGCGGCCATTTATCGGATGAATCAAAGAAGTGTGCGGCCGTGTAGGTGATAAGAGATCGTTGAAGGATAGAAAGTATCATCATAAGTATAGAAAGTATAGAAAGTATCTATACTTAGTTACTATATCTAAAATAAGTATATCATCATAAGTATAGAAAGTATCATATTAAAGTCATAGAATATATCATGTTCTCAACCTTTTTCACATTCCAAGACAAAATCTACCAACAAATCTCAGGGTTACCCTTGGGATCACCTTTAGCCCCAATACTATCCAACATAGTCATGATCGACCTTGAAACAAGTTGTCTAGAAAAATTAAAGTTCTCACTGCCGTTATATAAAAGATATGTCGACGATATTATTATTGCTCTATCAACTAACAAACTAGAATCCACTAAAAAGATTTTTAATTCCTATAACCCAAAACTACAATTTACATCTGAAAATGAAATAGACAACAAAATCCCATTTCTTGACTTACTATTAATCCGTAAACAAAACTCAATCATCACAAATTGGTATAGAAAACCAACTTGGTCTGGCAGATTCATAAATTTCTTCTCACACCACCCACTCTCTCAAAAAAAGCCATAATCTACATGTTGATTGACAGAGCAATAAAACTATCTCACCCTTCATTTCATAAAGAAAATCTCCACCTCATCAGCAACACAATGACAAAAAACTGCTATCCAATCTCTTTCACAGACAAATTAATAAAACATCAAAATAATACATCATCAACTAATCCGTCTTTTCCAACATTACAACATAACATTAGTTACAAACAATAAACACAATATTTCATCCATCATTGGTTCCACCAAAGACAAAATCAACAACAATCGAATATCCAACATCGTTTATAAAATCGACTGCAATGATTGCAACGCCACTTACATAGGCCAAACTAAAAGATATCTTGAAACCCGAATAAAAGAACACAAAAATAGCATAAAACACAGTACCGAAATACACACAGCCTTAGCACAACATGCAATAGAACATAAACATGACTTTCAATTCGATAACAAAAAAATACTAAACAATGAGAGTTGGCTCAAAAAAAGGCTAATCATGGAAATGATACAAATTAAAGCACACCCCAACGCCATCAACTTTAGAACTGACATAAAAAATCTTAGCTCAATCTACAATTCGATAATATAACCATCAACACACTCCACCATATTTTACCTCACATAACAATTTTAAAACTATCGACATGGTAAACTAACATATTGACACGATAAGCTAATTTTAATTACATCACAAACTAATTTTAAATAACCCTAACTTGGCGCACCTAATTTATTCTCATTGACACGTCACTGCGAGCACGATCTCTCCCCCAATTCATAGCACAGAGACTCGATTATGCCACCTGAAAACAATACATCACTCAGTTTTTCTCGAACTGTCGTCCGCTACACAACTCAAAATGTAACGAACCAATGAAAATTTCGAGTTTTTACTCATTTTGAAAAGATAACACACTCTTAAGAACAAACTCAATAGGTAATTACCATAGTTTTTGATTACTCACTAAAACTTTTCTTAGATCAAATTCTTATACTTAAATTCTCAATAAGGAAACATAAAAATTGACCCATAACTACTTATCCATTACAGATCAGAAAAAATCGCCCATCAACGATATTAACTCCATCTACTTAGTATCTTTTCACAAAACATTATTTATATTCATAAATAATGTTTCTGTTCGTCACAACATCTTTCCAAACATGTGTTTAAAAAAACCCGAAATATCACTACTTCGAGGTTAGTAAACTATCATATCTCATTTCTATATTTTCTCCACACTCCGTACATTTTACACACCAATACTTACACATAACAATAAGTAACGCAATAAAAGACGTCATCCATACTTTATGTATATAATTATAATTAAAACAGAACCAACACGATTGTCACACAAAATAACACAACATCTAGATATTCCGTGATTGTAAAATACTGTGTATTACCATTTATACAGGAAAAAAAAATATACATATTCTGAAGAGGACCCGAACCAGAGGGCCGAAACGTAAAGAAACACAATTTCTTATTTCCATCGATAACCTTGGAAGTCCTTCACTGGCCGGACCGAAGCCAAAACTTTAACGATCTCTTATCATTTATCGGATATTGTGTTCCACACAAAACCTCTATGTTCGTACCTTATATTAATATAAAAACATTCGTACTTTTCAAATAAATAATACGTTTTATTAATAAATTCATATGTCAGGTCATTTTGAGACACCCTATATATACAGTATGTGGGAAAAAATCCACACTCGCGCCTGGGACACAAGCTAAACATTTCCGCGTTCGAGATTTATTCCAGGTCGGACAATTAGCGGGATATTTATGTGGCCCAACGGCAAGCACGCTATACTGACGCATCGACCGACCAACACACGACTCTGCTTTGTTCGTGTGCTACCCCGGAACAGAGAAAACTTGACCAGGCACAGGACGAAGGAGGGCTAGCCTCCTCAACCTCCTGTCGCCCGTCGACACAGAAAGAAAGGGAGGTAGCAAGAGCGCGAGAGAGAGCGAGGGGGTGAGGGGAGGGAGGGAGAGGGAGAGAGGGGGAGGGAGAGAGAGGAGGGAGGGGGGTGGGGGGAGGGAGGGAGAGAGATTCACACTTTCCATAGCCAATTACAATCCACCTGTACTAACGATCACCGTTGTTACCGTACCAACGAAGTCCCGTCAGCATGACGTTTATAGTTTACTTTCGTGCAAGGATACACTCACAAATGGTGAAGCTGTTGCCTTATTCTTCGCTCGTGGACACACCTCGCACGTCACAATAACAGCAACAATAAAGCTGCAGTCCGGTTGACGTTAATCGTAGTCTTGTGAGGGTGGAGTAAAACCTGTTCCTGTGGCACTTTTTTAAAGACAGACCAATTCATTTTTCAAACGAACGGCTTTTCAACTCTGAACAAGTTACGGTCTAGTGGGAATTTGCGCTTTCCGGTGAGAGTTCCAAGAGGACAAACCGTGCAACGAAGGATTGTACTTCTGGGACAAAGTCTTTTTGTATTTTCATTTATGAAAGGAGAACTTTGAAGTGATCTGAAGACGTATGAGGGAGTGGGTACCTCTGGACATCTTACAGATTCCCGGTCAGTTGAAGAGAAGAAACTTTTCTGATTAGATGACCCTCTTGTGGAAAAACTCCAATGCAACAATTTCCATAACTGATGCGGTCAAGTCCAAAAGTATCCTGAGATACAATTTTCATGCATCTGGAAAAAATCTCAAACTGTACGTACTTGAGAAGGTTAGTTGATATACTCGTAATTCCATGACGCTTTGAATGAATTAAATCTGGACCTCAAGGGGTCTTACTGTAAACGCTAAAAAAGGCGATTTCCGTGAATTTTTTGATAGGTTTATATTATAGATATTCATATAAAAGTTGTTATACTTAATGAATACACTTTCGGAAAACATTTTTTAATATATTATTTATTCAAGTCACTATTTATAGACGAAAATGATAGTTAAAAAAATGTCCTAACAATATTGTCTACGCTTTTGATGAAATCTCGGAGATGGATCATCCGAAACAAAAAAATCAAACGGTTTTAGATTCAGTATGTTAACGGCTACAGTGCATTTTATACGATTTTATATATATGGAAAAATAACAAAATGGCGGACATTTTTCGAAAAAAACAAAAAAGAACGTGTTTTTTTCACCATTTTTGGCAATAAAAGTGAATATCAATATTTAAAAAAATCCTTGATATGCGCTGTAGCTATAGTTGTAAAGAATATGTGGTTAAAATTTCATAAGGATCGGTTCAGTAGTTTGAAGATTTTATCAACAAGCCGGCGAAGAACGTTGTTTCGAGAAAAACGCGTTTAAAGTTTGTTTGGGTTACATAAATACATAAAAAAATATTGTTATGTATTTCGAATGTGTATTTATTAATCGTAACAACTTGTATATCAATATCTATCATTTTAGTTTTAAGGCTTTCCCGGCTCCTTATGTAATTAGGAGAGTATGTGTCTTCCGGATGGAGGCCGTGTTGTGGAAACACCGAGATGGCCTGGAAATCCGAAAACATTCGGACAATCTAAACAGAGATGGAGGATATCACGTCAATCCTATTCGGCACACCGTCCTCCCAGTTTTTTTTTATTGACCAGCCGATCAATTAAAACATGTGATTGGCTGGTGCAGTGATCTGGAACGATGACTGCAACTATATAGAAAATACCTGAGACACGAGAGCTTCAGTATCGGAGCTCTCAGCCGTGATGATGCAGACTGTAACGTTTGAGAAACGTCGGCACAACGCTGATCCTCAACATGGCCTCCATCCGGAAGCCACATACTCTTCTAATATCTATAATAAACACCCATCGAAAAAATTCATGAAAATAGCCTTCTTTTTTGGCGTCTAAAGTGAGAAGACCCCTTAAGGGGACTGTTTAACGGGCTATATCTGTCTGAGTGGATTAAAAAATTGCATTTTCCAAAAACATTTTTATTTGATAGGATCACCTCTTAGCTATACTCCCTGAAAACTTTATTGAAATATTCCCAAAATTGAATGAGCTACGGCGGCCGGGCGAGCGGTGGCAGCACCATACATCAATCTTTAACCCTTTCAATACGGCGAAAAAATCAGTTTAGTGCGTCTCATTGCCGGGAACAGTTATTTCTGCTCCAAGTGATTATTACGATGAAATAACTTTTCTGTCTGAAACTTGGTCAATAAGGGTGCGAATTCCTCACCACTGAAATGCGCCTATGTTTTTCAGTAACTAGGACATATGTTGTCCCAACCGTAATTTCAAAAAATTACCAGACTGGGACAGTAATGTCCCGTCAGGTGAGAAAGGGTTAAACGCGTTTTTCTCGAAACACAGTTTTCAAAGTTGGTGGACATGACATCTCGAGAACCACTTGGTGGATTGTTTCCAAATTTACAGGAGATAAGATGAGAAATATTTAAGGGTCTTTGACGATCTTACTTTTTCGAAATCGATCTTCATTTTTCAATAGTTACGGAAAGAAGACGACTTTTTTTTCATAAATTTTGCATGCTCGAGTTTCAATTCGTCGCGATGTTGTTTTGGCTGTTTTTCTGAATTCTTTATATTTTTTAAAAGTTTACAATATATGTACCTTTGTGTTACAAAAAATGCGTTTGTTTTTCACCAACCGTTACCCAGAAGAAAAAAAATCGAAATTTTGACATTTTTTCAGGCCTCTAGGTAGATGTAGCCCCTGAAGGTTGTTGCTTAAAAATATTGGGTCAAGTAGATATTGATGAAAATTTTACTAACCGTTATGGTACATTTTCCGAATAAACTGGCAAAAGGAGAACCGAGGTTTCCGCACTCGTTTATTAAATATTAAATTTTAAAGTTTACATCAATCTCCACTTGATCGCATTGGTCGTACGGGGCAACGTCGTTACCATTTTAGTTTCTGGCGTATAGCTTCTGCATTTATGAAGAAAGTGACAAAAAAAATGAATATTGTGTGCAGGATAGTGTACAGAACAATATTACTGAAAAAAATAGACAGGTTACCGACATAATTACTGAAAATCTATGAAAAGTATGCGTCCAGTTTACGAAAGAGTAAGGCTTGTTGAGGAGTACGTATCAAAATATGGCAACGTCGGAACTATGGGAATAGCAGAATCAATCGATAACCTAGCGCGCCAATTTCAAATACGCTAAAGTCAAATGCGACTAAGGTGAACTTATTCATTTATTTATTAATATGTATTCCCTTTTTTCTAGCTTCGGTGAGCATAGTACGATGCATGTGGGCACGAGCACTGCCAAAACGTCTTTTTCATCGGAAACTTGGGGGCACACTAATCTTTTTTCTGAATCATTTGCTGCCTCCTTTTGCTCTGACATAACCTCGGAAAACGCCAACCGGCACGGAACAGGCGTGACGCAGCTGCGACCTGTGAAAGTCACTGCAGTCAACCTAACAGCCTCGAACTACGACAGAACCGTGCGCCGTTGCCAAAGCTCGTGTCTATTTTAATAGGATTTTCAAACATCGAAAATTAATTTTCTGATAATCATAACTCCGTAAAATTAACATATATGTAAATAATAATTATGATTATCCACCGTACACTTGAACATTTGCGCGATATTCATTCGTACATATCATTAAAAATTGCACTATTAGGACTTGGAATTAATTCGCAGCGTTTTTTTTTAAGGAAAAAAATATTTATTTTAAATGATAATTTTAAAAAATCTACATTAATGAAAGTATTGCCCATCTACATTAATGAAAGTATTGCCCTGCTTTCTACTACTTTTGACCACCTTTTGGGCTGGGTACGAATACCGTGTCGGAAAAACGCCTCGTCGTTAGATGCAATCGACGAATCGACCCATTTTTGACAATTTTCGTAAGAAGTGAACTTCTACTCAAACAGGCTATGAGCCATCGAACGATACAAATGGTAATCAGAAGGGGCGATATCAGGAGAATACGGCGAGTGGGGTAGGACTTCCCATTTAAGTGTTTCCAGGTATGTTCGTACCGGTTTTGCGACGTGCGGACGAGCATTGTCGTGCAGCAAAATGACTTTGTCGTATCATGTGGAGTATTCCGGCCGTTTTTCTTTCAATGCACGGCTCAAGCGCATCAATTGCAGTCGGTAGCGATCCCCAGTTGTGGTTTCATTCGGTTTCAACAGTTCATAATAAATCACACCCCTCTGATCCCACCAAATACCGAGCAGGAGCTTAGACCCATGGATATTTGGCTTTGCCACTGATGTTGATGGTTGGCCGGGCTTAACCCATGACTTTCTGCGCTTCGGATGGTCGTAATGGATCCATTTTTCATCACCAGTGCCAATTCGATGCAAAAAACCTTTTCTTTTCTCCCGTTGAAACAGCAGTTCACATGTCAAAAGACGCCTCTCAATGTCCCTTGGTTTCAATTCATCTGGAACCCAATGTCCTTCCTTCTGGATTATGCCCAAAGTTTTAAGACGTTTTCTTAACGTTGATAAGTCAACTCCCAATGATGTAGACAATTCTTGAAGTGTTTGAGATGAGTCTTCATCAATGCCTCCTACTCATCATCTTCAATTTTTTCGTCTGGCCAGGTCGCTCCTTGTCATCCAAGTCGACATCACCAGGTTTAAAACGTGCAAACCACTTCCGACACGTTTGCTCAGCTAGAGCATGTTCACCATACACTTTCACTAAACACGATCAGCTTCAGCAGCACTTTTGTTCATATTAAAGTAATGAAGTAAAACTCTTTGCAAACACTTTATTCGGCACAAATGTTGACATATTCAATAAATTATAAGGTGTTGTTATTTACGATTCAAAAAGAGGTTATGTACAGCGAATGACATTCAATGGTAGCTGTTTGACGATGAATACATTACTGTCGGTAACAACGAAATACTGTACTACCTACGCCATCTCTTGTAAAACGCTGCTAATTAATTTCAACACCTAATACAATAACTTGACATCATTGATGTCACTCAATGTATCAGCGTAGTATCATCGTTTCTCCCTTAACCCTTCAAACATGATTCGGCAACAGCCTTAAGGGAATTTGGAGAAAGACAAGTGACGATGACGCTCAAAAAATGAGATTCAACCACACGCTCCTTTGTCTCTCGTACACATGCGTGAGCATTGTTTTCATCTGGCGATATTCGTTTATCGTTGAGTCTCGGGGAACAATGGCGGATTTGCGGTGTGTCCGAGGGGCCATCTCGAATCCATTGCCGTGGCGGAATATTTCTGGGGCATTAAGTCCATTGTAACGTGTGTGCGGTACATTGGAGGGATGGTTTTCTCTGAATGGGTAACACCGAGCTACAACGTTGCAGCGTTCATCGTTCAATCCTATTGCTCTGTCAGGGTTGAATGCTACACTCTCTGCCTCCCTCCTTCACTCTCTCTCTTCCTCCCACCCTCTCGCGCTCTTCTTTTTCTCCCCCTGTGCCGCTCGTGGTTCCTATCGCACTCACGTCGTTCTGCGTTTATGGTACGGTCATCTATAAATGTTCCGCACAGGCCAACAGCCGCGAGAAAGGAGAAATTGAGTATATCCTGTACTATCCAGTACATGGCATTCAGTGAAGGGGTGACGGTATATTGCTCAAGGTATTGCCGTATGCTGTACATAATAGGTGGTAGAATGCTGTCAACGTACGCGTTTGTAATATATAGATACACATTTATATATACACACATATGCGTAAACGTATTTGATGATGTGTGCCATTTATTAGGGGTGCAAGTAAGCTTTAAAGAAATCACAAGAGAGGGCGTTACTGATATTAAATTTCATCGGGCGATAACCTAACCACTTCCCTGTTAAAGCGTCATTATTATGCTTCAGTTTTCAGTACGTCTCATTTTGGTGAAGTGTAAACAACATAGTTTTCTTTAAACTCGAAATATGTCGAATTCTGTGACAACGAAACACAATTTGCGGGAAAATTTACTTTTCTGCTTCCATTTGAAAAAAAGCAGCTGAAGGTCATCGATTGTTATGTGGGGGCTTATAGGGACCATGCTCTAGTTTGGACAGTTCACAAGTGGTAATCTTGATACGGAGGATAAGGAACATGAAGGACGCCAACAAACGTTTGAAGATGCAGAATCGGAGGCATTATTGAACGAAGACTCGTGTCAAACGCAAGAAGAACTTGCAGAATTGTTGCATTTTTGTACAAAACTATTTCCTTCAAATATATCCAATTGGCTATGGGTTCACGATTCACTTGTCGAAATTTCGAAAAAACACGACAAAATTGCAGCTTCTCCAAAGAAAACCTCATTTGTCTCTTGAAAAACAGCATGCTGAAGTTATTGTTATTAACAAATGGTTCATCCAATAAAAAATGCGATCGTGAACCAAAAATAACTACTGTTCGAACGCTTACTGTGCAAATTCAAGTCAATAGTGTAAAGGTTACTCAAGATATGAATCCCGCCGTCTCAAGATATGTAGTTTCGAGATAATCGCGTTCGAACCCGACGGATCACGATAAACCCGACGCGCACTGTTCCACTAAAAAAAGGGGTAACTTCGTCAATATTTAGAATTTCAGAGTCCGGTTGGTCTTGAAATATTCTTGAAAGTTCACACCATAACAATAAGCAAAAAAACGATTTTTTGAAGTTTTCATACAGGGATACCCCCTTAATTTAGAGTCCTACCACAATGATTTTGTATCATAACTCGTCATTCTCTGGCGTTTTGAAATGATCTTTTTCGAAGAAACTATTTCGCCTACACTTAGATTGAACTGACACCAACCTACTACGTACGCTGTCCCTAAGCTACTGAGTGTTTGTAACATCTTCGTCGCAGACATGGCATAAGACACCAAATAAATGGTGTCTTTTGACATATCTGATTCCTATAATAATTATTTGTATGCCATAAGCTATATTAATTAGTTAATATCGCTGTGATAATTAGACAGTTTTACCGAATATCACGCGAAAGATTTTTCAAACATAACCTATATATATATATATATATATATATATATATATATATATATATATATATATATATAATTCTCGTCTTCCCTTCGATGTGTGTTTTGCAATGAAACCATTAATTCAATCAAATAGAAAAATCTTTGACTCTACGAAAGTTATATTTCAGTTTAATTTTAAAAAATTAAATAGATACATTTAGTGGATTTGGGTAAATTGTTTTTTCAACAGATGAAACCGAATGACAGGTTTATGAGAAATAAATAAAACATTTAGTTATCAAACGATATTAAATAGATGTTGCTTAATGAATAAATATATTTAAAATAAATAATACCAATAATGGATTGCAATAGGAAAAACTTGAACCAACTAGGTCCGTGCTGTTGATGAAATCTCGGAGATGGATCATCCGAAACAAAAAAATCAAACGGTTTTAGATTCAGTATGTTAATGGCTATAGCGTGTATCATACGATTTTTTATATATGCAAAAATAACAAAATCGCGGACGTTTTTCGAAAAAACGTGGTTTTTCCACCGTTTTTGGCAAAAAAAGTTGTAAATATAATTTTTTTTTTAAATCCTTGGTATGCGCTATAGCTATAGTTGTAAAGAATATGTGGTTAAAATTTCATAGGGATCGGTTCAATATTTCGAAGATTTTATCAACAAGCCATCGAAAAACGTTGTTTCGAGAAAAACGCGTTTATAGTTTTTTTGGGTTACATAAATACATAATTTTTTGACAATGTATTTCAAAAGTGTATTTATTAAGTGTAACAGCATTTATATCAATATCTATAATATAAACCTATCTCTAAAAATCATGAAAATAGCCTTTTTAGCGTCTAAAGTGAGAAGACCCCTTAAATAATGTAGTGCAGTAAAATTCCCCACAAATACTCTTTTTTGGCACGAAATTTCACATGTTTAACACTATGGAAAGAAAAGTTGTTTACACTTCGGCGAAATGACACACTGAAATTCAAGTTTGCTTACTATACTTCTTGATACACTGAGAAAAAAAAACCAATTGAATCAAAAAAATATATTGGTTGATCCAAATGTATGTCTGACCGCGGAGTGCCACCGATATATGAGATTATTACAATACTATAAAATATTGGAAAATGTGATTGAGTTAAATAACATATTATTTTATTTCAAAATCTCTTCTGTTCTCTGTGTATCTACATTATCCTTCAACTAAAATTATATTCTATTGAAATCATTCTATATACAATCGGTAGATCTAAGGATGAAATAATTAAGCGGTTGCCACAACATTTTTTATTTCGTACAAAAACATCATCAACAGATTGAATGATTTCTTTACTACATCGAAACGAACATGCCATGAGACGTAACATTTCTGTACTCCGTACAATATCAAAAGTGCAATATCATGCAACTAGTATGAGATCATGCAAGTTTATATCGTGATTGAAATATCAACAATATGGATCCGAAATAATGGTATTTTTTTGCCCCAAAGTACAGGTGTCATTTGTAGCAACGCATTTAGTCTCTGGTAGAAAAAAAATATAATATTCGATGAAATAAATGTTCGATGCAATCAGAAAAATTCGAATTCGAATCAGTGAATTCGAGAAGTCATGTTTTTAATATGATTCTATGTGAACTTGCAAACATTTCTTGATTGTTGGTTCAAATAAATGTACACTCTCGAGAATTGCTTAAATATTTGAAAAATCGCATGCAGTTCTTTGGAATATGATAGAATTGTTATAATAAAGTGTTTGATCGAATTCGTTTTATTAAAAAATTGAACGAGTTTCAATTTTTTTTAAATCTTAACTCAAAAGTGAGCATTAGAATGATCATCCACGATAATAGTGGAGAGAATATCAGATATCCAATGAAATATCCATGGAGGGAATATCAGATATTCAACTGATAAAAACAGATACTGCACTTTGATCTTAGCCACAGACCAAGAAGCGATATTCTTAAGAGTTTCTCCGGCGTTGAAGGAGGTTGGAGCGTTAGCCACAATCCAAGGTTAAATTTCATAAAAAATACATGTTATTGTTTAGACTATACTGAGTGTTTATGAATTTTTTGAACTTTTTTGACCACCAAACAACAGAAATAAAAAATAGTTTAATGTATGTAATTTAACGTGCGGTTAGATGGGCAAGACTTTCGTATTAAAGGTTATGTAAGTTTTTTTTGTTATTTAACACCGAGATAAACCATTTCTAACAACGAATTAACGCAAACTGAACGTTTTTAAACATTAAGAAAAAAAAATCCTCATCTTGCCCATCGTAAACTATGGGCCAATAATCTCGTGACGTAACTATGAATAGGCATAATTATAAATTACTCAAAATTTCATTGTGAATTGTATAAAACATTCGTTGTCGTAGTTTTTCATAATAATCATCGATAATGTTATACTTTTTCAAGTCGGTAAAAGTTTTTCTACTTTATGTAATAAAAATATAAAAATGCGTAATTTTGCCCTTTAATGATATATTTTTAAAAAAAATAGCATATACAGAATAAATCCGTACCTCGTATGCATTTTGTTGAGGTTCATTGAAGATAAAAAATGGATAAACCGTCATTTGACTCAACTTAATCGCTCCAACCTCCTTAAGTATATTTTCGGTTCACGCTACGCTTACGAGAATCGAGCGCGCGTGCGGCTTCTAGCGGTTACTCCGAGAACTACGGGTTTCCTCACGGGTTGAACTTTTTCAACCAAATGCGCAAGAAACAAATTTTATTTTCACATAATTTTTCAACCAATTCTGACATTTGTTTCGAATTTTTTAATCAAAATATAATATTAATATTTCAACGAATAATGTACTTCAATATCAATATCGGATATGGTGAAAAAAATAAAATAACTTACTCAATAGAAATTTTATCTGAATCTAACGAGCGAAATTCAATTTTTCTTGTGTACTCGAATCAACAATATTCATGTTATGAATTGAAACGCTTTTTTTGTTCGTTGCAGAAAATGCATTCCAAACTATATAATTTGTTCGCGATAATTTTTTAAATAGTTCCAATAATATATTGTTCTCGGCTAACAATATATCTTTGGAAAGAAAAAAAAACTTTTAATTTTATCATGTTATCAACGTCAATAGCGTTTTGTTTGGCCTAATAAATCCGATTATTTAGACCAACAATTTCACAATTGAATCAACAAAATTTCATTCAATAACACCGATGATATTGGATCAATGATTTTTTTTCTCAGTTGAGATGCGTTACCATCTAAAACTACACGCAGACAGTTGTGGTGACGCCATCGGTTGGAAAACAGCGAGAACTTATTCAATGTCCTAATACAAGACTATATTCATTCTACGCTAATATTTCACTTCATGAATAAAGAGCTGTATCAGATAATCTTACTAATAACACTGTGCTTTGCCACGTGTGGATTTTTTTTCGAAATTCAAATGTGGTTATTGTCTCAACTGCCACTTGCCTATCCACAGCTATAGTACGACCTTAACGAAACGCACCTCTCGATTGAGCAATTCCCGGGCGAAGTGAACTCAAGATAATAATTTACGGAAATCGCATTGCCCGACACAGTAATGCTGCATACGAATACGTGGCGAAGGACTGTAATACAGCATTGCCTCGCCATTATCACACTCACTAGCCCTCAATCGTGTACAAACCGAGCTCTGTAGGTACTCTTCCGCTCGACTGTTTATATCGGGCCTCATGCTCCAAGTACCAATATGGGAAAGCGTTGCACACAGCCGGAGGAGACGAGAATCTCGTAATCAATATACGCTCAAGGCGTGTGTTAATTACATTCGGTATGATCGGAAATGCGAGAATTACGGATACTATGATGATTCCACTCTCCTATTCACCGGGAAACGCCTCAATTATTGAAATATGTAGACACATTGAGTGTAGACTGTCAGAATCCAGGAACGTCATTTGATGCATAAATGACACATTTCCAAAAAGCCATGACTCAGAAAGTACATCTACCCATCTTTCAATTGAATTTAAAAAAAAACACCATCTGCCAAATGTTACTAAATTCAACGGATAGGGTGTCTTTACAACATGTTTGAAAAAAAAACATTTGTCAAGAGTAACATTGACAATCTAAGAAGAGTAACCTGGTAGAATAACTTATTGACATGTAAGTAAAACATTGATGCAGATAACGTCTTTTATGTTTAAATTTATAGATATTCGGCCGATTACATTTTCCACTTAATTGGAAGATGTCATCAGTACTATCTTTTAATAGTACAATCCGTTTAGATGATAACCTCCCAATGTTTTGCCGACCATGTGTAAATCTAACGACCGGTTGGGCTAATTATAGTACGTTAGGACTTAAGAGGTCGATGCAATACAATTTTCCGTATGGTGACATTCCAGGAACACAACATTGCTGGGTGATGACTTTTCTAAATAGTATATAATTTTTGACGTATGACGTTTCTGGAGTCTGACAGCCGCATGATTTGCATCTGTTTATGAAAACAGCTCGTTTCTGGGATTTATTTAACGAAAATCATGATGATGGATTTCTCAAAGAATTAGGTTTTTGAAAAAGTGTAATGTGAAGAACACTCTGTAATTTTTGTGTAAAAATATTTAATTAGAATCGATTCACAGCCGATGTTCGGGAAGCAAGACTCGAAAACGTATTTTGCAGTGAGCAATGTCCTCCTGAACCAGGTTATCCGATATAAAAAAAATCAAACATATTTCGTTAGTATATGAGTTGATCCTATGATTAATGGAAGGATTTTCCGTAATATTAAATGTGAATGAAAAATGGCGCGTGTTCAAAGTGAATCTCGGTTTGCGAAAAAATTGTCATTTTTTATTCATCAATTCGAAAGTATACATCGAAAAAAAATCCTATTATTAGGATTCGAAATTGTCTATACAAATGTATAGTATAATATTTGATCCTTCGATCAAATACTATATTTTTACACCTAGAAAAAGCCCTAATAATCTCAGAAACGTCGATGCAGTAGTTTTTGACATATTTTGTTTACCGACATTAAAAACGTACTTTCGAAAAAAAGTGTTCAGTTTTCAAAAACACTCCAAGCGTTTCGACGAGCGTCAACAAAGCGCCTATAAATCTGTCAATTTTGATCCAATCACCTAGAAATTCTCAAGGAACACTTATAAGATGAACCGCCAAAATATATGGGTTTTGAAATAAATGATTTTTCGAGTTTTTCAACTAGGCCTAACCCCTTAAAAAATCATTCAGGGTAATTCCGAGGGAGTTGGCCATAAGGGAGAGATGGCCAATATAAATGTTTCATAGAACCGCGCACTAGATTTCACCTGTTACTGCTTAATTTGCTTCGAGTCGTGCGCAGGTGTAAGTGTACGAGCAAAAGTTTGACAAAAAAAATGAGTAAGTGAAATCCTTTTCAATTATTCTGTCTACTGCGCAATTTTTTTGGAGGTTTAATGTGTCACATTGGGGTGATATTATTTTGTAAGAGTAATGATTACTTTTGTATTTCTTAAATAGTGCACGGACAGTATTTTGTTGTAACCTCAAAATTTTGCATGGATTGTTTCTACTTGTTTACATTTTCTGTGTGGCCATCTCTCCCGGGAGATTAGGAGAGATGGCCACGTGACAGTCGGTGTATGATGGCCATGGTGTTAGTTTTAATGTGTTCAAGTAATTCATTCTTTCTACATTTGTTTTAGATGCCTAATTAGTGCAAGAGAAACGTAATTGCTCTACAAGGGAACTGGACTCAAGAATCATTGAAAGCAGCTATTAGTGCTGTAAAAAATGATGAATCATCGGTTCGTGCGGCCGCTTGGACCTACGAAATATTTAGAAAGGCCTTGAAAAGTCCATGTAAGAACAATGACAAAAAATGGAGAAAATTATTATGAAACTCGTCTCGTCGAAGACTGGTTTGACTGGATAGTATGTCACCTTTGAGTACACAAAAATTATACTGATTTCGATTATATGTGTTCTAGAAGTAGCCAAAAGAAGAAAAAATAAGAATCAAAACATAAAACCAAAGAGAAAACCGAGAGCATAATGCTGGGTAACTGGCCATCTCACCTCTCTACTCCTATGGCCATCACACCCGGATACTCCGGGAGAGATAGCCAATCGTGATTTTTAAAAAATAGTAGTTTTAAGGGGCTAGGCCACAGTAACGAGTATACAATCCTGTACGTATTTAACAATTTTTTTTTCGTATGGAAAAGTGATTCACTCATGAAATTAATTACACATTTATTTAGTATGAATATCAGGCTGTTAGAAAATATATTTTTTTTTTCGATGTACAAAATGGCCGACTACTAATATTTTCTTTTGTTATCTTTATTTAGGCACTCCGCGTCGTGACATTTAGCATCCACAATTTTTTACCTAGAACAAAAAACAAAAATTCTCGTCAATCTACATTAGAATACCTAAAGAAGTGCGTACAGAATTAAAAAGATATTGTTTTATTAAAAAATTGTAGGTATTTGAACGTAAAAAAATGAATTTTCAGTGAAATATTTCGTTATAACTGCTCACAAACTGCTCATAAAATGAAAAGTTTTCGATTAATCAGAAATTCCGTACGTACTTCTCTGCGAAATGCAATTGGAAACATAATTTTTAAATTTGAAGTAAATCGAGTGAAAATTGTTGAAGTTATTTGTCACGCCAATTGAAAAAAGCTGTTTCGAGAAGTTTCGAGTAGTCAGCCATTTTGTGAATCGAAAAAAAAATTTCTAACTGCTTGATATTCACACTAAATAGATGTGTAATTAATTTTATGAGTGAATCACTTTTTCATACGACAAAAAATTGTTAAATTCGCACATGATTTTTTACCCGTTACTGTGGCCTAACCCCTTAAGGTTGATCTGATAGGAGTTTGTTTTAATTTCTTAAATTATCTTAAAGTTAAATTTCAAAGTTTAATTACACTGATATGAAGATAAGTTGAGAAACGTTTGTACTTTCATTTTGACGGAACCTTGAAAAAACTGTGGACCCCGGATTTGCCCTACTTGGCGCCATGGTGCTGCAGCGCAACTTGATATGGTATACCAACGTACGATTCTTGTTTTCACAGCTTATTCACTCGCGAGTAGCTATGCGTGGACGCTAATTCTGTGAGTCCTAATTTCCATTGTTTCGAAGGGTAACGTCGGTCGTTGCCCATTTCGGATCGATCGTTGACCAATGCATGATTGAACGATACGGTACAAAGCGCCAATAAATTACAAACGCACAAAATGCAAATTCTGTTACGCATTCTGTAAATTTGTACATCATTTCATTACTGCTTAGTAAAATTAATCGTACCAGTTAGATTGGCTAGAGCCATGGACAACATCCGATAAACTACAGTGCAACGAGTATTTGAATCAATTCCCCCTTCGACAAATCCGCTTATTACCAAAATCATTTCACGTGAAATCTGCTTCGTCGACATGCACGAACGGATTATACTCGTGCAAGCTTGGAAAAGCTTGCGGATTTACTCTTCATTCGCGCCGATTCCACACGCAAAAAAAAGCTCTTTTTGGCAAAAAAATATATATGTACATACAGACAAAATTCCATTTTTTACTGACGAGTGACTTTCGAAGCTTCATCGTCACCCAGGCGTGCGGCAATTAATATCGACGAAAGAAAGTTCGAAAGCTCGTTCAGGGCAAAGCCGAGAAAGATGAGAAAGCAACGATATAAGGATTCCACGAGAGATCATCGCTAGTTTCGAAAAGTGAGATAGTATCGAGGATCCTGATGACCTCGTTCGCCGGCGTATGTTTTCTACGACTTCGGCTTCCGTACCTTCTTATCCTCCTAAGCTGCGCAGCGTCTTTCCTCGGACCGTATTCGATCCTTCTTTAATTCGATCTCTTCCTATCTTGGATATCCATGTCCAGATAAACGTGAATCCCCGAGAGAGCCAACTGTACATCCATAGGCATACAATGTACATGTACGTGTACG
The DNA here is from genome assembly GCA_964007375.1 of Ophion obscuratus. NCBI lineage: Eukaryota > Metazoa > Arthropoda > Insecta > Hymenoptera > Ichneumonidae > Ophion > Ophion obscuratus. The sequence goes on from OZ023313.1 coordinate 29,082,641, forward strand.
TACCACCAGCTAGCCATTTTTCGGTGGAGCGTCGATTTCGTAGTATGAAGAAAATACGTATGATCGGAATTCGAACTGCTGCAAGATATTTGATTCGAAAAGGAAATCCGAAGAAAAATGGTCACTTGGGAGATTCCCTGTTGGGTTGAGTAGAAATAAATTGTAGCAACTACTGCATTAACAGCTAAGGGAAATAGGGGCAAGATGTTAACGCTAAGGTCATGTTCAAATAAAACTATACATATACGAGTCAGGCAACTTTAGTTATTTTTCAAAATAATCAACATTTATTCATCTTTTAATTTTGAAAGCAAAAAAATCAGTCTCTCTGATTTGTATCGTACAATATATGTATTTTTTATTAAAATTTTATTTTTCCCGTCTTACCCCGTATGCGGGGCACTAGGAGCACTGGGAGAATCATGGGACACGAATTGTTGGCATCTTTCACTTATAGAAGTGGTTTCATTCTTAATACCAGCAATTTGATGAGCCAATCGTCTTGTAGGATTAGCCCGAATCATCTTGCTTCCATATCATTTTAATAATTTGTAAGTTATTTTTCTTCCGCAAAAGCAATTGTGTTGTTGTTACACACTTTAGGTGTGTAAATGACTGTAGACACTCTTTACACGTTTCAACGTGTGCGAAAAATAACTGTAAAAATAATATGGATAGACGCGTTCAAACAACACACTTACTTTTGCAGTACTGTATATATATGGAATGCGTCGGAATAATAAATTTAAAAACAAAAGCTTTTTATCGTGCAAATATATGCATTCATTGAGTTGAACTCAACAGTACTTATATATTACTCTGTAGTATGTATTAAAGGTTTCATGTTTTTTTTTTGCCTTCGCATAGGCTACACGGAAAAAATGGAATAGTACAAAATACAGGGGCTGCACAGTTCGCATTGGACTCAAGCGATTGCACAGCGATATTTACACAGTGCTCAAAATACAGTGTGCTCAAAGTAAATTATTACAGTTCTTATACTGTCCTCTTTGGACTCGAACCGCTCTACTGCACCTTTCACTGGAACACACAGTCCAAAATACAGTGTAGTCAAAAGTAAATTTCGACAGTTCAACACTGTAATATAAATTTAACAAAACTTGTAATTTGACAGTTGGTTAATCTGTATTATGTACAATGAATGCGCCAGTTATATCGACAGAGTTTATGTAGACACACAAAAAAAAGTTTGTCCATAAAAGAAGGTTGAAAAAAATGTGTAGAACGTATTTAAAAATCAGTCACATACACAAGAACGTACCTTTTTGTAAATAATTCTCTCTATTTTTATAATTTAATGAATTCTGGCGCACAAATTTCGATGTCCGCGTCTCATCAACCACGCACTACTAACTGGCAATCCTTTGTGTCCTGACCTCGTGCCTCACCTCGTGCCTCATTTGCGTGCAGTACAAAAATCAGTGATCGCATTTAAATTTTACAGTTGAATATTTTTACTGAAATCACTGGTGTATTCACAATATCAAATTTAACGATTGATTAACCCGTTAATCAATCGATGTCAAATCAACTAATGAGTTTCACGTGATGCGGTAACGAAGGTGATTTTAAAAAACGTGTGATCCATAACTCGCAATTAACACACTTAAACTGTGTTGCTTTTTCCCGTGTTATTTTTGCTCGTGTGTTGCTATCAACGTGTGGTGTTTAGTCCAATGGGTGTAAATATCCGTCTCGTATCCCGTGTAGGGTGATCGGTAGTGGCCACCGATTAACCGATGCTCAACGCCGAGCTTGCCAACATTGGCACTCGAGCTTGGCCCCATCATCGACCGAGCCTCGGATGATAAGAGCGGCCCGATGTTCGCAATCAATATTGGCCCTAGAATAGCTTATGAGACTCGGCCGAGCATCGCGTTCATTCGAGGAGTTCATTCGAGAATCGGCCAACAATAGGTCCCCGTCAAGATTGCCGTCATTGGCACTCGAGCTTGGCCCGATTATCGACCGAGTCTTGGCGAATAATTGTGACCCAATATAGATCACCAAAATGGGTCATGCACTGCCAAAAAAAAAATAATTATTATTGTATTCTAATTTGTCATTACCTGGTCTTTTGAAACGATTAGTTCGAAGAAAATATTTCACATATATGGGGCTCGAACTTTAGACCTACCTACTCATAACTAAGCACGCTGCCCCTATGCTACCAAGTGCTTGTAACATCTGAATCACAGATATGGCATAAGACACCAAATGGACTCTCATCATTATTTGTATCACATAAACTATATCAATTAGTTAATATCATGGTGATAATTAGAGAATTTTATCGAATGACATGTTATAGAATTTTCAAACCTAACTTCTATATATATATATAATTCCTCTTTCCACCCTCTCTGCCCCCACAACCCTTTAATATGTGAGTTGCAATAAAGACAGACCATTAGTTCAAGTTTCATTTCAGTTCAAGTTCAAGTTTCATTTGAATAAATAAATATATTTAAAATGAATAATTCCAATAATGGAATGCAATAGGAAAAAATTGATTGAACGAAAAATCTAATTAATTCAAATGAAAAATAAATAAATAGACGGGGTTAGTTAATATTAATAGAATTTTTCTGTCAGTGTAGGATAGTTTATAAAAATCGGCAGAATATCGCGTATGAGCTCGTTCGAGAATCGGCCAACAATGAGTGCATTGATTTGGTAGTATATTTGTTAAGAGTAATGTCCAATGGACTCGTAAAAAGTATTTTTCTCTCCTCCCAATCTCTTCTCTCCTCCCTATCTCTTCTCCCAATGGCTTCGACGCGAAACAATAAATCGTCAACATACGAATTGCGGTTCGATCATGCGTTACTCGGCCGAACATTGGCCTCGTATCGGCAAACCAATGGTTGTCCAGTCTATACTTCGCCAAACATCGCCCTCGTTTCGACAAGCCAATGATTAGCGAGTCTATGTTTGGCCGAACATTGGCCGCGTATCGGCGAACCAATGATTGGCCAGTCTATACTTCGCCAAACATCGGCCTCGTATCGACAAGCCAATGATAAGCGAGTCTATGTTTGGCCGAACATTGGCCGCGTATCGGCAAGCCAATGATTGGCGAGTCTATACTTCGCCAAACATCGACCTCGTATCGACAAGCCAATGATAAGCGAGTCTATGTTTGGCTGAATATTGGCCGTGTATCGGCAAACCAATAATTAGCCAGTCTATACTTCGCCAAACATCGGCCTCGTATCGACAAGCCAATGATTAGCGAGTCTATGTTTGGCCGAACATTGGCCGCGTATCGGCAAACCAATGATTGGCGAGTCTATACTTCGCCAAACATCGGCCTCGTATCGATAAGCCAATGATTAGCGAGTCTATGTTTGGCCGAACATTGGCCGTGAATCGGCAAACCAAAGATTGGCGAGTCTATACTTCGCCAAACATCAGCCTCGTAACGACAAGCCAATGATTAGCGAGTCTATATTTGGTCGAACATTGGCCTCGTATCGGCAAACCAATGTTGGCTAGTCAATACTCAGCCGAGCATTGCGTATAATTGGGTAATCAATTATCGCCCCGCCAATATTGGTTCAAGTATTGGCCGTTACTGTTCGACTGGCGAAACCTACATGGCATTCTACACGCTTTATGTGTGTTCGAATCAGCGAGTTATTGATGGGAACAGCTACGAAGATGTGTCATAATTTAATGCGTAAATATTACGTGTGTAATTGTAACGCATTGCTTGTTACCAAATGCATAAGTGTGTAGAAACAACATGGCAAGGCGTGTCTACCCTTTATGTTGTGTTACTTCTACATAATTTGAACGCACGTCAAACATGCCTAGTATTTGCCATGTTTTCCCAAGTTCCCCTACGAATGTGCTGTCAACTGGCACAACGAACGTTTGGATTCTACCCAGCCCCGAATTTAGGGGGGTGGGGGTAAAACCGGGTCCCCGGGCGGGAATTTAAGGGGTGCTAAATTCGTATATTTGAAAAAAATTTGTATCGCCAAATCACCTAGCATCCAGGGCGCTTTAGTGAAAGCGAATTTCGACGACCCCGCGATCCTAGCCATCGAAAATAAAACTGCCTATGACACGAACTTTCATGAGGCAATAGATTCTTTTGCGGAAAGGAAAGCTCGACGTGTGAAGCTAGATTAGATAGTAAAATTTGCTGGCACCTTAAGATTGAAGATGAGTGTACAGTCGGGCTTGTGCGTTGTCTACACTGGTTGAATGCATTCTATTTTAAGGGGTAAGGCCACTGTAGCGGGGGAAAAAAGGTATTTTTGGGAATTTTTTTTAACGGGACAATGGAATAAATCAAAATTCTGAAAAAGGAGACTTTATTGTACATATCATAAACTGTATAAACTATTTTTTTTTCAAATAATATAAAACAACATGGCGGCTGACAATGAATAACATTTTTTTCGATTTTACATGTGAATAACTACAGAAGTACGTAGGATTTTTTGATATATCGATTTTTGCAAAAACAGCGCTTTTTTAAAATAAAAGCTCGAAATTCTCAAAAAAAACTACGTCCGATAATTGTTTATAAAAAAAAACTATGTAATACGTCGAGAAAATCCTGCGTACTTCTATGCAAAATGTTATTGTGAATATGCAGTTAAAATTTCAAGTCAATCGGTCAAGATTCGTTCGAGTTATGTTATGAGTCCGGCCGACTTGGAAAATGTGGTTTCGAGAGAAACACGTTTAAAGTTTTCGGTACGGATTGCATCGGGCTGAGCCAAAGTTCAAAATAGAAGTATTCAAACATTTTTCCCACCTTGATCCTTCGAGTATGTCATTTTTTAAATATTAAGGCATCTTTTAAGAAAAAAACAAAATCGATTTTTTGAAATGTCTACAGTGGCCTTACCCCTTAAGATCACGCATAAAGAAAAATTATTAGCAAATAGGTAATAAAGAGCGCAAATTTATTCATCGAGTTCCTATTCTCCCGGTCACAAAAAAATCCCACCCAGTATATGTGTTTAGTGAGTTTTTGAAAAACCATTCGTCTCAATTGCCATTACCAACGCACAACATTCGTGAAGAATTGATTGTCCTGGCGAGTCGCACTACACCACGGTGAGGTTTATCCAAACTCGTTTTTACCCCCATGCAATAAGTTTTCAGGAAACACGTTCGTTGTAATCGTTCTACCGGCTGCATGTATGCACATCTATCAAAACACGTATTTACACATGTACCAATGCTCTTTGCGCGTATGTGCATATGGTGAACGGCCTTGCAACGTTGAGATGCATAGAACTCGGCAACCCTTGAGAGATTCCTGTGGGCGCGAGTTCTCGAGCTCCGAGGTCGTTCACCGAAAAAAGAGGTCAACGAGGTTCTCGAGGGTATGGACAGACCAGAGTTTCGGTGGCTCTTTTCGGTCGATCTCAGCGTTGAGGGGGTTCCTGCTTCCGTAGAGTATGTACATATGCACGTATGTACGTCTGTAGTCATCCCATACACGATGACATCGCCTTTCGTGAAGTTGGACGACTCTGGACCGGAGCGAAATTGTCGTTTGATGCAAGGAAGGATGTTGCGTAGTCTGACAAGGGCAGCTGCGAAAAGAAGACTCGTTCGAGGGTGAATGATTCAGATGGTGCTGCGTACCGAACAAACGTGGCCGCTGAGAATGTGCTGAAAAATTTTCCTCGCCAGCGATAGAATGTTGCAACGATGAGGGGCGCGAAGATGGGAGTCTCGATCTCTGCCGAGAACATTACGTCACATTCAAGCGAATGAAGGATCCGCATCGACTCGGCTTAGGTTAAGGGAGGAGATAGCTTTAGGCGAGGAAAAAAATTTCTGATATTCATGATTATTTTTTCAAAAGGAAAGATTTTTCCACCATTCTTGAGACTTGGGCTATGTTTTGTTACTACTTTTGACTGTTAAATGGTAGTTTTTTATTTATCAATCTTTAAAAATGGGGGAGGTATGGCACGGTATTCTAAACTGCATTTTTAAAACTGGCGTAACGTTTTGCTAAAACTAATCGACCGATTGTGATGAAATTTCGTATAAATATTTCTAACCCTATTGTCTTAAACATGACCCTAAATGTTTTTTTTGAAAAATGAATTTTGATGAAATGTTTTTTTGAAAATTGAGATTTTTTCTTGCAAAATGTAGCTATTTTTCGCAAAATTCCATTTTTCTTTTTCAAAGCGTACCATTTCATCGATTTTCAACATTGCGCATTTTCTCTTGGTTCATATTCTGCGTATGAGTGTTAATGCGAGTAAAATCTTCGTTGCTTTTTTTAAATTATTAATCCGGCCGACGCTACATGTCACGCCATCTGACAACATCTACCGCAACCCGTTCAGAAGACCGTGCCATGCTTCCGTCATTTTTTAAGATTAACAAAAAAATACCAAGTAACGGGGAAAAGTGGTAATAAAACATACCCTAACAAGGAACATGACTTTGGTGTCCTCTTCAGATTTTGTTGAATCTTTTTTATGCGGAAGAGTATCAAAAACTAAGAGACCCGTATTTTTTTTATCAGCGGAAAATCGCTTTTCAGGGGTGAAACCGACCCTCGAAAATAAGGGTGTTTTTCGTTTTTCATCGATTCGTTCTCATCTCCAATGTATAGTACATTAAAAAAATAAACATTGTTGCAATTAAAATTTTTTTTTTATCGCGTACCGTAAAATCGTTATCGGCGAAAAACGGAAAAACATCCCTATTTTTGAGGGTGCGTTTCACCCCTTCAAACCGTTTTTCAGCCGATAAAAAAAATACGTGTCTCTTAATTTTTGATACTCCTCCACATAAAAAAGTTTCAACAAGATCGGAGGAGGACACCAAAATGATGTTCCTCGTAAGTCTCAAAATTATAAAGAAATCTTTCCTTTTAAGGGGAGGGTAGGGGTTTGCACTTTTGAAAAAATCTATTTTCTCTGTATTTTCTTATAGTTAAACATTTCAAGAATATAATCCCAAAATTTCAAGTCAATCAGAGCAAAACTCTCGAAGTTATTGACTATTTAGTCCCGCTCCTCTAACACTGTAGCTCCGACTTCTCTAAACTTCTAACGCGTTTTTCTCGAAACCACTTTTTCAAAGTCCGTGTTCACTGCCATTTGAAAACTACAGGACCGATTTATTTCAAACTTGGTACACACTTTCTACATATAAAATACCCGCCCCCAACGGTTAGTTCGCGATTTTTTTTACATTGAGGGGGTTTTCCACCCCCAATATGGCGGAATTTTTCGTGAACAATAGCACTTTTTACTTTACATGACCACCAAACATTTAGAAATGAAAAAAAAAATTATCAAAGACAGTTGGGAGGAAGATTTGATGATACTTTGACTAAATTTTAATGGTACTTGATTTCAGATAATTTCTAGCTGAGATACAGTGAACACCGCGAATCGTGTTTTTCCAAAGGCGTTCTTGGAAAAGCTTTGTCAGCGGTTTGTTTGTGGATATTTTCGCGTACAAATTTCACGGAATGTTCTTGAAATGACACTTAACAATGTACAAAAGGTTTCAATGAATTTACTCGATCCATATAGATGAAAAAGAAATCACAAAAAAGTGTTTTTTTCACGCTGAAACCCCTACCCTTCGCTTAACAAAAAAAATCATGAAAGTCAGCAATTTTTTCCTCGTTTGAAGGAAAAAATCCCCCCCCCCCCTTAATAGCGTTGATTACGAGCACTCAAGCAGCGGAAGAAGGTTCTTGATTCATTCAAGAACTGTTGGCACCTTCGCACATCAATTCGCATTACTTTTCCTTCTTGAGTTTCAAATTCATTACAAAGACGAAAAACAGCTCCGCGACATGGAAGCCAAATTGTGAACGCCTGACGAGCCATGCATTTTCCACAATCGCGTTCCGATAATTTCACGATGGAAATCGTTTCATTAAGCAATTTTGTCCAAAGTGCGACAATTCGGCTGGCATGCGAAATCGATAGGCGAAATCGGATGAGATTATCGTTGAATCGCTGTCGATTAGCCTACCAGGTCCGTTGAGGCAAATGACAAAAAAAAATAACGAGAGTACAGCTACGACGGGACGGGACAAGCTCAAGTGAGTGGTCGGAGGTCGCCCATTAAGACTCTTAACACACGCTCTCAATCACAGGGGTTAATGGAGATCCCGAAGACGACGACGACGACGAGGAACGAGGAAGATCAGCCGGAAGAGAAAACCGTGGACCATGAGTAAAGGTACTTGACTCGTGTGCCAAGGTGCGATTACCATGAGAGGAGGTTCGAACGAGCGTCGAGGGTCGACACGTGACCTAGGATAACCGAACGGTTTCCAAGGGACTTTTGGCCCATTACCGATCTCTGAACGACAGGGTACTCGAATACTCGCTCGTTCTCTCTATCTCTCACTCCCCTATTCTCGCACTAGCGCCCTTTCGCTCTTACCCTCCCTGTATACCCCTCCCTCTTTTTTATATGCCCACCCTTTTATTTGCCACCATTGAGCATAAATATCAATACGAGCGAAGTGTTAAAAAAAAACAGAAATATACAGTTTATTGTAAATAATTCATTGATTGCGGAAAGGATCAAAAAAGTTATCCACTGAATTTTGCTTCTATATGAAATGTGATTGTTGATTGGTTTTTTCGTCGATTTTTTTATGACAATTTACATCCTTATGTGGAAGGACCTGAAAGCAACAAGGAAACGTGTATTTGTGCAATAAAAATAGTGCTCGCAGTGTATTCCGACTCATTTCATCAAAGGGTTACCTCTAGTTGTAAAAGTCGAAAACTCGCTTTTTTTGAAAACTAAAATATTTCTACAGATTATCGTCTTATGATTGTTCCCTTGGAATTTTAGGGTTATCGACGCAAAATTGACAGATTTTTAGGATGTTATGTTGACGTCGTTCGAACCTTTGAACGGTTTTTTTCCCTCGAAAGAACGTTTTCAAAGTTGGTCAGCAAAATATCTAAGACACCACTGCATTGATGTTCCTGAAATTTGTAGGGCTTCTTTTAGATATAAAACTATAATATTTGATCGAAGGATTTTTTTCCGGTGTATACTTTCGATTTCATGAACAAAAAATGCCAATTTTTTGCAAAAATCAAAACTCACTTCGAACTCACGGCATTTTTTTAAATTTGATATTTCGGAATTTCATTCGATTAATCATAGAATAAACTAATATTTTGGGATGATAATTAATTTCTCGCTGTTTTTTCGTGAAAATGAATGCTTCATATAAAAAAAAACATTCCAAATGCTTTCCAACGTTTCGAAACGGTTGTGTGATCAACTCCTAATTGTGCAAGTCCAGCTAGCGTCTGACACGAGTCTTCATGAAGCAACTGCCAATTCAACACATCGAAATCATTATTTTTGAAGCGTCTAAACCAATCCCTGCATGTTGTTTCCGACACAGCACGGTCGCCGTAAGTCTCAACAAGAATGTTGTGTGCTTTAGCTGCAGATTTTTTTTTGACGTGACAACGTCTTATAATTCGATGGAGCCGGCTGCACGCACGAAAAAGCATGACTCATCGCCGTTACCTCGCTCTGAGGCGTTCCATCTAAGGCTTGAAGTGTAAGCGAGAGCGCGGAACGAGCGACAAAGAGGCACAATCGGCCTCCGCGTTCGGCAGCGTTCGGCAGCGTTCGACATCTGTCTCTCTCCTACTTGAGTGATGGCCTCTGCACACTGCGAGCGACGAGCGACGAGCGATGAGCGATATCCAATGGCAACGTCACTCTCATAGAGCATTTCCGTCATACTCGAGCTCTCATTGGATATCGCTCATCGCTTGTCGCCCATCGCGCGCAGTGTGCAGAGGCCACGAGCGATGCGTCCGCGTGGACAGCTGCTATACAATAATACATGTACATGTTTTCGTCAAGTATGAAGTGCAGTGAAAAGTGAATGTGGTGTCAATTGTTTATAGCAACGATAATTGCGGCGATAAAGGTAATGATTCTTTCGATATTAAATATATGTTCAGTGATATATTGTCGAATATTCGTGCTTTCATCATTAAAATAAATAGCATCGGTCCGCTAGTGCAGTGATTGTAGGTTATGCTATAATTGACAAAACTATAACAATAAGTTAACAGAACTATTTCACGATGAGTAAAAATCAATTGCTTTACTATTCGATCGAAATAATTATCGAGCGTAGCTATGATTTCAAAAAATTAAAACATAAATGTTAAATCTTCCACATATCATAACAACATGTCTGAAATGACAGGTTGGACCAGCCAGCCGTTAAAGGGAACAATTTTCTCCTATATCAAACACATTGAGGCGGGCTTTTTAAAAGCTAGAGTTAAAAAAATTTTTATGATGTTTCCAAATTTTAAATTTTAAATTTAAGATTTATGAACAATAATTTAATCACAGTTTATTCTTATAATAAATTATTCTTATTTATATACTTATTTTATTTATATTATATTATTATATTTATATTATATTATTTATATTATTTTATTTATATTATATTATTATTATTATATTATTATATTTATATACTTATTATAAAATAAAGAAAGAAATAATGTTAATACAAAATTTATTATTATAAAATAATAAAATCAAAAATTAAATTTTAACAGTCGAGTAGAAATTTAAACAATAAATTTTATTCAAGTATTTTGTAAATTTAAAATGATTTTCTGAACGAAGAATTTTATGAAAAAATAAAAGTTGTAAAACAATTGCTCAAAGCACATTCATACTTGTAAAAACTATGTACATTGTAAAAAAAAAAAATATAAATTGACATAATTGTATTTATGCGTACAAATAAATGTAACTTGATCAATTCAATTGTGATTTCCATTTACCTCCTTCTCTATATCCATACAAAATATCTATCAAACAAACAAAATAAAAATTTTCTTTTGAAAAATGAAACCATTCCATCAGTATTTTCTTATGACGTTGTCACGTTCAACTATCGTCAGTAAACCGACTTTACAGACAACCGATTTTTCAATAGAGTAGTGCAGTAAAATTCACCGAACATACTCTTTTTTGGCACGAAATTTGAAATGTTTAACAATATGAATGAAAAGTTGTTCACACTTCGGCGAAATGACATACACTGAATTTCAAGCTTGCTTATAGTACTTCTTTATAGATCCGTTACCATCTTAAGGTATTTCTTTCACGAAGGGCCGTACTTGTAGGGGCATAAGGTGGGCCCTTCTGAATCATAAATAAAACGCAGTGGTGCCTCATGAAAATAAGTCACAATCAATTATTATACCCAACGATATACGGGAATACAAAATTACGCGCGCATTTGGGCAATTTAGACATTTTTACTTTGTTTCGCAAAAGTTGCGACTACGAATATTCTTCTGCTGCCCACACTTTTCTAAATTGTATCATTAATATTTTCTTCGAACATTCGGTGAACCCCTGTTTTTATTGTCGTTACGTAACCTTTAGACTTTTTACACGCGTCAGCAGCTTATATCAGGCATCTAGAGTTTTTTAGAGTATAAATTATTAGATAGAAATGTGGCCAGCGTGTCATCTCCATAAAGTGCCGTATTGATAAACGGACTTTCAAAGTCGTAATTTTTCGTTACAAGTCCGGTAAATTGGCTTAAAATTTTACCAGTATGACAGGAATGTATTTTTACTTGATTATAGGTGAAAATGAATTAAAGAGGGTGCTTACGGTTATTGCGGGGCAGGTGACAAGAGGGGACATATGCTCCAACAGGGCGCCGGTCACGGCTGCCAACCCCGAATAATTAAATTTTCGGTTACGTAAAATAAATAAATTTCAGCTAATAAATATGTGAAATGCATATAACTGGCTGCTTAGAAATGTTCTTAATCTTTTTTGTTTATTTACATCGCGAATAAGTTATTAACCAAGTTGAAATGTGGCACACGCGCAATTTAGTTCTCAGTAACTGGTATCACTGAGCTCAGATACGAACGTCACATCGTGAGCGCGTAGCTGTCAAACGTAATTCGCGAATTCCGTTTTTTTTTTGTTCGGCGAAAATAAAAAGATGGAAGGGAATAATGCAAACCGAAAAACAGTACAATCGACGGTTGGAGCAAGTACAACCTCGAAAGCGGCGGAGAAAAGTGGTTGAGCCGGAAAAAGAATGCGCAGTCGAGGGACGACGCATAATTGATTTGAAGGTTATGTCGAAACACATGCACTGCACCTTCTGTAAATAATGATTCAAAATATTTAAATACTCTTTATGAAACTGCGGTAAGAAATTAGCGAGGAAGCAATAGTTTGTGCGTTTCAAATTTTGGCGCCTATTCAAAATGGCCAACTTGACAGCAGCGTTGTCAAGTGCCGTAGCTTTATCGTTTTACGCGAATCAGTTCAAATTTTCTGTTTTATTTCACGAATATGTTTATAACGAGACAGACAAAATGCTGTACTCTTCGTTGAAATTATTCACAACAATCTCGAGAAGTTTTTCCGCCCATTTCGATTTAATTCTTACTATTTTTATTATGTTGCGACAGTCATATTAGAGTTCTCATGAAGCTTTTGCGCTGTCGACCGGGCATAAGAGCCTAACTTCAACAATGAATTACTCAACAATCAAGCCAACGAAGTACTCGAAATTTTACACGGAGTCGTAAGACCTGTTCGCAAATATCCTCGATAAATTTAAACACCTTCTTATGATTTCTCAATAGCTGAGCAACCTCCTCAATTATTAAATATTCGGGTTCGTGAAAGGAATACCTTAAACTAAACGCACGCAGTTCTGGTAACGCTCTCTGTTGCAGAGCAGCGAGAACTTATTCATCATCCTAATGCTAACGAAATCTGTTTGATTCTTTGGTGTTAGATAGTCTGGTTCAGAAGGGCATTGCTCACCACAAAAGGAGTTCTCGAGAAATGCTTCCCGGACATCAGCTGAAAATCGATTATAACTAGACATTTTTACCCCAAAAAATTACAGAGTGTTCTCCAGACGATACGTTTTTAAATATCTAATTTCTGTAAATATGTATCATCACGAATTTTCTTTAAAAACGAATCCCAAAAATGAGCTTTGGTCTGTTACAACGAGGCATAACCGATTAAATTGATGAAGTCACATCATACGGAAAGCCTAGTTGCAATAGAAGCCTAATTTTTCGATTACAAGGAATCCGATGTCGGCAAGGATAGCGTGACCGTAGCTAGAGATGTACTGTATGCCAATACGTGCTATCGAGTAATCCTGTACAAGTACAATGTGTTCCGGAAACCTGTGAAAGTTCGTCCATCATTGGAGTACCTACCGAATATTACGATATTTTAACGATATATATCTAACGTACGTATGCAACTGATATTTTCAACAACTCGCTCGAGCTATTATGCTAAATCAGTCGATGTTTGCGAAGCCAGATCACGATGTACTGGCCCCTTTCCAACCTTTTCTCCATATATCCAGAACCAGGCATATCCGTAATGGAAAAATCTGCTTGTAAAAAGTTGGTCGGTGAATGGAAAAAAAAGAAGAAAAAACGTCGAAACGTTAAACGAACCGTTACCGCGGGTCCACATGAGCGACGGAGACAAATTATACGTCGTCATGTATGTAGATCCTGTGTTCATCGAAACCGCAACGGAAAAAAAAGTCCAATCGAAACCTTCCATCGATAAGTTATATGCAGATTTTGCGTGCGTGCGCGCGCGCGCGTGTGTGTGTGTGTGTGTGTGTGTGTGTGTGTGTGTGTGTGTGTGTGTGTGTGTGTGTGTGTGTGTGTGTGTGTGTGTGTGTGTGTGTGTGTGTGTGTGTGTGTGTGTGTGTGTGTGTGTTATTTTGTAAAAACTTATTGGGTGACATTACCCGGGAAAAAAAGTTCATGTTGAGTGGATATGCTCATATATGTTTCAGATATTGTCATACATGTATCAGATATATTTATATCTGACATTTTACAGTATCATATATGATTAGGTCTGATCATATTCCACATCACATATGCATATAGAAGATCATATCTGATCAAATACAGTATCTGGCCTGACCATATATGAACTCATATCTGTTTATATCTGGCTAAGTACCAAGGCGAGTTGGTACCGTAAATTCGTATCTGAACATGCACGATGTGATATGTGAACGTATCTGTTCGTATAAGATCATATCCGATCAAATACGGTAACAGACTCCGCTGTATAGATCTCATATATGTTTTTATCTGGTCAGGTACCAAGGCGAGTTGGCAGCGTGAAACCATATCTGAACATATATGTGATATATGAGCAGGCACGTTCATATAAAATTTTATCCCATCAGATACGATACCAAACATGAAAAATATACGAAGTCTTATACACTCATACCTTGTCGTATATGCAGTCCAGTTGTTCACACATGAAAACATCTGAATACATGGAACGATATATGAGGATATGAGACGATATCCGATCAGATATGGCACCTCACCTGACAGTATTATATATGATCATGTGAGTTACTATAATATTATTAATTATTAACACGTCAGGTGATGACGTGTCAATAACCCCGCTCTATATATGTAAACATTTTATTATCTTCATGACTGCACTAACAAGATTTGATCTGTCTCAACAGTGTAAGATTTGCTCTGATATAGTCAGAGTCATATCTGGTCTGATGGTTCAGATAAACTATGATTCTATCATATGAGCAGGTCTATTGTTCATAGATGTCTAGGTCTACTGGGATCCACGGTATTTTATTCTTATACGGACAGACAGATCTGGTCCAATAAGATTAGATTTGCCTGACATGATCAGATCTTGCCCAATAAAATCAGATCTACCGGACATGATCAGATCTGGTCCAACAAGATCAGATCTTGCCTGGGGATTGGATCTGGTCAGACCTGCTACGATATGGACGGGTCTGCTCTCAAAATTATCAAAATGGCCCTGATATGATCATACATGCTCAGATATAAGCATACATGATCTGTCATGACACTACATGAAGAGATATTGCCAATTTTCTTGTCTGATCATATCTAATTCTACAGATATGATTCAGATATATGCAGATATGAACTTTTTTCCCCGGGTAACATAATTTCCGACGGATGTTACTACTTTCTTTCTGACAAAAGCTACAACCCACGTCCAAAGAATGTCCAGTCCTTCGACGCTGTCCACTCATCAACCAATTCGTGGATTTTCTCGTAATTACGGGGGTGTGTATCTTCCAAGGCATGATGTTAATCCCTTGTGGTCCGGAGACCACATTGAAAGAGGAAAGACCTTCTATTCCAATTCCATCAGTGTTTTTTTTTCACCGTCTATGCAACGAGCCGAGCATTGCCATGGAGCGGAATCACCTATTGGCTATTTGATGCTACTGAAGGCCTTTCTTCAATTGATTTATCGTTCGAACGCTCCAGCTGCTGTT
This sequence comes from Ophion obscuratus, assembly GCA_964007375.1. Lineage (NCBI taxonomy): Eukaryota > Metazoa > Arthropoda > Insecta > Hymenoptera > Ichneumonidae > Ophion > Ophion obscuratus. The sequence goes on from OZ023313.1 coordinate 29,098,033, forward strand.
GGCAACGTTCGGTAGTGACCGTTTCCTTGAGTTTCATAAGCTCATAACGCACTACCCCCTTCATATATCACCAGATAGACAGCATGGGTATTCCGTTTTGGCGTCGATGTTGATGGCCAAGATCAACCCATCATTTACGCATTTAGGGTTGTCGAACTAAATCCATTCTTCATCCCCAGTTACGTTACAATACATTTTTTCTGTGCCTCATCAGCAAATCGTGATAGTCGATTCGCAATGGCGTTCTCGATGGTCTGGTGTGACAGCCATTCTCCTTCTTTCTGTATCTTCCTCATGGCATGCACGCATCGGGATACTGTTGACTTGTCAACATTGAGCTGTTCAGCCAACTCTTTAACGCCTCATAAACTTTCGAAAAAAAAATGTATCGAGTTTTTTGTTGGCTTTAGGACGTTGGAGCGTTAGCCACAATCCAAGGTTAAATTGAATAAAAAAAATACATTTTATTGTTTAGACTATACTGAGTCTTTACGAATTTTTTGAACTTTATCCATCACCAAACACCAGAGATAAGAAATAGTTTAATGTATGTCATTTACCGTGCGGTTAGATGAGCAAGTCTTTCACACCAAAGGTTGTGTATTTTTTTTGTTATTTAGCACCAAGATGAACCATTTCTAACAACGGATTAACGCAAACTGAACCTTTGTTAACATTTATAAAAAAAAATCCTCATCTTGCCCGTCGTAAACCATGGGCCAATAAGCTCGTGACGTAGATACAAACAGGCATAATTATAAATTACTCAAAATTTCATTGTGAATGGTATAAAACATTCGTTGTCGTAGTTTTGTCATAATAATCCTCGATAATGTTATACTTTTTCGAGTTGGTACTAACACAAAAGTTTTTCTACTTTACGTAATAAAATTATTAAAAGGCATAATTTTGCCCTTTAATGATATATTTTTTTTTAAATAGCATATAAAGAATGAATCTGTACCTCGTAGTGGCTTAAATTATGTATACATTTTATTGGCTTAAATTATGTATATAATATAAACATCCCAAGAATTATATGGTAAAAAAAAGTTGCAAAACTGGAAACGCGTTTTTCTTGAAACCATGTTTTCAAAATTAGGCGGACTCGTAGCTCCTACAATTTTTAACCGATTGACTTTAAATTTCAACTGTAGCTTCTTAAATAGATGTTTTAGCAAAGTGCACACCATTTTTACGATCGACTAACAATTACGGTTTTTACGAAACAAGTTAAGGCCATTTTATTAACTCGCTTTCTATGTTGTCTGTCTGTTCGGTACAAATTTTGCAATCGATGTTCAACTAACTTCCGGATGAGCTAGAGACTTGAAACTTTGAACATAACTTAGATCTAGATGACAGACGAATAAACAGACAGGCAAGTCTGTCACAGAGAGAGGAAAAGAGAAAAAAAATTGTCAAAATAATAAACAAAGAATTAAAAAATATAGTTTAGTGAAAGAGAATTTTTTAAAATAATATTAACAGTGAATAGTGCATTAGTGACAATTTCTACGATGGTCAAGGAGACAGCCTCCCAACGCAAGTGACGCCTAGGGAAGGAGAAGCAAAAATTCACACGTACAAGGCTCAAAAGAAGAAATTAAAATTATTTAAACAAAAGAATAATTTTTAAACCACGTTTTTACGCGGACTAAAAAGTATTAAATCATTTCGGCTAGCCCCATACAGATTTATAACCCAATACAGAATCCTAACCCCATACAGGTCGTCCTAAAAACTTGGGATTGTGGATTTTTAATAGCTATGAAAATACCTGTAAGATTTAAAATGAAAAACGTGGGGCGCATGCAATAGATAATTCATGCATGAATAGTTCACCTAGTCACTAACAATTTGATCGCACTGCAAATGATATGAACTGTTGTGTGAGTTTTATCAACGACAGCTACTCCCTACACTCCACCTATTGCATGCGCTCCACGTTTTTCGTTTTAAATCTTACAAGTATTGTCATAGCTTTGAAAAATTCTCAATCACAAATTTTCAGGACAATCCGTACAGAGTTAGGAATCTATATTGGGTCATAAATCTGTACGGGACTAGGAGCAATTATTTCATACTTTTTATTCCGTTTAAAAAACGTGGTTTAAAAATTAATTTGTTATTTAAATAATTGTTCAGTCGAAAATCCGATCTTTTTTTTGCAAAATGGTGCCAACTTTGCAAAAATCGATATTCTGTAACAATCATGTGTACATTGCTAGCAAAATTCATGTAGATTACAGATTCTTTTCCCTCGGGGTACGTGCGCTCGTAGAGGACCTAAAAAAGGGGGCGTTCTCTTTCCACCGGCCACTGGGCCGCCATTTGGTATTTTTTTCAAAACGAAAAATTGATTCGAGTACCAAAAGCTATGTAAAATAAACGCTCCAAACCTCATTTAGTTTTATTTATTAGGATTCTATTTTTAAAAAGAACAAAAAAGCCTTCTCCGACCCTCCAAAGGCCTACAAGGCCTTGATTGCCTGACAGAAGCCTCCACCAGCAACAATGCAGTATGCGGCCGAACATTGGGTTTCAATGCGACTCCCTAATATCTAAATCATCTACACTTAAACTCATACGTCGCTTCCGATTTGTTTCAAGACAAAAAAGCAAAAAAGAACCGCACGTCTGTCCACACAGCAAACTACGGTAAAGGCTCCCATTGGCCCACAGCGTGAAAACTGGATGAGACGATGGAAAAATATTTCTCTTCCCTCGAAAGTTCTCACAATTGCGATTCTCGATGAACGTTTGTTTGGCGTATTTTTGTTCTTTCTTCACCGCAATTTTCTGGAGAATCGCGTTCGACAGTCTCCGCACGCGTCTCGCTCTCTCGATGCCGAGGAGGGAAGAGGCGCTCGTTGAAACAGCGATTTGCGCGAAAACGTGTAAAAATAAAAGTCCCCTTAAGTCATTCCCCGATGTTGAGAGGAGGACGCGCGAAGTAAGGGCTACGAGGGAGTTAAAGAAGCAAAGTAGTGTGAGGCAAAAAAAGAATATAAGAAAAAGAGACAGAGAGGAAGAGAGCTAAATGATAAAGACGGGTTGGAAGAAGAAAGAAGAGGCCTCCGTTCTGACACACTAAAATTGTCTCTCACTCTTCTTCGTTTAGTTTTTTTTTATATATATATACCTCCTTTTCCAAGGCGGTGAGAAAAGAGATGCCGAGGGTAGAAAAGCGGAGAAGGTAAGAGATAGAAAGAGAGACCGAGCTGTCTACAACGGCACTTCACTCATCGTCCACATTTCACCCGCAACCCTCGGCAAACCCCAGGCCACCCCCCACCTCGTTTTCTCGCTGCTGAATCCTCCTTATCCGCGCTCCTGCATTATCATAATGCTATCGCGTGCTACGTGACAGGAAAGATGTATTATCGCTCACCGGCTCTCTTCCGAGCCTTATACTCATCCACGCCACTCGCCGTTTTTAGGATCCCCGGCGTCGTGCGAGAGTTTCCGATCTTCGAGAAAACCGGAGAGCCAAATTCTCTATGGCGCGAGCACTCATCGCACCAACCGCGCACGCCTTCTCTCGTTCTCTTTAAAATGAGCTCGTATCGTCCCCTTGCGGTGCCACTCTTGCTTGTACATATCTCACCAACGTCGCCGCGTACACAAGGCTGTAATATATATATATACACATACATACGTACATACAGGGTGAGGCACATAAAGTGTTACAGAGCAATAGCACTCAAACTATTGATCATATCCAAAAATGTTTCACGCATAAGTTTCAGTGTTCGAGAAGGCCGTCATACTGGACCAGCCTATTTTTATTATCGTTAGAGGCGCCGAAGCTACGTCAAGGTCAACTCCACTTTTTTTAAATGGAACCATGTATTTTTTTTTCGATAACATTATTACGGATTTTAAGACGAATTCAGCGACCTACAACACAAGGTCATTCTAGCCACGCAAAATATGAAAATCACTGTCAAAGGATCCACTAACCTTGGTTTGGGTCTAACTACAGAAGATGCTTGAAGATCTTGTAGAGCACCTCAAGCCGCACAAAAAACATTAATGGGTCAAAGTCGTTCAAGGTCATTCAAGGTCAGTGTCGATGATTCAAATTTAAATAAGTGACCTTGAATGGCCTTGAATGATTTCGACCCCCTAATGCTTTTTTATGCGGCTTGAGGTGCTCCACAAGATGGTTGAAAAAATGTACCATTCCATTTTAAAAAGTGGAGGTGACCTTCACTGTGCGTCAGCACCTTAACGGAAATTAAAAAAAAATCGTCGCATTTGGTGACCCCCTTCACACCGTATGACTTTTGGCTGGAACATTTTTTTGTGACGCCGATAATTACCGAATCATTTCGGGTGACCGAGATAAAAGGGACATCCTGTCTAGATATATATATATATATATATATATATATATATCCCGTCCTGTCTATATATATATATACGAGTTATTAGGAAAGTGGATGCAAAGCCTTAAAGGGGTGATAGGTCATCTCGTGAGGAAAATATCTAACCTAGGTTACCCTAGTCCAAAGTCTAAGGATTTTGAGTTATCGTGGTAAGTATGATTTTTAGAAAATTTCCCAAAATTAAATAGGCACTAACTCGTTTGCCTCTTATGTTAATGCTATTTTTTTTAATCGCATTAGCATAAGAGGTATTTTTATTTTTCGACAAGTTTTTAATTATTCAACACGTCCCATTTAGTTAGTTGTATGGATACAGATGATTGTATTGGTGTTTGTCGGTTGAATACACACTAAGCTAAGACGCAAATAAGTGTTTAGTTACCGATTATTGTCTGTTTGAACATTATGCACGAGTTAGTACCTAATTTTGGGAAATTTTCCAAAAATCATACTTACCATAACTCGAAATCCTTAGACATTGGACTAAGGTAACCTAGGTTAGATATGTTACTAACGGGGTTACCTATCATCCCCTTAAGCCTTTGCACCGACCTTCCTAACACCCTGTATATAGACATACATACATGTATGGATACGCGTGTGTGTCTGTGTGGGGGGGGGGGAGGGTTATGTATGTATGTATGTTCAATACATAAAAGTTGAAGCAGAAACTACTTTTAAAAGTGAACAATTTCGAGTGCTATAATTTTATATGACTGTTTTCAACCGTGGATTAAATCGGAAATGTGTCTTCCGGTCGTCTCGCACACGACCTGAAACTGACACAATTTTTACGAGCCAGTATCTAGTATGATAAAAAAAGATTCTTCGTATATGAAAATGTGCGGAACTTTTTCGTGAACTGGTATGGCTCATACGTACAAATGTTGCTTATATCATAATAACTTCGTTGTTTCTGAATACATTCTAATATAAAAAAAACTCAAACTTGGATACATTTTTATTAAGGCGTTACGTCCATTTAGCTCACCGAAAAATTAGACTTGAGGGGGATTTTTTTTTATGACAATGCTAAAAAACCAATCAAAATAGGGTTTGGAGGGTTTGTTCTACACGGGTTGATGAATACAACAAAAAATGAAAAAAAAATACCATATGGTGGCTCAGTAGTAGCGATACCAAGAGCGTTTTTTTAGACGCACTGCGAAAGTACGCAGACCGATTATGAGCACGTGGCAAAAAAAATTAAGAGCACGTGGCAAAATTAAGAGCACGTGGCAAAAAAAAATATATTTCATCATTTACATTACGTTTTTTAGAAAAGTACACACAATTATTTACATTTTTGATAATTTTTTTCTTTTTTTCGCTAAAAAATCGACCTTCATTTGTTTCTGAATAGGAAAATTGTTCTCTTAAGGAGGTACGGTGATTAGAGCGAGTCCAAGATAAAAGCCCGATTTTTTTAAATAACATTGTCGAGAGCTTCGTCCATGCGTATGCGGAGTTTCCCCGAGATTTACCGTACAGTTTCCGAGTTATTAATTGTTAAAGTTGGTCAATTAGTCACACGTAGACGACAAAATGTGCCTGTCCTCTCATATAACGATTTTTTTGTGCTACTTGGAGCCAAGACACGCGTAAAAAAAACTGTCGGTTGCGTTCGTTGGTTCATTGTGATCAATAAGGCAACTTGAATTGGAAAGCTCACCGCAGAAATAAGCAATAAATTTAGAAATAAAGTCGCGAAAAACCGAAGTATTCGGCGAGAGAGACGTCTCGTGACGTAACCGCAGCCATCTTGCTCGAAGTGTGGCAACGCCGGATACCCGCGCAAATTTGATTCTTCTATCGGATATTTTCAACGCGAATTAAAAATATGGTTGTGTGAAGCCGTACGTTTTTTAATCGATTATAAAAGGCCTTTCGTCGATATTTACTCAAAGTTCTTTTACGTATAGCTAAGGCATCTCAATCTTTCTGGCGACATGCATACAACGCATTTATATGTAAAGTCAGCATGGAAAAACCGTCATATAAAATGAACGTTCGTTTTTATATCTGCAAATATTGTGAAAATTAGGAAAGGGAAAAATAACATAACAATCGATGAAATATGTTTTGACTTCGGACAGATTGGACATTGGATATTGAGGTTAACGTCAACGCGACGGTTTTCATTTGCATTCGCAATATCATCTTTTCACTCTCTAATTCTTGTCCGACAGAATCTACCTTTGTCTCTAAACTGGACTTCAGGTGCAATCCTGTTACTCTCTTGATAAACTTCTACAGTACTTATTTTCATTCTCCATGTTTACCGGCTACCAAAAATAATAAGCCGAACGCGTGGGACCGATGACAGCTATCGAAAATGCAACGATGCTAAATGTCAAAGATATGGCGTACTACTGCAGTCGAGTAGTAGATTATTACGTTTGTTTTCATATTATAAAAATAATAAGTAGCTTCAAATTCAATACTTAAAAAATATTTCTCGAAATATAGGCCACACACATATGTCTAAAACGTAGCGGTATTATGGCGAAAAAAAGACTCTTAGTTTACTAGCGTGGTCATAACCGTACCTCCTTAACGTAAAAAGTCGTGAGTACTTCTTAAGCGAATCTACAATAGAACCTCGATTATCCGAACCTCGATCATCCGAACCTTCAAATATCCGAACGATGACTTAGTTTATCCGAACGCTCAATTACCCGAACGTTGGCGCGAAAGATACATTGTTGCTTGCTGCCACCGCTGTGAGCAACAATGAGCAACCCAACGCAACTTCTTCTTCTCAAACGGCTGCGAGACTTAGCCGCTCAAAAACGCGCTCCAGCCGTTCGTCAATTTAGAATGGACGATTTAATTTTAAAAATATTAAAAAAGATATTCGATTTTTTTCAGGTGTTTAATATATATATATATATATATATATATATATATATATATATATCAACGGTAATATGTATGTCAAATTTTAATATATATGTGTGTACTGTTTTTATGTATAAAGGTATTGTTTATGATCTCATCCCAAAAAAGCCACGTTTCGATGATGCGAACTATTAGTCTCGGTCCCAATTGGTTCGGATAATCGAGGTTCGACTGTATCTAAAAAGGAACAGCAAAAATTTAAAGTAAATCGGATGGAAACTGCCCGAATTATGCGTACTTCTGATTTCAAAAACGTGCTTTCGAAAAAAGGCGTTTACAGTTTCAAAATTGATTTAGAAGCTATTATCCAAACGACGGAATGAAAGCTCTCATTTAAATGCCGCGTGTACCCACGTAAGTATTTTGATAGTAGGTCTTCAGTTGTTAGGTCGTTGCATATTTTCCGTATAACGACTCAAAATTGCTAGTTTCACCGTCTAGGCTGCATCGATCATTTCGAAGGTGCTTCGAAAAATGAGGTCTAAAAATTAAAAAATAAAAGTTTCGCGCATCATTTTCTCTGGTATAGTATTCTTGTGATGTGCATACATAATTGAAGCCAAAAAAAACGGTTAACTTTTTTCTACTAAAATGTCACCTCTTAAGGGATAACACCATTCTAGGATTTTGAATTAATCGTTTTTTTTTTGCTTAAAAATACTTTGGGGTCATAAAAACAATATGCAATTGGTCCTGAAGCGATTTTTTTTAAAGTTCCAATTATCGATTTTGCCGCAGCGCCGGGGACTTCTTTCAGGCGCCTCGTACAACTTTAAACGCGTTTTTCTCGAAACCACTTTTTTCAACCGGGAAGGACGGATTACTCGAACGCCTTTGCATGGATCGATTTGAAATTTTGATATTAGCTTCACAATTACATTCTCTATGGGAGTACGTAGCCGTTTTTTTTTTTATTAAACGTAAACTTTTTTTTATAAACAATATACTGCTTGTTTTTCGGGCAAAAAATCTACTTATTTCTTTCAAAGTGCTCCATTTTTTTTAAATTTGATTTAAAAAATCTCTACGTAGTCCCATAGCTAATAATATATAGATTATAATTTTTTTTTTTGGTTTTTGTTCCAGGTCTTATACTTTACGAGAAAACCGTCCTTCCGTTAAACTATTTGTAAAAAACACGTTTTCCAAGATTAGCTCTGTCAACGCCATTTTGTATGAAAATTATAATAAACATTTTTTTCATAGGTTAGTATGTGTCAAATAAACCCACTCAAAAGAAATTCTATTCCTTTTTTCATACTCCCAAAATAAATTGTCAATGTTACCGACCACGTCATGCCAATATTCTCATCATAAAATATTGAAGATCGACCTATTTTTGGGCCCCAAGCTGATGCAAACTCGTCAGTGCAAGGGCGTATCCGGTTAACGTAGTTCTCGTGCTATAACAGTGTTTAAGTTTCCCTCATAACGCATTATAAAATATAGGGAGGCTTGGGCATTGAGGGATTGAGTCTACAGTCGGATGACTGCTACACATGAAAGAATTCTATATGCGAACAGGATCGTACCACGTATTGTCCTGGGTATATGATTGTGCAACATCATGTGGCTAGCCTTGATTCAAGTTTGAACTTTATCATGATTTTATTTGGGAACGAAAACGGCCAATGATTTCGTTTTTGCCTGCTCGGTCCTCTGCCCTCTGGCTATTTGTTTTTACAAAAATATATTGACGCGTTTACTCGTAATATTGAAAGAACAGGGTTGGCATCAGCATTTGATGGTGTTGTTATAGGCGATATGTGAAAAGTTGCCAAGCTTGATATCAAGTATATCGAGTTAGAATGGATAAACCCTATTGAAATGTCTCACACAGACAGTTCCTTCCACCAACATTCCGATACATTTTGATGAATTCTGTCGGAAGATGCACTCCAGCGAGAACCACCTTAAAGGACCACCTTGAAGGACCATAATTTCCTCACCGCAGCGACATTGGTCAATCAAAGAGGCCATAAGATTCGCCTGAGGCTTCCGGTCCCGAATCATCAAATTCTCCACTAGTTTATCATCCATCAGGACATGAGTTTATCATTTATTTCGCGCACAGAAGCATAGCTTACATCCTCAAAAAGATTATAGGGATCATAAGCGTGACTGATCCTGATGGACACGAACCGCTTGGTGTCCATCGTATCAATGCTACCCAAGATGGACCCTTCCCCAACAGGGACCAAGGAGCATATCATTCAAGGATTATGAATACACGGTCATCCGCAATGGCTGACATTTGCCCAAATCCACCATTGGCCAGCTTATGTAGGGCCCTCAACATTTAATGAAGCGCGAGCAAGCAGCCTCGAAAGAGTAATCACAAGAAAAAGTGAAATACAAACTTCACCGTATTTCCGTATATGCTAATGGAAAATACCCTACATATGGTACCATTGGATTATTGCACTCGTAATGGGTAGAGTGGATATTCTGAGGTCACCTACAGAGGGCTCATGGTCCGAAGGTAGATTCCATTTCTATTTAAAGCGTTCAATTGAAGATTCAAATTCTAATAATGTCGGTTAAGGGGATAGGCGATAAGATATCTGGGTGCAACGGTCACGTGTATAATGTACCCACCTATACGTATATATAAAATCTAGAGTGCCTGTTAAAATCATGATTGGGTGTTGCAGAGAGGGTCTGGAACGAGCACCAGTTAACTGGCACTCTGCCAGGGCGAGAGGGAGTGAGAGTGAGAACGAGGATAGACGCGAGTACGGAAGTGAGAGAGCAAAAGTTTCTTTTTAGCCTGCGCGAGACAGGATGAGACGAGGCTCTCCCCATACGCCGAGAGTAATAATCCTAACTTGCAGGTTTAGTTCGGGCTTAATTAGAACCAGAAGGGTTAGGGGGTTGCTGGTATGGTTACACATATCTACCCTGCTATATTGGAATCGGGTGTGGCCTCTGATGGTGGCGTTGGCTACTTGTACCCCATCCATGACTGCAGTAAAATCCTTCCCCTCTCTCTCTCTCTCTCTCTCTCTCTCGTCCTTCCTCTTTTTCCCTATCCCTCTCTTTCCCTCACTGTTCCTCCCTCTCCAGAGTCCACTATCAGGGTGCGCTGACCCTTTAGAGTATCTTCCACCATTCCTCTCTCTCTCTCTCTCTCTTCCTCCCCCTCCCTCTCACTTCCTCTTTCACTCTCCCACATGCAGATTCCCGCCTCTGTTCGTCCGCACAACCGCCCTCCTCCACTATAGCGAAACTCACGGCCCGTTTTCTAGGTTCCCTTTGATACCACTTGCATTCCCGTACGCGAACAAGTACAAACGGTGAATCGAGAGACTCCTGTACATGGTTAACCAAATAATAATTTCCCATCGCGTGTACGTAGTTATGAAATCGGTCGTTCGAAATGCTTAAGCAAATTTGATGAAACGAGAATGTTTCACATATACAAACTGGTATGTTAAAGCGTAAGTATATTTACATACATGTTTAAATACGTATGGCTGGGGCAACCGACACTGGTGGACAGGTCGGCTGCGGCGGTACTTCGAGTCGAACAGCGTTGTGCATGGCCGGTACTCGGAGCGGTGACTGCTTAGACGTGCACGGTCTGGGGCGTCAACCAGTGGGCGGACGACCAATACTTCTGAGAGCTTGGTGTAGGTACGCGAGGAAAAGTCTGTGCACCAGAGAATCAGAATAATATGGAGCCGTCTATACCGGTACGGGTTTTCTACAGCTACCCCGTAGGGGAGGCTGGGGTCAATTGGAACGTTTTCGAGAAAATCGGTTAGTGTGACTTCATTTTATAACTTATCTGTTCGGTAATGGGCTTTAATTATAGCCAGATTATCTGATTATATGATAGCATTATTGATTTTGCTTCTCATACCTGAACTTAGGTAGAAGCTATTTAGAAACTCTTGGAAAACGTTTCATTTGACCCTGTGTCGGGGTCAATTGAAACGATGCCTGGGGCTAGTTGAAACAGGTGTTGCCAGCTGATTGAACTGATGTTTCTACTAAATCCAGGTACTTTTAATGATGTGTATGAAGCGAGAAAGTATGTTTGTTGTGAATGAAATGCACTTTCAATAAAAATAATCGGTTTTATTGCTTTTCATTCCAGTTTTGCTGTCACCTGAGGCGCTTCAATATTATTTTACTCATGTAGTTTTAATTTATTAAAGATAATCAGTCAGAGAATAGTTTTTGTCACTAGCTAGGTACTCAATGAGATCAACATAGAGGTAAATCAACGTTACATTAATATTTTGTCTCATATTAATTCAACCTGACGTTTATAAAGTAATCAACAATCACCTGTTGGTCCAAAGACAATTTTAATATAAACATGTATCAGACTCACAAGTTTTTATCTGTTAATGACTATCAGTCAAAACGGAAAACAGTATTTCTTACGACCGAGCTACTCAATGAGATCGGCTTATTTAAAAACAACACTATTGAAGGTTTTTATCTAGTATTTATCAAATTCTAAGAAATCAACAAAGACCTATTGGTCCGACCACTTAAGTATAAACATTATTTGGATTCACAATTATGGCACAAATAAATCAGGTCACCTGCTGTATAAGCTTCATGTGCTCATACCCTGCACCCAGCCTCCTCCTGGCCTGCCGTGATCGTAACTTTCCACGCACAATAGACAGAAGTATTTTTCAGATTCATCATCTGTAGAAAACTCTTTATTTTGACGTTTATTCTTGTTCCTGCTTTTTTCTTTATTTTTTCTCGCGGTTCTTTTTTACTCTCTTAGCCTGTTTTCTGCTGTTTTTCTCTTCAATCTCTTTTCTTGTCTCTTCTTTTTATGGCGTATCGGTGTATATTGTTGACTTTCCCTTTTTCCTACCCCTATTTAGCGTTTTCATATTTTTATTATTATATATATTCCTTGGCATCTTCATATGCCTTTTTATAATTTTCGAGATCGCAGCTTCTGTGGTTCGTAGTTTCGGACGGTTTCGTGGCATTCGTGAAACAAAAAGAACAAGATTTGGAAAACTTGCTTGCGTATAAACTGTTTATTCGGTGTTAATTGAAACGTGCTTCTATCCGTTTGTTTCAACTGCCCCCATACCCTCGCTTCAAATAACTTATCAAATAACAAAGAGCCTAAATCTTGTAGATAGGTGCTGACCACAATAAACTCACTAGGATATTCATAGTAATGATGTTTGTCAACAACGCTGAAGAAGGAACAATAGTTTTGGAGGAATACGAAAAATAATAGTAATAAAAAAACTTACTTTTTGCGTCGAAAAAGCGATGCACCCACATAAAGTGTTCGACGCTCTCGGAGCGGCTGCGTAAATTAAGCGACAGGTTCCGATTTGCAAAGCAGTTCCTTTTCCCTTGGGGCCCCACCGCGATCAATAACCATCTTCGAGTTATTCAACTTGTTTCATTTGACCCATGTTTCTATCGACCCCAGCCTCCCCTACCCTCGGCAAATGCGGTATGTTGTAGCTTAATGGGAGATATACACCTATATGGTCGAGGTCGAGGATTTAGAAGCTACATTCCGCCGACCGTAGAAGACCTACACTATGGGCCTGGTATCGATGATTCCATGTAAGTTGACAAATTTCATAATTTATTCATTCCGAAATTTTCAAACGCGTTTTTCTCAAAACCACGTTTTTCAAATCGGTACCCAAAATTTCTTAAAAACCAATGAACCGATTGCCTTGAGGTTTTTTGTGGTTATTCTATACACCGTTATCTAGTACTTGTCATAGGATTTTTTCCGTTACTTAGTTTTTGTTTTATAGGCAAAATAAAAACTAATTTTTGGCCCAAAAATCACTATTTATGTTCCAACGTCCGCCATTTTGTCGTAAATCAATATTTTCAAAATCGGCTATGACAAGTACTAGATTAAAGTGTCTAATTTAATAATCTTTTGTCACTCCTTTGACACTTTTGACACTTTTGATACTCCAAGGATCATACAATATCCTTGAATATTTTGATATTTTTAAATAAAGAAAATTAAACATTTTTTTGAATGTATATATTTTTAGATAATTAAAACCCCAATCCGAAATTTCAAACAGTTTTCCTTGAAAAAATTCACAAAAATGACCCTTTTTCCGGCTCCTAGGTGTATATCTCCCCTTAAGGCAGTATTGTTTTCTGGTGCGCGATTTTGGACGAAATTTTTAGGATAGAATAACCTTTAGACGGTTTGAATTTTTTTCTTAAATTTTTGCATATACTGATTGATCCTTCAATAATATGTACAAAAAAATTATCATCTACTTTTGTACGTTTGTTTACAACGGGAGGCGAAAAACGACCCCGATAGGTGACTACCGTTGTGGACGTTGTATGAATGCGAAAAAACGAAACATATTCTTTATCTGTACGAGTGTTGTGATTCTTGGTACCAGATTTAGGAAGAAAAAAAATTACCGTTGGGGGCATGCCAAAATTTGATTATCAATTTTTCCTATTCTTCTGACCATTCTACGAGATATACGAAAAAAAAAAATATCTCCACTCAATTCTGCTATCACCGTCGAAAAACAGTATACCGAAGGTGTATTTTAAAGCTGAGTTCAACCGGTTAATTGGTTATCAAGATATCTTGGTTGCCAGTTTAAAAAGCACAGTTTAAAGAAGAACGCGTTTAAAGTTTGCTGCTAATAGTTTTTACAACTCAGCCAATTTTATTAGTATAATCCAACGGTTATCACAGACGTATTCAGAAAGGTTTGTAGAATAATAAAATAAAATTAAAAACGATAGGATTATTTTCAAATTTACAGCCAACAATACTGCCTTAAGAAGGCTGTGGACGCACCGGAAGTTGAGCTAGATTAGCGAAGTGCGGACAGAGAGTGGCAGATGCAGGGTTCAATTACGGAAGGGCAATACGCAAGGATATACGTTGGACCGCAGAAAAAAATGTACGTATATATGAATCGGATAAAGATATATCTATATAATGTTATCCATCAGCACATCTAGATGTTTCGAAGCTCCTAGAAAGGACCGTAATATGGATACGTTTGCATTTACCTAGCCATTATTTCGAAGTCATTGGGATGCCCATCGTATTAAGTACAGGGATAATATGAAGCCGGTCCCCGAAAGGGATGTCCTCAAAATCAGCTTTCCCCATATAAGTGACTAGGCAGATAATTATAGACATCTATATTTCTATATGCATGAACATTTACACGTAGAAACGACTCTGCTATCATTAAATTATTATTGAGTCCGTTCCAATATAGCATCGTGTGCACTTTCGGTATTTGTGTTCCGACGCATGTTGTACAGCAATAATTTACGGTCGACTGCCACATCATAAAATTAATTCGCGTAATACCAGCGCTGAAAAAAGAGGAGAATTCGATTCCTCGTTGGTGTACCGAGACGTGAGGACTACGCTAGGCTGAAAAAAGAAAACGGATTCCCTACTTTGTGTCGGGCCCTGACCAAAATTGCCTTGTCTGATTTACCTGATCGGGCCCTCCCATGGAACAAACCGGGAAAATGGTAAAACCGTTTTTTACCGCTTACCCTCTATGTTCAGAACTTACAATCTCCTGACCGGGATACGTTGTGAGCAAGGAGGGTCAGAGTGGGATCAGTGCTTCAATTTTTTCAGAAGTATATAGCTACCTAACCGTTCACACAATCTCAATGAAACCTTGACTAATCGTGAGGTGCGTTCAATGGCTGCATTTTGTTAAAAGACACTGAATAGCCTAACCTAATAGATATTGAGATAATAACGATTTTTTTTAAATAGGTCATGCCTAATTCCACAGTCAAACGAAATTTCAAAATCAAGCAAAATTTGAAGAAAATTACCCTGATCCACTGTACATTTGTAGGCGATGGAGTGCTTTTGTCTATACCCATGGGGAATATTGTACAGTAAAGTATTAAAAAATTAATTTAAAAAAAACTGGTTTTAAACAAAAAAATAATTATGAGATCAATCACAATTATTCCTTGAATATTAATCAACAATGAGTACCTACCTAATGAGGTAGTACCAATGCCTACTAAGGTAGTACCAATGCCTACCTAAATCACAACGCGAAAATATTCATATTATGACTTACCTCTGTGTACCTCGAAAAATTGAGCCACTGTGTACTGACCCTCTCCTTTTTTCTAAAGCGGATACTGACAAGTTTCTATTTTTGTTTGGTTAACAAATACAATACTCAAATACCGCAATATAGCTGTATATCGCGGGAGAACAATGACTTCGAACATAACTGCCATAGGTAAAGAAACAAAAGAGCGACTCACAGACAGGTTCAAACCTATTGACATCCGAAGGCGGTTCTAATGTGAAAAAAACGCACATATATACATGTCCACTTTTGAGAAACAGAAAAGGTCTAGTGTACCCACTGTTGCCACTGTTCCCACATTGATTCCACATCTTTATGTAATGTCTACCCAGACAGAGTGTTGACATATCCTGACAAATGGAGCCTGTCTTTAAGAACTGTGTCAAGCTACTTTGCTTTTCAATTCATCAAAGATATTTACAATTGATTAGGAGTAAACTAATATACGTCTTGTAATGTGAGAGGTGACTCTCGCTCATCATTCACTATCCGAACGAAAAAGGCCTCAAGTGCAAAGGATTATTTTAAAAAATCGCAACATCACAAGTGCACGCTGTAGGCACTTCTGTATTGGGTACAGTTCAGTTCTGTTTGAAAAGTTTCTTTATTCATCTTTTGG
This sequence comes from Ophion obscuratus, assembly GCA_964007375.1. NCBI lineage: Eukaryota > Metazoa > Arthropoda > Insecta > Hymenoptera > Ichneumonidae > Ophion > Ophion obscuratus. The sequence goes on from OZ023313.1 coordinate 29,114,040, forward strand.
TTATACAATACTGTGTTACATATATTTACACGACTATTCCTGTTTATTGAAAACTTACTAGTCTGTTCTGTACTTGCTGTGTTGTTCTTAAATTTGGTGCACGTTTGTCTCGTGTTTTATTTTTCCTTATATTTTAAGGAAAATTTGAAAAAAAAATCTCATTAGGAACAAGTATGTGGTACAACGCACAGAACGAACTTTTATCTCGTACGATGGTACCTTGCTCACGCGATGCGCTACGCTTTTAGCCACCTGGCGGATTCTTGGCGAAATACATTCAGGTAATGTCTTCTCGGCCCATTTCTGCACGGCCCTACTATCTATTTGACTCGGCGAACCTGATCCATGTTAGATGGCGAACCTGATCCATGTTACATGGCGAACCTGATCCACGCTGGATGCCCTGACCATGGCCTGATATTATTCAGGGAAGGCAGGTCAAGAGCAGGACTTTCTCCCGACTCAAATTTCTACACGGCGCGCTTCGATCAGGCAGAAGATATAACAACTCGTAGAAATCAGAGAGAAGAGAATGGAAATTACCTTCGAAAGTTGAAAATTCAATACTCAATCTCATCGTTTCATTGAGACTCCTCGATCTCGTCGAACAATTCACATTTTCCAAGAACAATATGAAAAATAGCTTGATTCAATTGTCCCTAGAAAAATAGATGAGAAAGGTGAGGGTGTTAACGAATAATTTATCGCCGAACAATAACGGATAGTAGTGTATGAAAAATATAAATAATTCCACGTATTAACGATAACGAGTGTTGAAAATAAATATTCATTATTATTCGATGGAAAATATTGAAACGTCTCATCGAAAATAGGTCTTAGTCGAAGTTACGTGAGCACGCTATTTGTTTTTTATTTTTATCAAGCGGGAATTCCGTTAGCCAATGGCCTCCGAACCGCATTCACCCCATGATCATCACATGTCACTTCTCGTATGTGATATCACATTGAACTTTGGCATTATTGGCGCGCCCATTTTCTCCGAGTAAAAAAATTACGAACATTGACATTGACGTGCGAGGGAGGCCCAGGCAGAAAATTCTGAAAATATGACACCCCGTCTATATGCGATCCATTAGAAAAAAGTGCCTTAAAAAAACGGGAAAAAGAAAGTTGCGGAAGTGATTGAGCAAAGCGCGAGAAGAATGAGAGAGAAAGGGTGAAAGAGACGCGTGCTGAGGTATGGCTACGAAAGAGAGAGAAAGAGAGAAAGAGAGAGAGAGAGAGAGAGAGAGAGAGAGAGAGAGAGTGCACAGGCGCCACAGGCATTTTCTTACTACACGTTTAAAGGGAAACGAGCAACGTGGACTTGTATAACGAACCCGACTACGAGCGAGTGCACACATACCCTCGAACGACACGTCCCCTCTTTCTTTTCAACACCCTTTTTATCCCCATTGCACCTACCCACTCTCTCTCTTTCTCTCTCTCCCTATTTCGCTTTCGCTGAATTTCTCTCTCCCTTTCACCCCTCTCTTACTCATGATTCAACGATGAAAGAATCCCGACCAAAGAAACCTCAGCCGCTTCCTTCGTTTCCTTTTTCTCGTCATTCAGAGCTCGCCAAGACGACGACGAAGAAGAAGAAGAAGAGCTCGTTTCTTGTGTGGAATGGGGAAGTAAAAGAAAACTGAACGCAAAAGAGCGTATGGACCGAAGAAGAAAACGGGGGGATAGCTCGCTCGACTCGCTTTTGCAATTGGCCGACAATGGCTCAACGAGTGAGCGTGACGGAAAGAACACGGACAGTGTTCGAGCGAAGCAAAAGAAGCGAGGGAAATAGATTAAAAGTGTGGCAAATGAAGATGGAAGTTGCTCGCAAAAAAGGTGCTAGACGAAGGGGAAGAAAAAAAAACGGTCGAGGAAAATCATTTCTGTCTCCCTTCCTCAAAACATCCTCGCGACGTAGGCACGAATGGAAAAACCGTTCGACTGAATGGAAACGTGAAAATGTGCCGGAAAAGAACATACACAGGAACCTTTTGGACAAAGAGCTGAAAGCCGCAAAAGGGAAACTACCGACAGAATGAAGAGAGAGAAAATATCCATGACCCAAAGAATGGATTGATTGATAAAACAACCAGCAGCTTCGCTATGAAACATTGGGAGGTGTAATTTCGAGTGCACGGTCCAACGTCTCTTCGCTGTCTGTCTACATTTGTCTCCGGCTGTTTCCACTAGTGTTGCCGATGCTCTAGTGCCTCGAGGTCTGACAAAACGACCAATCGACGATGAAAAGACAAACGATAGAGACAGAAAGACAGACAGAGCGAGAGAGAGGCGAGTGGTTCGGTCCAACAGGGAGACAGCTCACAAAGGCGATTGATAGGTATCACGACGGAAGAGACCCAGACAATTATACAAGAAAAAACGGGAAAAGTGCCCTCAAACGCTCGCTGAAAAAAGCACAGAGGCTTGACAGTTATTTCCTATCTTCCGACATATCGGTATTCGATCGTCTGGTACCGTAATTTATCACACTTTGGCACTGCATCCCGATGAGCACTCGTGATCATAATTGAGCTCTGCACGTAATCTTTTGGATACCACAATGTTGGAAACAAAAAATGCAATGAAAACAAAAAGATATCAAGCCTAGTCTCGCGTCCGTTAAAATTGTTTTTGCACCCAATGAGCCTCGGAATTACAGCAAAAACTGCGTCCAAAACGCCACATCAAATCAACTTTCGTCTTCAGAACTTTCCGGAATTTCTTTTTTACGGATATCTTACAATTTTTCGCTGATCTCGTGTAACCTTTAGTTCCACGCAGACAGCACGAATGCGTAGAATATGCACGGAACCATAATTACAGTCCTATATTGCGTTCAACGAGAGAACGACACAGCGCCGCGCAGCTTTGAGCGACCTGTGGGTAAGGTGGAGGTATTGGGGCTTGCTGCTCAGTACCGTATTGGGTCCTGCTCCAACGTGGCAACGTGGAGAGGGCAAAGAGGGCGGTGCATTAGGCGAGAACTGAGCGTACCGGACGAATTTAGGTTCCGTGGCGTGTCGTTCTCTCGTTGAATGCAGTATACATCGATTTTTCGGTGTTGTCTCCACTCCTAGATGTGTGGAACCGATATCTTCGGTGCATCCCTCGTCTCCTCGCAGCTCGACGACGGGCAATTCACGCACCGCCCCATTGTCAACTTGTGACTTTGGGGTATGACCTGTATCAATAAAAGACAGGTATTTTTCCTGTGAAACATCACCTGGATTTTTTGGTAATTATGCAGTATGAGGACTTTTCCGAAAAACGACGGGGACATTTTTTTTCACCGTCAACTTGTTTATTCCATTATATTGAGTAATATTCCGTCGGGGGAGGCTGATATTTCCCATTAATTCCATAAGTTAAGGGGGTTTAAAGTTCGCGGAAACACGTGATAAAAAAAGGGATTTTTAAAATATTTCGACGCCTCTATTGGGGAGCTTGTTTGTTTGGGTTGGCCCTTTGGAAACACGTAGCTGCTTAGCGACAACAAACAACAGGCGTCGAAATATTACATGTCCAAGGAAAATTCAAAACCCCATAACGTATGGAATTAATGGGAAATGTCAGCCTCCCCCGACGGAATATCACTTACTATAATGAAATAAACAACATCATGGCGAGAAAAAAATGTTCTCGTCGTTTTTCGGAAAAGTCCTCGTACTGCATAATTACTTTTTTTTTAAACGAGTTGTGGCTCAGTTTTAGTACTGTTCATATTTTGCCATAGCTACAGCTTCCTCGATAAGGTGAGAACTCACGAGTGTCATCGTTTTGCATTTGTTGCAATTTGTCGGGCGTGAGTTACAACTGCTCTCCGCGGGCAACAGCCCGTGTAGAACTGAGCGTACCGAACGAATGTCAGTTCCGTGGCGTGTCGTTCTCTCGTTGAATGCAGTATACATCTGTACATGGGATTGCAATGATTTTTCCGTCATTTTGCCTGTACAAAATGACAGCCATACTGCAATCTAAGCGTAAGCAATGAGATACTTTTATTAAAACAAACGCATATATTTGTGAACCCATAGTACCGTTGGAACTTTAAAGTATACGCTTTTCGCACATATCCTAATTTTGTAGTCATCAAGCACATGTCTGCGCAACACGCGCGTACGTCCCGGTGGAATCGATTACATCACGAACTTGTCTCCTCCTCCTGACTCAACTGCCGGCGTGACTTGACTCTCGTCGACGCATTTGCCGAGAGGTTTGCAGCACGTATGCAAACTAGTTACGTTTGTATCCAAATCCGTGTTATACATATATTACAGGATCGTACAGCAGGCTTTTCCGCGAGCTGGAGACTAGGAGAGCACGAGTGATTCCGCTGTCATCCCATCATATCAGGCAAGCTTTGGATAACCTGCGGAAACGCTAATGACCCCCGGAGCAATTATGAACGGAGCTGTTGCGAACGGTTCAGATTACACAGCACGCAAAATGCAACGAAAACGCGTGAAGGTAGCCGCGCACGTGCGTTGTATACGAGAGGCCACTTTACTGATGAAGATTGTACACTGCGACCTCTCATATCGGGACCTCCACGGGTGCAACAGTCCCCCACTATGGGCCGAATATCAATCGGCGTAGCGCATGGTGGGAGAAACGCCAGACCCTGGCGTGAGTCTCGAAGCATCCTATACTGCGTTCAACGACAGAACGACACAGCGCCGTGCAGCTTTGAGTGGCTTGGGGTAGGGTGGGGATGGTGTGGCTGGCTAGAACCCGTTCGGCAACGTGGAGAGGATCGTGTGGAAACGTAGAGAGGGTAAAATGGGCGGCGCATTGGGTAGGATCTGACCGTACCGGACGAATTTCAGTTCGGAAGCCTGTCATTCTCTCGTTGAACGCAGTATAGACGTATTATTAAACACATTAGTGCATATCAAGGGACGCAGCAATGTATTTAGGGGCTAGGCCACAGTAACGGGTATAAAATCATGTGCGAATTAAAAAAAAAATTTCGTATGACAAAGTGGATCACTTATCAAATTAATTATACATCTATTTGCTATGAATATCAAGCTGTTAGAAAATTATATTTTTTTCGATGTACAAAATGGCCGACTACTAATATTTTTCAAATCTTTTTTTAGGCCCTCCGCGGCGTGACATTTAGCATCCACAATTTTTTACCTAGAACAAAAAACAAAAATTCTCGTCAATCTACATAAGAATACCTAGAGAAGTACGTACGGAATTTAAAAAATATTGTTTTATTCAAATGTTGTAGGTGCTTGAATGAATTTTCAGTGAAGAATTTCGTATAAAACTGCTCGTAAAATGAAAAGTTTTCGATCAAATAGAAATTCCGTACGTACTTCTCTGGGAAATGCAATTAGGAACATAACCTTTAAATTTGAAGTAAATCGACTGAAAATGGTTGAAGTTATTTGTCACGCCAATTGGCAAAAAGCTGTTTCGAGAAAAACGCGTTTAAATTTTTAGGCACTGTATGGCGGTGCCCTAGGTGGGCTTACGTTATACGCTGAAAGTCGGTGAATAAAATGTCTTGCTATCAATCGAATAGTAACTTATTCTTATGATGATAAAGCACCGTTTTAGCGAGAAAAAATCTATTCTTTGAAAATTCTACTGTGACCTTACCCTTTAAGCGTGGGAAAAAAATCGGCCGATAAAATTCGCCATCGCGTCTTGGGTACTGGAAAAAAAAGTGGAATCAAGATAATAGAACTGTCAACCACGATGTTGGTACCACGGAAGATGTTGGACTGAGCAATTGGCGTGCGTAGTTGAAGGAAACAAGCGCGAGGACAGAATTTTTCGGTTCCACGAAAAGGTGGTGCAATCATGGATGACTTCATTCAGGTAACTTATGTCAGCTGATTATTGCAATGGAAAATGAATTGGCATAACAAAAAAAAATTATTCGTCTAGGTGTGCAGAGATTCGAGAAAATTATTCGTCTATGGGTCTTGCATGATCCGAACGCTGTAGGCGTCTAATTCATCAAAGATATTTCATTTTAGACAAGATTCCCAAGACAAGAAGATGAAGAAACGTCATCATCGAACTACGTTGGAGTTTGCGGCGTTCGAAAGCAACGAAAATAAATTCTTTATTAATCGCTCCATTTTTTTTGGCCCATTTAGAATTTGGAAGTGTCTTGAAGGTTTTTACGTATTTTCATTAGAGAATGATAACCTTAAATCGCAAAAAAAAGGCTGTCGATAATGATAAAGATGAAGAAACGAAAAATGAAGTTAAAACATCGCTACATTCCAAAGATGCTGTCATTAAATCAAGAATTACCTGTCAATCTCGAATACCTCTGATCCACCCTAAAAATGTTGTATACAACTGGAAAAACAGCTCACTCACTCATACCATTCTTGCATTGAAGCATTCGTATCTTCCGTGCTTACGATCAATCGCTCGTAAATTTAATTGACATACGTCTCACAAAATAACAAATTCCCATTTTCCTTTACTTCGAAACCTTCTCCGCAGGAGGCATAAGAAATAGGAAACTAACTGTTAAAAACAAATGTCTCCGTGTTTCAGTGTATCTCACCCCGCGCATGCCTACTTTGCTCACTGATTGCGAGAAAACGAGCATGATTATTCTGTTTGGAGGGTAATCCTACAGGCCATTCCTCATGGAGGCACTTGATATGCGAAAGAAACGTAATGAAAGCACTTTTGATGGAGATTGTGTCCGCTATCCTCGGAATAATACCACTGCCAGCTGATTGTAAAGCCAGGCGATCTCGTGATTGCATATAATAACGATAACGAGTAGTAAAATAAGCCGAGTGTACTGACATTCTTAGATTAGCGTAATACCAGGTCTTCATCCCTTCTGCCACCTCTCTCTCTCTCTCTCTCTCTCTCTCTCTCTCTCTCTCTCTCTCTCTCTCTCTCTCTCTCTCTCTCTCTCTCTCTCTCTCTCTCTCTCTCTCTCTCTCACTCCCTCTCTCTCCATACAGACTGACACACACTTGCCTCTATTCACGTCGATTTTCCTTTCTCCAACGAGATACGCGAATACCGACTTCATCTCGCATTACGCCGGGAGAGCAAAAGCGAATTATCAGAGAGATAAGGAGAGACTAAGAGGGTGCAACGAGTGGCTATTAACGCCATTAAGCCATGCGCACCGCACTTTCAACGCGGAGGGGTTGAAACGCACTCGAGCCTCCCCTTTACCGAAATTATCCGGTCTCTTGTCCTCTCTCTGTATGATGGTAGCTGTACTGCCGAAAGGTTGAGACAGAGAATAGAAGAGACGCAACCCGAGGAAAAGAAGGGTGAAGAGTAGCTCTCTCTCTCTCTCTCTCTCTTTCCCCCACCCCCTCTATCGTCTACTCTCCTTCTCTGTATGACTCTTGCTAAATAGGTCTTTGCCTTTCCACCGTTTTCCGCATCGTCCCACTCGCGTGGAAGGACTTTTCATTTTTTCCGCGGCCTCTTTTTGTCAAGGCCCAAGACACGTGGCTATTACATTGTTCCGAGTACTCTTCGCGGGATACGAGAAGAGCTTTCCTTTCTCGGTGCTCTTGACTTTGCTCGCACATACGGCCTCTCGTAATGCGACGAACGAAAAACAAAGCAAACCATATTCTCTGCCTACGTGGACCTTCTTTGTGTTTAATTGTTGCCCTTTCTTGCGCTCCATCCAATTCCACCATAAAATGACTCAAAGCCTCGTTATCCAAGTAATGGCCAATGAATAAAGCGATACGTGGTCGAAGTTTGCAGGGCAAATATTATTGCTCGAGCCATTCGAGTTGAAAAGCCGATTTTGTTTTCTTTGCCGACCTACGATAATACTTGAAAGATATTTTTGAAAAATTCATTTAACCACATTTGAAAGCGGATTTTGCCATGTTGGGCCAAAGAATCTTTTCTTCTGTATCTGTTTAAAGGTTATCGCGCAAATAAATTACTCTTTTGAGGTATAAATTGTCGAGAAAATGGTCGAAAATAAGAAAATTTCATTACGAAGCCTACTTAATTATTAATTATTTATTTCATACTTTTTTATATTTTCCTTAGGTATATCCTTCCAATATTGTTACAATGAGAAAACTCCCAAAATTTCAGCCAGATCGATCAATAACATTGTGAGCTATAACTCGAGCAGTTTTTCAAAAGATACCTAAAAGTGGCACACCTAAAAAATACCTTATACCACTACCATTTTGTTTTCTTTAAAAAAGAAAAAAAACTTATTTACACTTAGAAGTTGTAATAAGGTAAAGGCAAAATTTAAAAATGATGCGATTATTTTATCACATTTTACAAAATATACGAAAGATGACTCATTTTCGGACGTCTGAAGGTATTTCCCCCCTTAAGAAATACGGAGAAACGCGAATACCTATGCTTCTGACAATTATTCTATAGCGAGCCTTCCAAAACGACAAGCGATCTCCCGTCTCGATGACGGGATGAAGGGAGATGAAGTGAGAGTTCATGTAAAAGTAGACGAACGACGCGTTCGTTTATCATATGCGCAAAATGAACATTACAGAGCGCGTGTGGCACGTACGTTCGACCGTTGATTATTCGGATGCTGAAATTCGGAGTGACGATATCCCGCTGGGCGCACCTACCTCGACGTAGATGATCTCACATGATTAAAATTTACTATCGCCATATTCGCTGGATTTGTCACCACGTATACATACAAATGTAACATTCTGGGCGAAGTCCCTCACCCTCTCTCTCGCCCTATCTCTCTCTCTCTCCCTCTCTCTCTCTCTCCCTCTCTCTCTCTCTCTCTCTCTCTCTCTCTCTCTCTCTCTCTCTTGCTCTCCTGCTGTGTCTCATGGACCCAAAACGTATCCGTTTACATATCCCATTCGCGTGCATTGCACAAGCACAAGAGAGGCCACCAACACACGACAAACCCACAACTGATGATGTCACAGTAAAACGAAGCAACAATATATTGCAAGAGAGAGAGAGAGAAAGAGGGAGAGAGAGAGCGAGAGAGAGAGAGAGAGAGAGAGAGAGAGAGAGAGAGAGAGACTGACAGACAGAATTGCTCGCGTTTGGAGCTCACGTTAATGGGAGAATGCGTACCGAGAGTGTATATCTGCAATGTCCGTGATTGCACAAGGGTGTATGCCGGATCCATCCTAACTCTGGATATGCTTTATATCATTTCATAGGATATATATATATATATATATATATATATATATATAGCACATTCGTGTATGGGTATGCCCTATGATATATTGATGTGAGTGTGTGTGGGTGGATGTATGCATACCATGTATAGACACGTCGTGAAAAGTCCACACGTACACGCATCGAATCCCTTGAACGTGATAATATAACTGGGGCCCATAAAAGCGCGTGCACGGGTGAAAGAGGAAGCGCTTGTGACGTGCGTGACCATCGAATGAGGGCGTTAAATTGTTATGACTTTTGCAGAAAGAGGCACGGGATATTCACCAAATCGCGATGATCACCGAGTAAAAAAGATTACTCTTTTTATGTAGAAAAATGCGTGAAATGTTTACCTATATAATTACAAAAGTATCTTAAAGCGTTACATTTAAGTGGAAAAAGATGTCTGGCCAATTTGTTTTATTGGCTTGAATGATGTATGAAGATCACAAGAATGATATACAAAAGGAATTATGCGTGAATTTTTTATTTTTGGAGCTCATTTCCGAAACGCCTCCGACCGCTGCGAAACGCACGAAATAGCCTAGACGGTGAAAGTAGTAATTTGGAGTCGTTTAGTCCAGTCGTTGTACAAAAAAGTACAACGACCTAACAAGTGAAGACCTCCTATCATAATGCGTTAGTTTAAAACGTTTAAAGTTTTAAATCGATAAATAAACCATCCAAGAATATATTTACGAAGTCACAGAGCCCAATTGTAAATATTTTCGAAGATACAAGGCCAAAAGCAGAGAGCGATTGATTTCTCTAGTTTGCATTTTCACGATTTTTCCAAATTGGCGGGCGTGATAGCAAAAAAACTAAACGACCTATTGAATCAAACCCAAGTTTATTTTCTTCAGTATGAAAATATCTTCTGAGTGAATTTAAAAAGTGGTTGGAAAAGTCTCTTTAAATCATTTTTATAGCACGTTAAAGTGTTTTTCTTTAACATTTTTTTTTCAAACCTGAAAAAAGTTATAATTTCATCATTTTTCGGCTTTTTCTTAATTTACCCAGAAAAAAAATATGACAATTGATCATTTTATTGGTTTTTTTGTTTCAGTCGTGAATTACGAGCTGCATTGCTCCGGACGATTGGGGATTGCAGTGCAAGACGCACATGGAATTGGCTGATACATCTGCAGTCATTTATTGTGTCACGTTGGAACATTTTTTTTTGTTGACATTTCAAATATACATGAAAAGATACCTCAATGTTTACTGGGCTCACTTCTTTTATTCCTACGAAAAAAAATTCCGAAAAACGTTTTTTTGGACCTTCTCATTCAAGCTCCAGCCTTAAACGATCGTGATGTACTAAATCATGCTATGAGCGAAAAGTTTATTTTTCCCATCTGATACAGAATAAGCTGGAGGCTATCAAATAGATTTCTCGCGATGGGGAAATGCCATTTCGGAAGAGCATTTTGGCAAAGACTGTCCGATGAATTCGAAAGAGCCTGTCGGAATGGAGACCTGGAACGTCGCACGTGACGTGAATCATTTTGCAACTGTTGGCGATAGATCTGCTAGAACGAGAGCAAATTCGGTGATTTTTTTGCTCATTGAATATTTTTGAAAAATTGACAGATTATAAGTTCTTGAGAACACGGTAATGATATGGTGGGTCCTCGCGTCTTAAGTTTGATAACGACGGAAAAAAGGGTCTTGCGACGACGTATAGAGGAGTTGTACTTAAGGTGTACTGTTTTACGATAAATCTTTAAATAAATTACGTCGTATCAATGCAAAGCCAAGCGTATATCGATAAAGGTTTATTATTGTAATGAAATTGAATCAGTTTCAGGACATTGGTTATTTAAATTAAAAAATACAAAAATAAATATGTAGGTCGATGTGTGTAAGACGGCACACTTGAGTCAAACTAGGAACATCACCTAAGTGTCCGCCTCCGATTTTGTTGAAACTCATATATGTGATAAAGTGTTGAAAACTATCAGACACACATTTTTTTATCAGCGGAAAAACTATTTTAAAGTGGGAAAAGCCCCCTCCAAGAAAGGCGTGTCATCCCTTAACTTTTTTTAAAATTATTCTATAGTTGATTTTTCATCGCTTCACATCAGAAGAGTTTTGGTTTTTGTTCCATTCAAATCGGGGGAATTCTTGTGGGTGAAACTGCAAAACCACTTCTCGACACCCCTTTTTGGGGGATGGGATCCCCCCTTAAAACCATTTTTCCCCAGTTTTCCATTAAAAAAAAGTTTTTCCATAAAAAAATACGTGGCTAAAAATTTCCAATGCTTTATCACATATATGAGTTTCAACTAAATCGACGGCGGATACTTAGTGATGTTCCTTGCAAGATGACACACGTATGTCATCTTACACATGTCGACCGAATTATGCTTAGATACAGTAGTTTCTGGATTGAAGGTGAGTTTATAGCAAGCAATATTCACTGGAATATTATTTTAGTGAGGATGACGTGTTGCCTGCTACACGTTAAAACGTTTGAATGCTAAAAGCCAACCCATTCCATTCTTCTTTACAGCTTCAATGGTCTTGGTCATGTCTTCTTGTGACCAGCTCTTACGCGTCGAGGTTTGTTGATAATAAACAAGCATTCTATAACGACGAGCCAAAAAATCTGATTTTATGTCCGGTTTTCTACGCAGCAGGGCAAGATGATATACTGTATCATCTTACACCAACGTCTGGTACAAGTGAACTACAATGACCCTAGATTATGGTTAAAATAGTTCACCTAGAAAAAATCTTACCCGACGCGTATTTTTAGCATCAGATAATGACGTGTCAGTTGTTTGCATTTCAAAATCACGAAACCATTTACGTAGTAAATGCTTGACGCACTCTCTTCCAAGCCATGGTGAGGAGTGGGTGGAGAGTGTCCAACGATGAGTCGAGGATTACCTGAAAAGTTATGTTTGAGGTATTTTATGGGTCCTGAAAAGGACCGCGTTCACAAAAATGCCGCTTCCGTGTGCAAAGCCCCGGAAGTCGGAGAGAGACTGAAAAAGAAAGTAGGAAAGGGGTAATTGGAGGGGAGGGGGATAGGGAAGAAAGGAAGAACTTTACGCCGAGGGGGGGAGCTCGAGGAGGGGTTGTCTCCCTCGAGGGTTCGTGGGCGTTGGACGGGGTCGAGTCGGGATGCGGGAGGGGATGTATTCTGGGATGGTTCTTGCGGTGCGGCGGGAGTTGGAAGGGATAGGCTTCTCTACCTCCCGGGCCAGGGACTCATAGAGTTCCTCGAATTCGGTGTCCGAGGACCACGGGGAGAGGGGAGGAGAGTCAAGCGTCGGAGGAAGGTTTTCCTCGTTACCGACGGTGCTTGCTTCCTCCGGCCCCTCCGCGTCCGGGGGCGTACGGATTCGGGGGTCTGCAGACCCTGCCTGGGGGATAGAGTGAAAGGATTCTATGAATCGTGAGAGAGGCGGGAGTTTCTCGCCATGGAGGAAACCTCGTTGTACCCACTGGAAGTGTGCCTCGTAATTGTCTCTTTCGATAGGAGCTAGAGGTAGACGGGGATCCGGGCGGTGCTGGGTATAGGTAGGGATAGGCGTGTAAGGAAGCCCGACAGCCTTCCGTTGGAGTTGTCTCCGAATGAGAGCCGGGTTACGTGGATTTTTTGGCATAGGGGAGGTTTTTTTTTTGTGATAAAAAAGAAATAAAGAAATGGTGAGGTTTTTTTTTTGTTTTAATGAAAAAAAATGTATTTAAAAATGAAAATAAAAATAAGGGATAATATTGTAAAAAGATGGATCGTTTGGAGAGGTAGGAATTTTTCAAAGAGCCATTTTTCTTCAACACGGGTCTGCGTCAAAAGAAAAGGTAGGATATGTGTTTTTTTCTCTTCTACACCGTACGGCGTAAAAAGAGGAAAAAACGATATGCTTGGATATGGAGAGGTAACGGGTCTGCGACACTCTCCGACGCGTGCACGAGCTGCGAACGCGTCTGTTTTTTCCAGCTTCGTTCGTAGCCGGTGGTCGGGTTATATTCCCGACCAACGCTAACAACGGTTATGGGAAAGCGCGGAACAGGGCGCCGACCCTCGGGCGCTACACGAACTACGCACGACGCTCGGTCGTCGCGTGCGGCCGAGGTGGGTCGAGCGCGGTCGACGGGAGCCGAGCGCGCTGCCGTGTACCGAGCGCGCCATGTGCCCCGCGAGAGAAAGGTTGGGTAAAACGTTTTCACAATGGCGGTGCCGCGGAACGCCGGGCACCCGTTGAGCTAGCCTATGACACGCGGGTAACCCCGAGCTGTCATAGGCGAGCTGTACATTTATTTCGTACTTGTTCTGTGCGCGTGTTTTTATCGATACACTCTGTGCGCGTGATTTTATCGATACATTCTGTGCGCGTGATTTTTCTTCCTTTGTTTAGGTGGATTACGGGCCATCATCGAGAGATTTCGCCCGCGTATCGGGTAAGTGTGCGCGGGCTCGTCGCGCAACGCCGGTAAGTATTTTACTCTTATAATAATTAAAAGAAAAGAAAAACGTAATAGCGGCAGTTGTGAGGGGGGGGGGGGTATTTACGCGTGTGAACTAATACTAAGGGGGCAGGGGGGAGTCATGACTTGATTGTTAAGGGGAGGATATTTTCCAACAAGAGTGACAGCCGGAGGTTAGATACAGAGAGGGGATTTATTTACAGGGTAATAAGGGGGATGAACCGTGGGGATGCATGTCGGGTGTCGGCAGGGTCATCTGTGAGGTATTAATCTTTCATCGACCCTTCCAGGTGCAGTGGCAGTATCCAGTGTCTTCGCGAGGGCTCCCCGCAGAGGAGCACACCGATGCGTCGCCAGAGCCGTCCTCGGCGAGGGCGTGCTTTCTTCGAAGGAAGCCATCGGTCATCGAAGGACTCGTCGAGGACTTAGCTGCAGGAGATTTGCCCCGGAGGGCTTGCCGAGGGACCTTGCTGCAGGAGATTTGCCCCGGAGGGCTTGCCGAGGGACCTTGCTGCAGGAGATTTGCCCCGGAGGGCTTGCCGAGGAACTTCTAAATACGAGTAGCCATGGACGCATGGTGCTCTGAGTTTTTCTCGGCCGGAGGATCGTTCCGGAAGAAATTAGGGGTATGTGGACCGTGGGGAACGTGCGGACAACAAATGCCCCCCCCCCCCCTAATGATCCGGTCGATCCCTGGTCGATGGTTTATTTCGTGGTTTCCTCGGTCGCAGCTGGTACCGAGGGCCGCGATGCTCGGTAATTCCGGTTTTTAGCGTGGACGGAATTTCGTTCTTGCGTTCTCTTGGCCGGCCTCTTTTGCGCGGCGGGTTCAGTGGTGTTGGCACCTCAATCGGCGCCTGGTGACATTCTTCAGAGCTTGCCTTAGGGTTCAGCTCGTCTCTGGGGAAAGTGTCGTGATGGGGAACCTCAATCGGTTCCTGGGGGTTTCCCGATGACTCCATCTCCGGGTTCGATGGGTCTGTTGCGAGAGTCGTGGTGGGAAGGACCTCCATTGGCCCTTCCACGTGCTCCGGAGGATCGGGTGTCGACCGCTGGAGACTGGTGGAGGATTGAGCCAGTCCTGGCTCGTTTGTGGTATGGTGGGTTGCAGAATCGTCCGTCTGCATTGCTGAGTGTGCCGGCTTTAGGAGATTACCGTGCACCTTACGGGCGTCGTTGTCCCGCTGGATTGTGTAGATTTCTGCTCCAAGGACCGCGCGGATTTGGTATGGTCCATTCCATACCGGCGCGAAACCTGCGTGGAACCCTTCGGACGCCTTCGACAGTGGGTGTTGCCTGGCGTATACCCAGTCGCCTACTTGGTAGTGACTGGGGGTTGGGCCGGCAGCGTACCGCTGCTGGTACTTGTGCTGTCGGTCCCGGATGACCCGAATCGTTCGCTCGTGGTCGGTACTTGCATTAGTGTCGTCGTTGGGGAACTGCCAATCCCCGGGGCGTCGAAGGTTTTTCCCCAGGAGGGCCTCGCTGGGAGTGAGCCCGGTGGCAGCATTCTGCCTCGTTCGAAGTCCGAATAAGACCTTTGGCAGATAGAGGTCCCAATCCCGATGAGGCTGGTCCCGTAGATGTAGTCTCAATCCCTTTTTTAGTTCCTGGTTACGCCGTTCTGTGGGGTTGGCGCGGGGATGGTAGATAGCCGTCGTCCAGTGCTGGACATGCCACCGATCGCAAGCGTCCTTCCACTGTTGGCTGGTGAATTGGGGCCCGTTGTCGCTGAGGAGAGACTTAGGATACCCCCAGCGGGCGAAGACCTCGTTTTCCAGGAGTTTCGTGATGTGGCGGGTCTCGGACGATCCTAGGGGGAAGGCTTCTACCCATCTCGTCATTAGATCGGTGACCACCAGTAAGAACCGTTTCCCCCTTCCAGATCGGGGGTACGGGCCCATGAGGTCCAGGGCGACCGTTGACCAAGGTTTAGTAGGCCGGTGCGGTCGAAGTTGATCTTTGTGCCCCGGGCGGGAAGCTTTCGTGTAAGCGCACAGATGGCACCGGCGAACGTACTCGCGCACGTCCCTACGCATGTGGACCCACGTAAATCGCTGCTGTATGGCCCGCAGGGTTTCGTCGGCACCCGGATCCGTTGATATAGGAGATATTTTTGCTGTAGAAATATTCCGGCTCTCTCACGTTCGCCTTGTTTCCGAGAGAACAGCTGCCCGTTTAGTCTGGAGATGATGACGGGGCTATCGTAACGGCCGAGAAGGAGTTCCTTGAATTTCGACCAGTCGAAGTCCAAGGGCTGGTAGACGGTCCACCACCGTTCGGCGTCTCCACGGAGACCGTTGGTAGCGGTTTGAGTTCGACTGATGGCCGGGGTGCTGGTTGCAGAAAAGTATTCCTCGCATCGACGCAGAAATAATTTCGGATCCTCGTAGTCGCTTCCGCTGTATGTGGGCATTGGCGGCGGAGGCGGTGCCCCGTGTTGGAGGAGGCGCAACAAGGGTTCCCATGTGGTAAATGCGTCTGGAGGTGGCGCTGTTGGAATGGTGACGCAAGGGTTAACCGTTGCTCCTTGCGGTTCTCCGTGGGGAGGCATTTTCCCCGAAGCGTCCTGGTCGGCCATGGTAGGCGTAATTGTCCGAGACGATGAGGTGGTAGAAATGTTGGGCGCCACCGGGTTTTTAATCACTCCCGGAAGTGATTGCTCTTGGGAAGAGTGGAGTTCCGCAAGGTGTTCCGAAGTCCGAGTAGGTGTTCTCTTCATCGGGATTTTGCGAGGACGTCCGACAGGTCGTCGGGGTACATCCTCGGGTTCGGTGGGAGTGAGCATGAATCTCATAGGTGTTGGTTAGGTGATTTAGCCATTTAAACCGTTGATGCCCCACGTTGGGCGCCAAATTGACGCACTCTCTTCCAAGCCATGGTGAGGAGTGGGTGGAGAGTGTCCAACGATGAGTCGAGGATTACCTGAAAAGTTATGTTTGAGGTATTTTATGGGTCCTGAAAAGGACCGCGTTCACAAAAATGCCCCTTCCGTGTGCAAAGCCCCGGAAGTCGGAGAGAGACTGAAAAAGAAAGTACGAAGGGGGTAATTGGAGGGGAGGGGGATAGGGAAGAAAGGAAGAACTTTACGCCGAGGGGGGGGAGCTCGAGGAGGGGTTGTCTCCCTCGAGGGTTCGTGGGCGTTGGACGGGGTCGAGTCGGGATGCGGGAGGGGATGTATTCTGGGATGGTTCTTGCGGTGCGGCGGGAGTTGGAAGGGATAGGCTTCTCTACCTCCCGGGCCAGGGACTCATAGAGTTCCTCGAATTCGGTGTCCGAGGACCACGGGGAGAGGGGAGGAGAGTCAAGCGTCGGAGGAAGGTTTTCCTCGTTACCGACGGTGCTTGCTTCCTCCGGCCCCTCCGCGTCCGGGGGCGTACGGATTCGGGGGTCTGCAGACCCTGCCTGGGGGATAGAGTGAAAGGATTCTATGAATCGTGAGAGAGGCGGGAGTTTCTCGCCATGGAGGAAACCTCGTTGTACCCACTGGAAGTGTGCCTCGTAATTGTCTCTTTCGATAGGAGCTAGAGGTAGACGGGGATCCGGGCGGTGTTGGGTATAGGTAGGGATAGGCGTGTAAGGAAGCCCGACAGCCTTCCGTTGGAGTTGTCTCCAAATGAGAGCCGGGTTACGTGGATTTTTTGGCATAGGGGAGGTTTTTTTGTGATAAAAAAGAAATAAAGAAATGGTGAGGTTTTTTTTTTGTTTTAATGAAAAAAAATGTATTTAAAAATGAAAATAAAAATAAGGGATAATATTGTAAAAAGATGGATCGTTTGGAGAGGTAGGAATTTTTCAAAGAGCCATTTTTCTTCAACACGGGTCTGCGTCAAAAGAAAAGGTAGGATATGTGTTTTTTCTGTTCTACACCGTACGGCGTAAAAAGAGGAAAAAACGATATGCTTGGATATGGAGAGGTAACGGGTCTGCGACACTCTCCGACGCGTGCACGAGCTGCGAACGTGTCTGTTTTTTCCAGCTTCGTTCGTAGCCGGTGGTCGGGTTATATTCCCGACCAACGCTACCAACGGTTATGGGAAAGCGCGGAACAGGGCGCCGACCCTCGGGCGCTACGCGAACTACGCACGACGCTCGGTCGTCGCGTGCGGCCGAGGTGGGTCGAGCGCGGTCGACGGGAGCCGAGCGCGCTGCCGTGTGCCGAGCGCGCCATGTGCCCCGCGAGGGAAAGGTTGGGTAAAACATTTTCACAATGGCGGTGCCGCGGAACGCCGGGCACCCGTTGAGCTAGCCTATGACACGCGGGTAACCCCGAGCTGTCATAGGCGAGCTGTACATTTATTTCGTACTTGTTCTGTGCGCGTGTTTTTATCGATACACTCTGTGCGCGTGATTTTATCGATACATTCTGTGCGCGTGATTTTTCTTCCTTTGTTTAGGTGGATTACGGGCCATCATCGAGGGATTTCGCCCGCGTATCGGGTAAGTGTGCGCGGGCTCGTCGCGCAACGCCGGTAAGTATTTTACTCTTATAATAATTAAAAGAAAAGAAAAACGTAATAGCGGCAGTTGTGAGGGGGGGGGGGGTATTTACGCGTGTGAACTAATACTAAGGGGGCAGGGGGGAGTCATGACTTGATTGTTAAGGGGAGGATATTTTCCAACAAGAGTGACAGCCGGAGGTTAGATACAGAGAGGGGATTTATTTACAGGGTAATAAGGGGGATGAACCGTGGGGATGCATGTCGGGTGTCGGCAGGGTCATCTGTGAGGTATTAATCTTTCATCGACCCTTCCAGGTGCAGTGGCAGTGTCCAGTGTCTTCGCGAGGGCTCCCCGCAGAGGAGCACACCGATGCGTCGCCAGAGCCGTCCTCGGCGAGGGCGTGCTTTCTTCGAAGGAAGCCATCGGTCATCGAAGGACTCGTCGAGGACTTAGCTGCAGGAGATTTGCCCCGGAGGGCTTGCCGAGGGACCTTGCTGCAGGAGATTTGCCCCGGAGGGCTTGCCGAGGGACCTTGCTGCAGGAGATTTGCCCCGGAGGGCTTGCCGAGGAACTTCTAAATACGAGTAGCCATGGACGCATGGTGCTCTGAGTTTTTCTCGGCCGGAGGATCGTTCCGGAAGAAATTAGGGGTATGTGGACCGTGGGGAACGTGCGGACAACATGTTTTCGTGATTCCACGTAAGTTCCGGGGGAGCTGGCCATAAGGAAGAGATGGCCAATAGAAATGTTTCATAGAACCGCGCACTGGATTTCACCTGTTACTGCTTAATTCGCTTCGCTTCGTGCGCAGATGTAAGTGTACGAGCAAAAGTTTGGCAAAAAAAATGTTAAGTAAGTAAAATCCTTTTTAGTTATTCTACTCACTGCTAATTTTTTCGAAGGTTTCATGTATTACATTGTGTTGATGTTATTTTGTAAAAGTAATGGTTACTTTTGTATTTCTTGAATAGTTCACGAACAGTGCTTTATTATAACCTCAAGATTTCGCATATATTGTTTCTATTTGTTGACATTTTAGATGTGGCCATCTCTCCCGGGAGATTAGGCGAGATGGCCACGTACAGTCGGTGTATGTTGGCCAGTAATTCATTTTTTCTACATTTGTTTCGGATGCCTAATAAGTACGAGAAAAAGGCAATTGCTCTACGAGGGAACTGAACTCAAAAATCATTAAAAGCAGCTTATTAGTGCAGTAAAAAATGATGAATTGTCGATTCGTGCGGCCGCTAGCACCTACGAAATACCTAGGAAGACCTTAGGAAGACCATGTAAGAACAATGACAAAAAATGTTACGGAAAAAAATATTACGAAAATCGTCTCATCGAAGACTGGCTTCAGTGAATAGTATGCCAACTTTGGGTACACAAAGATTATACTGATTTCGATTATATGTGTTCTGGATGTGGCCAAAAGAAAAAAAAATTATGAGTCAAAACATGAAGCCAAAGAGGTTAAGGTTGATCTGATAGGAGTTTATTTTAATTTCGTAAATTATCTTAAAGTTCAATGCTCAAAGTTTAATTACAAATGAAGATAAGTTTAAAAAACGCCCGCACTTTTATTTTGACGGATCCTTGAGAAAACTGTGGCCAACTATCCCGGACTTACCCTACTAGATGCCGCCACTAGCAACACTTATTGTCCGACCCCAAAACGTCATCGTTACGCGTCCAGCGCGAATATTTGAAACGATGTTGAGGCTATGTCGTCGTATCTGATTATGTCATCTTGTTTGCAACTCCCTACTGCAATATTCCATCCAAACTTGACTGTTAAACTTTCAAGTCCTCCAAAACACAAAAACGACGTGCAAATGAAAGGGCGCGATTGAAGGAAGATCGTCCCCACCGAAGAAACATCGTTATCCAGCGAATGTTGACAGCGAGAGAAAAAGAGGCGGCTAATTGTTGTGGCGCCAAAATTCGTAGGACGTCGTTTCGTTTTCTCGGTTTTGGAAAATGACCAAGCGAACGTATAATAACTGTAACAGCTGCGAGCTATATTCCAATCGACGAGACCTGCAAAATGGATTACGCATCGAGTACTACGAGCATAAAGGTGAGGTCCGAGCTTGTTCGGTCGGGGGAGGGCGGGATGCCGATGCAAAATACAGATATATCGAGACAGTCACCCTGGGTGGACCACTTTGTACAGGAAATATGCGAACGGCTGTATAACCACGTGCGGAATAGTTTCCTCGATGGGGCCATGGAGCGCAGGCAGGGTAGCCCGGGTAGGGGCTCAATCGAAAGCGCAAAATGGTATGTGTATACACGAACCATCGGGGTTACGCCCATTCCAAATATCGCACTGAATTGCTTCGTGGTTACTCGTTCAATTGCGCGGCAACGAATCCTGTGATTTCACTGTGGAGAGGGTTGTTAAAAAAATACAACTTCAAAAAAAAGGAGAAGAAAAAAAAACGATAGAAATATAACAAGCAACCGTTGGGCTGTAACCACTTGTTCATTTTGGAACCGGTCAACGCTACCTCGTGCGGTATATTACTACCTGTATATTTTGTTGTATACATCTACACGCATATATTTATGCATACTAGCGACACTCGCTGCCGATAAAAAAAGCTCCACGCTTTTTTTAACGTCTTTGGGATTTTTTAAATCGACTGGATCGTAAAAACTAAAAGCTTTCCAACGAGATACGAAATCTGCCCGAAAAATGCCGAATACAACAATTCGCACGTTCGTTTTCACTATTCTGGAACAACGACACAAAAAACACGCGGAAACTTCGCCGCTTTTGATTCAGATAGTAGAAAAAAGCGAGCGAGCACGAGCAAAAAATCAGGTGGGATATCTTTTTTCTTGGCATAGCAGCTCGGAGTAAACGGCCTGGGTATTGAGTTTTTTTAATCGACTGGATCATAAAAATAAAAAGCTTCCTAACGAGCCACAAAATTTACACCAAAAGTGCCAAATACAACAATTCACACGTTCGTTGCTGGTTCGTTGAAAAAAAAACAAGAAAAACACGCGCAAACTTAGCCGCTTCTGATTCAAAAACTCGAAGGAAACGAGTAGGTACTAGCAAAACACCAGGTGGGATATCAACGGCCTGGGTATTAAGAGGTTATGCCTAGTTGTAAAAGTCGAAACATCACTTTTTTCAAAAGCAATCCATTTTGACGGTATATCATGTTAGAAATGTTGCCTGAAACTATCAAGGTCGTCTGATGCACATTAACAGATTTATAGGTTATGTTGGCGCCTGTCGGAACGCTTGTGGTGTTGGTGGCAGCGCGGTTCGGCGTACGGAGGGTTGACATCATTTTTACACGATTATCAAGCTTTGCCGGAAAATGTTTTGAACGCTATAAAACCTATTTATAAAGATTTGAGTGAAGACACTTCATTGAAATAATGTGTAGGTGGCTTTACTCAGAATAACAAAAAAAGCTACAACCAGCTCATCTGGAAGATGAGCCCAAGAGTGGTTCCGAGTGGCTCAATCATCGTCGAATCTGCAATACATACATCGATGCCTCTTTAATTAAGGACTTGGACCACAGTAACGGGTAAAAAATCATGTGCGAATTTAACCATTTTTATCGTATAGAAAAGTGATTCACTCATCAAACTAATTACACGCCTATTTAATATGAATATCAAGCTGTTAGAAAATATATATTTTTTTTTCGATGTACAAAATTTTTTTTCGATGCCCGACTGCTAATATTTTTGTTTTGTTATCTTTTTTTAGGCGCTTCGCGGCGTGACATTTAGCATCCACAATTTTTTACCTAGAACCAAAAACAAAAATTCTCGTCAACCTACATTAGAATACCTAGAGAAGTACGTACGGAATTTAAACAATATTCTTTCATTCAAAAGTTGTAGGTATTTGAATTTAAGAAATGAATTTTCAGTGAAAAATTTCGTTATAACTGTTCACAAACTGCTCATAGAATGAGAAGTTTTCGATTAATCACAAATTCCGTACGTTCTTCTCTGCGAAATGCAATTAGGAACATAAGTTTTAAATTTGAAGTAAATCAAGTGAAAATTGTTGAAGTTATTTGTCACGTCAATTGGGAAAAACCTGCCTGGAGAAGTTTCGAGTAGTCGGCCATTTTGTACATAAAAAAACAATATATTTTCTAACAGCTTGATATTCATACTAAATAGATGTGTGATTAATTTTATGAGTGAATCACTTTTTCATACGAAAAAAAAAAATTGTTAAAAATTGTTACTGTGGCCTAAGGCCTTAACGAAGGTACACGAGCATTATTTTTAATGTGTATGGCATGGGATAGCTGTCCGCCAAAACGCCTATCAATTTGCGGACAAACAAGACGCGAAGCGTATTAACATCGGCTAGAAGAATGAACAAGAGAGCACTCGAGATGGAAGAACGCTTCGTAGGCAAATGCAGATTGGCGTTTAAGAGGCAGTATCTATAGCTGAAGACGTACTGTATGGGCCCGGGATAGATGACTGTGCGTAAGTTATGCAATAAATGTTTTAATTACGTATAATCGGCTTGTAAAACTTTAATGGATCTTCTCACTTTAAACGCTAAAAAAGGCTATTTTCATTAATTTTTTTGATAGGTTTATATTATAGATAGTCATATAAAAGTTGTTACACTTCATAAATACACTTATGAAATACATTACATTTTAAAAAAAATATATTTATGTAACCCGAACGAACTTTAAACGCGTTTTTTCTCGAAACACCTTTTTTCGACGACTTGTTGACAAATTCTTCGAAACTACTGAACCGATCCTTATGAAATGTTAACCACATATTCTTTACAACTATATCTATAGCGCATATCAAGGATTAAAATTTTTTTTATATTCACAATTTTTTGCCAAAAACGTTGAAAAAAACACGTTTATTTGGTTTTTCAAAAAATGTCCGCCATTTTGTTATTTTTACATATATAAAAAATCGTATGATATGCGCTATAGCCATTAACATACTAAATCTAAAACCGTTCGATTTTTTGTTTCGGATGAACCATTCTCCGAGATTTCATCAACAGCGCAGACCTGCAATTTTTTTAGGGATTTTTTTAACTACTATTTTCGTCTATAAATAGTGACTTAAGTAGATAAAAATGTTCTAAGGTATTTCGAAAGTGTATTCTTAAGTGTAACCAACTTTTTATATCAACATCTATAATGTAAACCTATCAAAAAAAATCATGGAAGTAGCCTTTTTAGCGTCTAAAGTGAGAGGACCCGTTAAGCATTCTCAATACCTTTGTAAAATTACAGAAAAAGCAATCGCTCCGAATGAAAAATAAACGACAAGCCATGCAAAAAAATGAACCCAATTAATCAAATCTCTCGTTGTTAGCGTTTTCCTTCAAGTAGTCTTCTGTCGAGCCAGTTTATCTATTGTAAGCTCTCCACATTTTAATAACATCGTTAACCATAAGTGTTTAACGGGTTCTTTGCAGACATCGACCATTACGTTCAACGAGGTCAGGGCCCGTTCAATCCAGATGACTGGGGAAGATACTTTGATGCCCTACTGTAGTACAAAGAATGACCCTTAGATCATGTCTGTGCAGTTCGTTAACAGCGCAAGGACTTTTAGAAAGGTCTGTCGCTAAACTGCCTTTGGGCACTTTAGGAATTAGAGAAACCTACCCAATTGCAAACTTGTCCTGCATCGGCCTATACGTACTGTGTCTAACATCGAACACGCGAGGGAGAGAAATACTCGGTGCCATCCAACCCTACAGTTCATCTCGAGTTAGTGCAGGGCCTCTCTCTCTCTCTCTCTCCTTCTCTCTCTCCCTCCCCTTCTCCCCTCTCCCTCTCCCTCGTCCCTCTCACTCTCCCACTCTTTCTCTCTCTGTCTCCTCTCTCTTGGGTCGTTCTACTACCTTATTGCCAGTGGTTAGTGCGGGTTTCCGAGTTACTTATACTACTTGTAGGCGAAGTTCGTGGGGCGCAAGTAGGACTCGGAGTATTTCGAGGCACCTTGTTAAGTTTCCATGAGGTTACGATGCGCAACGGCTTTGAAGCTAGACCCCTGCCCTTTTCTTCCTTTCACAAGCCCTTCTGTCTCACTTTCTCTCTGGTTCCCTTGCGCCCTCCCCCCTTTCATTCTTGTTTATTGCCCCTCTTCCGCAAGTGTGTCAGTTAGTCGGGTTAGCTAGAGCTTTAGTCAAATGGAGGTTGAGGGCTTTTAAAAGTTCCCTCGCTGTCCGATCTCCCCTTATCATGCACAACACCTTAAGGGTTCTGCCACGCACCTTGTATTTGAACAACCCCGTACTGCATAAT